>OY728119.1:1883640543-1884240543 GCA_963277665.1 Viscum album | reverse complement strand
CTCCTACTAAAGGTGTTCCATTTACACCCGCTGATAAGAAAAGCTTAGAGAAAGATAGAAAATACAAAAATGTTATACTTTTCTCACTCTCTCAAAGTGATATTCTTAGAGTCAAATGAATTTCAATTGATATATAATTTTGGGATAAATTGAATAATATCTATGAAGTAAATTGAAAGTTAAATAAATTAAAGTTACAAATTTGGAGATTAAATTATGAAGATCAAAATATGGGTGATAATGAATCTATTAGTGATTTCATTACAAGGGTTAATGACATTATAAGCACTATTAAATGTCTTAGTGAAAAGTTAAAAGATACAATAGTAGTTGAAAAGATCCTAAAAATTCTTCCTGATAAATTTGGTACCAAATTTTCATCCCTAGAAGATAGATATCTCAATAAACTATCTCTGGATGATTTTCTCAGCACTCTTACCACCTATGAGATTAAAAGATAAAAGTCAATGAAGAATAACGAAAATTTTAAATGAGAAATTTATTTCAAATATTCCAAGAAAGTAATGTATAAGTAAGTTCTAAAGGATGCATACAGTGACTCTGACACTGAATATGAGTTTAGTGAAAATTTTGATAAAATTATGTATTTATTTTTTAAAAATGTACAAAGAGGAATAGGAAAGTACAAAGGAAATATACCTCTAAAATGTTTTGGTTGTGGAGTTGTTGAAAATATTGTTGAAAATTTTCATCAATGAAAGGAAGAAGAATAAATTGATGAAGATGAAAAGAATTCATGAATATCCTTTATAAAAAAGGTTGAAAAATCCAAATATTATCCTAGGGTGAAGGATAAAAATTTCTCTAAATATAAAAGGAGAAACTATATATATAAGTGTGATGAATACGGTGATAGTGAATCATAATATGATACCTTCAGTGATAATGATACTAAAAAACTTCATAATTGAAAAAGTGAATGATAAAAAAATCACTAGTAATGAAAGTAGTATCCTAGGATAAGTATATACTCAGATGGAATTCATGCTAAAAATATAGTTGAAATAATGTCTTGAAAATATTTTTATACTTGAGAGAGAAAATAAGAAGTTTAAGAAAGGAAATATTAAATAAAAAAGTGAAGAATCATCTCTTGAATAAAAATTCAAGTTTCTAAACAAGATTGATAATTTGAAGAAGTTTGTTGATGAAAAGAAGATTCTTAATAAAAATATTAAAGAAGTTAAAAAAGTAAAAGAGGAATATTTATAACTTGATCACCAAAAACTTTCTATAGTTGATAAAGGAATTGAAAGTTTTCAGAACTTAGTTACAGAAATTGGTGAAAGTTTTAAAAATATCAACCCAAAAAGGATAAAAAAACTATCCTTGAAGGTTGATAAGGAATAGAAAACTGTCCATAAGAAATATAAAGTTGAGAATACCATTTTTGTATCCAAAATAAGTAGAGTTGAGAAAATTTTTGTTTCAAAGGTTTCTAAATATGAACTAGAAGCTACTAAAACTGGTTATTTTGTCAATGGTAAGAAGGTTGAAAAAAAATAAGAGACACATATCAGGATAATATGAAAGTTACAAAGGAAAATATTCCTTTTATGGACACTGTTGGAAATGTGGAGGATTTGGGCATAAAATATATTTGTTTTTGTTTAATCATAAACATTACAAAGATTATACAATAAGCTGGAAACAAATGTTGATGTGGATTTAATCCACTCAAAGGAAACAACATGTGAAATTTAGTATGAATATTTTAAATATATTCCAACCCTTGTAAAGTATTTGTAAAATATGTGATCATCCTATAAATATTACAAAAGGATGTATTTTCATGATTCAATAACAACAAAGGTTATACAAAAAATCTCCAAAACCACATGATAATAAATAAAAATTAAAATAAAAAAACATTAGTTTTTAAAACTTATTTCAAAGAAATAAAAGGTGAAAAAACTTGGATTTTGGATAGTGGGTGTTCTTTTCATATGATATAAGATACGAATTTGTTGAGAAATGTAAAATAGTATAAATAAGGTAGAATTACTTTTGGAAATGATGAGTCATTAAAAATCAAAGGCATTGGATATACTATTATCAGGTAAGATAAGTTAAAATACAAAAAATATTTATTTATGGATGGGTTGAAAAACAATTTGCTGAGTGTTTCACAACTTTGTGATGAAGGTAATTTTTTTTTCAGAAGAGATGGTTTTTTTGTTAAGAGAATAAAATATTGCAATGTTTTTATGAGATTACAATGAACTAAAGGAAACTTGTTTCAATTTACTGATGTATAGAGTTCATGTTTTATAATCATGACATAATAAAATTAGTTATGGCATAAATGGCTAGGGAATATGTGTCAGTGGAATATGTGTAAGCTTATAAATAGAAAAAGTATTTGTGATATTACTAACATGAAAATAAAAAGAGATTGGTGTTGTTCTATATGTCAGAAATAAAAGATCACAAACTTAAAACCTAAGAAAGTTGAGATACATTCCACTCGTCCCTTGAAGATAATTCATTCTGAAATTTGTGGGCCCAAAAGTAATAAGTCAACACATAAATATTAGAAATTTATTTTTTTTATTGATGAATTTACTTGCATTACATGCATTATGTTTTTGAAACACAAATCAGAAGTGATCAACTTGAAAATAATGTGGATAATTCAGAGAATGTGGATACTCTATGAAGAAGATTCGAACTGATAATGGTGTAGAATATACAAGTGGAGAATTCATAGATTATATTGAAAAACATGGAATTAATCATGATTTTAGTGCACCATACACACCACAATATAATGGTGTCGTTGAAAGAAAAAAAAATAGAATTTTTATGGATACGACATAAATAATTTTGATTGAAAATGATACTTATTGATATTTTTTAAGGCAATCTATTAGAGAAACAATTTATGTTTAGAATCAATGTTATTATAGGCAAAAATATGATATGACTTATTATGTAATGTATTACAAAGAAACCCCAAGTTTGAAACACCTAAGGGTGTTTAGAAGACCTTTCATTATAAAGGTTAAGGGTGAGAATCATGGGAATTTTGATCAAAGAGGATTTGATGGAATATTTCTTGAATACCCTTAAAATGGTAGAGGATAAATGTGCTATAATAAAGAAAAAAGAAATATTTTTGACTAAATAGATATGAAAGTTTTTGAATAGTTTATTTAGAAAGTTTCAGAGATAATTGTAGATGTAGAAGAAAGGGAAGATCAGGTGGTTATAGTTGAACAATGCGACAAAGTTCATAACAATGTTGAAGGTGCTAAAAAATGATTCTGACTCAGCAATCTCAAGTGATGAGAAACAACTTTGTTCATCTCATCCCAAGTTGAGGAAGAAAGTGAAAGTTTAAAACATCATTGGTGATTAACAACAATACGTTCAAAGAATAAGATCTTTAAGGTTATTTTTTCATACTTCCTTATATTCAAAATTTGATCCATAAGATATTTATGAAGCTTTTGATCATCAAGAGTGGGTTGATGCTATGAATAAAGATTTGGATCAGATAGTAAAAAATGATAGTTGGGAACTTTTACCCAAACCAAATAATAAGAATGTTATTGGTACAAAGTGGATATTCAAAAACAAGTTGAATAAGGAAGGTGAAGTGATAAGAAACAAAGTATAACTTGTGTGTAAAGATTACTCACAAATTGAAGGCATTGAATTTGATGTGAAATTTTCTCCCATGTAAATATTAGAAAATATCATAATCTTTATTTCTATAACTTATCAATGAAGCTATAAAATTTTCCAAATGTATATCAAGTCATCTTTTTTTAATGGAGAGATCAATAAAAAAGTTGATATTGAATATCCATGTGGATTCATTATTGGAAAAGATGAAAGTTATATGTGAAAGTTAAATAAGGATTTTTATGGGTTGAAGCAACCTCAAAGATATTGTTATTATAAATTGGATACTTTATTAATGAATATAAACATGAAGAAAGGAAGGTTTCATATAAATCTCTATATAAAAGAAAATCAAGAGTATCTCTTATTATAATTATTTATGTTGATGTCGTCATATTCACAAAAAATGATGAAGAAACTTGTGATAAGTTTTCTGAGGAGATGAAAAATATTTTTGAGATATCCATGCTGTGAGAAATGGAATATTTTATCATCTTACAGATATCCCAAAATAATAAATATATTTTCCTATCTCAATAGAAATATTCAAAGTAACTTCTAAATAAGTTTAGTATGGAAGATTCAAAGCTAGTTTCCACACTAGTTTCAGCAGGAAGGATTTTTTTTAAAGATGGGGAAGGAAAGGAGGTAGATCCTAAAGAATTTAGAAAGTTGGGTAGGATTATATTATATCTAATGGATTCTATGATATATATAGTGTATGTTGTTACAATCTATTATAGGTATCAAAGTTCTCTAAAATAATCATCTCATGGTTTTAAAAAATAATTCTCAGATATATCAAAGGCACAACTAATTTTGGGTTTAAATATGATAGTATAGAAAAGAATGATTTATTTATCTATAAAAATGAAGACTGGGAAGGAAGTGTGGATGATAGAAAATCCACATCTGGTGGTGTGTTTTTTTTAGTATAAACATATGTTATCTAACATACAAAGAATTTTTTTTTAGTGAATCTAGGTATAGTAAAAGCTGAGTATGTTGCTTCCACTCAAGATATAACTGTCACGAACCGTCTTCACTAAAAGGAGGGAAGAGACAGAAGATTGCCAAGTCCTTCCTTCTTTAAGTTGAAGGAGAGATAATGACCCCCGAGTCCCGCCTCCAGTAGGCCCCGGAGTGGCGACTAGCACCAAGGGTATAACATTTTCACAATATGGGAGGCATTGCCCTTTTTAGTTAACCAAGATTGGGAGAAAGAATGAGTCAACACCAAACACCACCAAGTATAGAAAAATCAAGGTAAAAACCAAAATACATGCATGTTTTAATAATAAAACTGAACAAAGTACAAGGACTCCAAAGTACTATACCCAACAGGAAAGGAAAAAGGCTAAGCAGAATCCAACAGTGACCAACAACAACTCCGACATCCAGACTAGTAAGGTCCCGCACGGCCTCCGAAGCCCTCCTGGAAACCTGAAAGTAAACGTAGGGTGAGCATACAAAGTATACTCAGTAGGAAAACCTAAAGCTCTCATGCACAAGTGGGGAGACGTCCTAAAGTCCCGTGAGAAGCAGAAGAAACATCTATCAAGGAATCTATCCATCCCACCTCACTGGCCACGCTCACCAAATAACACAAGAAGTAAGATAATAGTAAAGAACAAAGCATTTGGGTACCCCACACCACTATTTACCCCACTAGCTAGCTGCTCATACCTAACGGAAAACATCCTGACGCTACCACGCTCTTCCTGCCCGCACACACCTAGGCCTCACAACCATCCACATCCCTGCCCGCACACACCTGGGCCTCACAACCACACATACCTGCCCGCATACACCTGGGCCTCATCCTGAAGACACTTGGGAAAACAAACCTGCCCAAAGAGTCCCGGGCTAACAACACACCAAATGAAACCTACCCGAAGAGTCTTGGGTGTAAGGTCACCTCCATCCATCACATCCTAGGGAAGAGGGAGCAGGAAGGAGAGTAACTAGGGGGAAACACCCTTCCCCATGAGATGGGGTGTCCGAAACTAAGTGCCCAATACAGGTGGGGTGCGACTAAACACAAAATATATAGTTACACATAAATATACCGACACACAGCCCAACCTATGGATCCTCAAACAGATACAAACAGGTGCGCAAGCACTGCTGCCTCAGAAAAAAAAACAGGAACACAACAAACAGTTCCAGGTTTCCCTATTCAAGTATCATTTCATAACAGTTCAAAATGAGTTAATCCCTTCACTACTAGGAAACTAACAAGAAAAACCATAGATGAAACAACAATTAAAGTAGGAAGGAAAACTGTCGGAAAAAATTTAAGCATTCACACCCAGTTCTCTTGTAAAGTCACAACAAATAGGGATCAAGTGAGATCCCTTGAAGTACTGGAAACAAAACAAACCCCGAGACACAGCCCCATGACCCCAAAATCCAGGAGCCAACGGTTTCTCAACTACAGAGGATCTCACCCGAATTTGTGTCACAACGGAGCAACCACACAGCCTCAGATTCAAAACCAGCGAAAGTATAACAACAGGGGATCCCATACCTACCCATATCACCCCAACAATCTAAGCCCCCCCTTCCAAGAAAACCATAAAGTCACCCGCAATCAGACCGCGAAATAAAAAAACCAAACCACTACCACCAACACAAGGTAGGCCCTTGCAGGTATTTTCAGATTTAAAAGATTTAACACACTCCATGGTTTCAATTCCACTGGGCTTTAATCGGAGTTATCACAGAAAAGGGTTGATCCTGGTGCTTTCAATTTATTTAATCGAGTATACGTAATTAACTAATTCTATGTTACGTTTATTTAAACATCCATGGGCACCGAGGTTCATTAGTGCACAGAGAAATACCACCAACGACCATGATTTTCAGTGAGCATAGGCCCATATAATTCACAACACATATCAACATAAAAGAGTACAGCAGAACATTGATCACACCCCCCCTTACTTCTTTAGAGGTCCGTTCATTATCTTCATTAAGTTTGGTTTCATCAATTTCCACAGAGACAAAAGCATACCCACCCCACATAATGCATAGAAAGGAGAGATGAAGGAGAAAAAAAATCCCTACATGATTGATCAAGGATCGACGTTAAGTCCTCGCGTGAAAACTGGAAATTAGAAGTAGAAGGAACTCCACGGAACGCGATCAAGGAAAACTTAGTGGGGGTACAACTCATCCGGAGGAAGGGTATTTTGAGCACAGGGTGATAAATAAAAAGAAACCTAGGGAGAAGAGAATCCTTTAGGTTATAAATTCTGAGATACAGCATCCCCAAGACGGTTAAGATATGGAGAAAAACTCAAAACCGTAGAAGAAGCGGGATCATGGGTTGACCACACGGCCGGACCACCCCACACGTCCAACTTAAAAGGTACCCGCCCTTTGGGGTTGTTAAAAATGATGCACACCTCCTTAACCAAGGAAGGACACCTCACAGGATGCAGTAGAGGTGTTTCTGAAAACGCGGTTAAAGGCATGACCAAAACGCATGGTTTTCCATTTAAGGAGGGTACCTCACCAATCATCTAATTAAACACCATTAATGGGATTTAAAACAGATTTAAAGGGGTAAAAACATGGTTTACAAACCAATTCACGCAAAAAGGAGATGCTGCTGGAAAACCCGTGGAGAGGTCACTGGTAGGTCGGGCGACCGGTAGGCCTGGGACACCGGTAGGCCGAGGCCACCGGTAGGCCGAGCGACCAGTAGGCCGAGGCTAGCGGTTGGCCGAGGCCACCGGTAGGCCAAGCTACTGGTAGGCCTAGGCTACTGGTAGGCCGAGGCTACCGTTAGGAGTCTTAAGCTTCACCAAGAAGCTGGGATGGCCTTCCAGACCACCCAGAACACCCCAAACATCAGATTTTCACCATGTAATGGACTCAAAAAACCCCGGGCGATTACAATAACACAACTAATGTGGATGAAGACATAGTTGGAAGATCTATTTTTTGATGTGGGAGTTTCCCCTTATCCTAGTATGTGATAATAAAAGTGCTATAAATCTCACTAAAATTTTAGTAAAAAATTATCATTCCAAGAATATTGATATCAAATATCACTTAATCAAAGAGCATGTGGAGAAGAATGAACTGAAGTTAGAAGTTGTTCCTACAACGGAGCAAGATGCTGATATTTTCACCAAGACATTGCCAAAGGAAACTTTCATAAGCTGAGCTTGATCATGGGTATACAACCTCACCCGTTTCAAGGATAATTCATGTATATCCTCACCATATCCATATTGTATTTGGATAGTGTTGTTAAGGGGAAGAAAACATTTATAACATAAATCTATCAATTGTTATGTGTTTTACCTTTCTAGGGAAAGCATTTATTTAGGGGAACTTTTTAAAATGGGTAAGCTATGATTTCAGCATGTGTGAACTATTTTAACAATTTTTTGAAGTGGACCCAGGAAAAGTTGTTTGTTCTTTTAGGATGAAGTTATTTTATTAGTAAATAGGAGAATAAGAGTTTCCTAAGAGGTTTATGAAACATGTTCTTTAAATCAGTGCTTATGGAAAACATGTTATTGTTGTTTAATTATTCTTGTTTCCTACACTGAGTTTTCTTATGTTGGCTTGGACTTTTTGGATGAATAATCCATTTTATGAGTTTCAAAATTTTAGTGATTTATGTTCCTTTTTTGAAAACAAAATCCAAAGGGGGAGACTGTTGGGACCAAGTTTTTTGGAGCTATTTTGAAGATGATGGTCGAAAGAAATATTTCTTGAGGTGTAGTATTTTTTGATCAATGATAATTAATTACCTTTGTTAAGTATATAAATAAATTTAAAAACTCTAATGATTGGTGAACTGATCTTTATTTCAAATAAATGGGTAAATGGTGATACATTGTTTATAATAATGTAAAATATGAGATAAAAGTAGTTTGGATGATGAAGAGTTATTTGGAATGTATATTCCAAAAATAGAAGAATATGAATTATAGATGATCGTGAAAATGATTATTTTTATGAAGATACTTTAAATAATATGCATCCATGCATTTAATGTTGGATTTCATTATATACTTATTTTTTACTAGGTAATTTTATAAGGCTTATATAAAAAATAATCCAACCAATAAAAGACAAATGGACAACCCATCAACCACATATGGGACTCAAGGTCAACCACATGGGAGGTTCAGCCCAAGGATGCCCATATGGTGGATGAAAGAGCTCTATCGTGGGTTCCCTCAAATGATTAGTGTGATTTTGGGGTACTTAGGTGCAGTAGAGTGGCTAACCAAGGTCATCTCTCAAAGGAGGAAGTGAATTTAACAACTTATTAAAGGTATTCTAAAAATAAAATAGAATAGAATTAAAACACTAGTTTAAAGGATGGGGGTTGTTTATAGTTAATAAATCTAGAAGAAGTTTTCTGGAAGAAGATTGTATTTTTTTTGTTTTTAGTTTTAAAATGAAGTTTGATTAAAAAGACACAACAAGAAGATTTTTTTTTAAAAATATTTTAAAAGGCATAATTGATATAACTATACCTCTTAATTTAATTATTAATCATTATAATTTAAATCAATATCCACTTAATTATTATCCCCTAATTTTTTAACCTTAGAACCCTAAGATAGTTAACTTAACTACAAAGATGAAATTACTTAAACCCTAGGCTAGCTTCGGAACACGCAATCGCAGCACCCTGCATTGATTGTTGTTCTAAGGTTAACTTATGGTCAGTGGTTAATTAGAGCACATATCAATTTTTTAAATGAGGATGAATTGTGTTTAGGGGTTATATTTGAACTCTACAAATTTATCCTGTGTGGTCTTGTATTACCGATTAAGATCGCGCTCTCACAATTTACACAAAATCTCGACCTCGTGTGTTTTTTGTGTTAATTGTTCAATTGCTTGCTTAGTTTCTTACAATTTAAAAATACAATTCATGGATCATATTAAATTAATTACATTAGCTCAATGATTCAAAATAATTAAATGAAAAGGGTAGAAGATAGATTGATTACTAAAAGACTACTCTTCCATGGGTGGCGTAATCATCGTAGAAGCGTTTTGCATGTGAAAAGGTTTATAATAGCTATAACCCAATAACGCTTATACTCAAGAATTCCATCCCAAATAGGAATATTAAGATAATAATAAATTTAAATAAAACATAATAAAAGAGAAAAAATAAAAGAAGAACAAAGAAGTTTATTACACAAACAAAAGCATTACAACACGAAGGAGAAGGAGAAGGCTTCGTCGAAGGGATCCTTGCTTCAAGAGATACCCTTATTGAAATGGTTGGATAATTGGAGTGGATCCACTTATCTTCTGACATAAACTTACCAATTCACGTCCCAACCCCACCAAATGATAAAAACACCAATTTATAGAGTGGTGGGGAGGCTAGGTTCAAAGTGGTTTCAAGTGTGAATGAGGAATCTCGGCCAAATATTTTATTCCAACTTGAACCACCCATTTGACCACCAAAACGCGTGAATTGGCCAGCCTTCCAGAAGGGTCATATGTGAGAATATGGGTCCTATATCTCCTATAAAAATTTGGGTTTACTCTAATCCCATATGAAGGAGTTATGTCTGGAATACATAATCTTCTCTATTCTGGCGTGTCCAGCCCACCTTTCACTTTATGGCCCAATTACTCCATCCAAATGCATTTTTTTGATCCAGTGTCCTGAATAAAAGTTTTATCCCATGAATTAAGGAACATAGTTACAAAATATTAATTTCAAATAATTCAAATTAAAATATTTATGATTGAAATACTATAGTGAGTTTAAAAGGGTAAAACTGGAATTTTCATCCAATATTCAAATGAATGATCTAATCCCAAATACTTTCTAATTGAACATATTTAACACAATGTGAGGAAATTATATCATTTATTATCAATAAAATATTCAATATAATAGTGTTTTATCAACTCCCCCACACTTACCCTTTTGCACTCCTGAGCAAAACCTCATATCAATTAAACATTAATATCAAATCAAAACAAATTTTAAAACACATATCATTGAGATCCATCAATTCCACACCAAGAATAAAAATATATCATGCCTCATAAAAAAATAATTATTTCAAGTTCTCCATTTATATCATTCAACATATTTCTACTTCATTTATCATCCCATTCACAAAACACTTACCTCGCTTGAATTTTCTCTCATCACTCAAATATCATTTTTCTTGCAATGTCTTTCTCATCCAAACTCATACAAGGGTCACCATAGGCTTGATAAATTCCTAAATTGCCACCCTATGTGAGTCAAAGACATATGTTTATCATGAGGAATTTTCAGGGTTGTTCTGCGGCTTTCAGTTGGTAGGATTAAGGTGTGAAAAATTCTGAGGCTGAATGAGGAGGGTTTGACTCTTTTTGAAGAAAAATTGATTTAATCTAATTTTCAATTAAATATGGTCTTCTCCTCAATCTGCATAGTATCAATTCAACTCCATCATCATGAAAAGTCATGGAAATTTTACACCATTCATCCTTTCAGCATAAAAAATGTCAATCTTCTCAAACATGATTTTCTTGAAAGCTCCAGATAGGCACAACTTTCCCCCTCTATTAGAAGCTCCAGAAAGGCACAACTTCTTTTATCATGAAAGATCTAGAAAGGAACAACTTTCATAACAATGTTTTTATTCAGAAGAAAAAACATCTCTTCAAAATTTAATTTTTCACCTGAAGTATCACAAAATGTGGTAGCACAACATAAGACAGATTCCCCCACACTTAAGCTCAACTAGATTATGAAATTACACTTCAGGAGTTGGTTGGATAGGGAAAATTGGCTCGTAATGTGGCTAACCTAATAGGTTGTGTATGGATTCTAAGGTCTAAAAGGATTAAATGTTCAAGTTAGGCCATTATAAAAGGGATTCTTTGAAATAGGGGCTTTAATACCAAACAAATGTCTCAATCATTTAAACATAAGTACCTCAAACTCTCAAGTTTTGACAGGAATAAATCAAATTCTGGTTAAATCAAGCATGTTTTGGATTTCTCAAGAAGTGAGGTGAATGTAAAAGAATATGAAAATAATGGTTTAGAAGCCTCACAGAAATGTGGTTCAAATATAAAGACAGTGAGATGTGGCATGAGATTCAAAATTCAATGTATTTTTCATGAAATTACTAAATATTCGAACTTGAAACAAAGTCATTTTCAGCATTCATTTAAGCTCGGTTTCATGGGATAAATTGTTTCACTCATTGATATGCATTTCAAAATTTTGATGAGAATCATTTCAGCTCAAAAATTTCAAAAACATAAATAAAATTGAAAAATAAAAACACAAAATTTGAAAAACACACAATTTTTTGTTTTTTTGTTTTTTTAAATCAGGAAAACAATTGAAATTACTAAACTAAAAGGTTCCCTCACCCACAATTAAAATATTGAATTGTACTCAATGTAAACCATATGAGATTATATATTCACAGGAAATGTATAATTTTAAATAGGACAAAGAATAACAATGTTAAAGGGTTAGGAACAGCCTGATGTGATCAAGTGATGATGGGGTCATGCAGTGCGATAAAATCCACTGCATCAATAGTAAGTCCCTCATTATATCTCTTCAAATGTTTCCCATTGACTGTAAATCTACTTCTTGTGTCCTCTTGTGTGATCTCCACTGCACCATAAGAAAAAACATTAGTCACAACATAAGGACCTAACCATCTAGAACGCAACTTACCAGGAATCAGCTTCAGTCGTGAACTGTAGAGAAGGACTTTCTCTCCAACATGAAACTCCCTTTGTTGGATCATTATATCATGAACTGCTTTTGATCTTTCCTTGTAGAGCCTTGAGTTCTCATATGAAGACAATCTAATCTCCTCAAGCTCTTGAATTTGTAACTTCCTTTGGATTTCAGCTTGGGCCAAATCCATGTTGCATTTATTTATAGCCCAATAAGCCTGATGCTCAACTCCCATGGGGAGATGACATGATTTCCCAAAAAACATCCGAAATGGGGAAATACCAATGGGTGTCTTGTATATTGTATTATAAGCCCACAATGCATCATCCAAGCGCTTTCTCAAATCCTTCCTATTTGGCTACACAGTTTTCTCTAAAATCTGTTTCAACTCAAGATTTGAAACCTCAGCCTGGCCATTTGTTTGGGGATGGTATGGTGTTAATGTTTTGTGTGTCACCACATACTTCTGAAGGAGGGAAGACAAATTCCAATTGCAGAAGTGTGTCCCTTGGTCACTGATGATAGCCTTTGGTACTCCAAACCTTCAGAAAATTTGAGCCTTGACAAAATCCACTACAACATGAGAATCGTCAGTCATGGTGGCCTTGGCCTCCACCCATTTACACACATAATCAACAGCAACCAAAATATACAAAAAACCAAATGAACTAGGAAAAGGACCCATAAAATCAATGCCCCATACATCAAAAATATCACAGAATAGTATGGGTTGTTGGGGTATCTCATGTCTCCTAGAAATTTTCCCAGTGTGTTGGAAATGAGAGCATGACTTACAAAACACATGGGAATCATGGAATAATCTAGGACAATATAATCCAGAGCCCAAAACTTTCATAGCTGTCTGTTGGGGTCCAAAGTGTCCACCACAAGAAATTGTATGACAGAAATGCAAAACAGACTCAAACTCATGATTGGGAACACACCTCCTAATGACTTGGTCACTACACATGCGCCAGAGGTAAGGATAATCCCACACATAAAACCTAGACTCACTTTTTAATTTTTGGACTTGATGCTTCTTCAAATTTGCTGATATTTTAGAGGAAAAAATGTAATTAACTAAACCAGCATACCAAGTATGCGTACCTGAGATGGTATAAATATGCTCATCAGGGAAATTCTCCCGAAGTGGTACCTGGTCCAAGGTGTCACCCTCTGGTGTGTGAGTAAGCCTACTCATGTGGTCTACCACTAAATTCTCTGACCCCTTCTTGTCCTTTATCTCGATGTCAAACTATTGAAGAAGGATCATCCAACGGATAAGTCGTGGATTTGCATCTGGCTTCTTTAGAAGGTACCTCAAAGCTACATGGTCAGAAAAAACAACTACTTTAGATCCCAATAAATATGAACGAAATTTATCTAAAGAAAATATAACATCAAGAAACTCCTTTTCTATTGTGGTGTAGTTTGATTGGGAATAATCCAACGTCCTCGATGCATATGAAATCACATGTGAACATCCCTCCGCCCTCTGAGATAAGACAGCTCCAACCGTAAAGTTGGACGCATCACACATAAGCTCAAATGGAAGGTCCCACCGTGGGGGCTGTATGATCGGTGGAGCGGCCAAACACTTCTTTAGCTAATCATATGATACCCTGCATGAATCATCAAAATTGAATTCAATATCTTTTTGAAGCAATCTAGATAAGGGTAGAGCGATCTTACTAAAATCTCTGATGAAGCGTCAATAAAATCCAGCATGTACAAGGAATGATCGAACATCACACACACATGTAGGATATGGCAGGGATGAAATAATGTCTACCTTAGATTTATCAACTTCAATGCCATGTTGTGATACTATATGACCTAAGACAATTCCCTTTTCGACCATGAAATGACATTTTTCAAAATTTAAGACCAGATTATTTTCAATACAATGATGCAACACATCACCCAAACTAGAGAGACATTCATCAAATGAGGATCCATAAACTATAAAATCATCCATAAATACCTCCATGAAGGTCTTAATGAAATCTGAGAAAATACTCACCATGCATCTTTGGAAGGTACCTGGGGCATTGCAAAGTCCAAATGGTATCCTTCGATAAGCAAAGGTACCGAATGGGCAAGTTAATGTCATCTTCTCCTGGTCCTCTACTGCAATGGGAACCTGAAAATAGCCAGAGAAACCATCCAAGAAGCAATAATGTGTCCTACCTGCAAGTCTCTCAATCATCTGGTCAATGAGTGGAAGTGTGAAATGGCCCTTACGAGTGGATTGATTTAGTTTCCTATAATCAATACACACTCGCCAACTGTTTTGTACTCTCACAGTAACTAACTCATCATTTTCATTTTTTATAACAGTGAAACCAGTTTTCTTTGGTACAACCTGGACAGGGCTAACCCATTGTGAGTCAGAAATAGGGTAAATTATACCTTCCTCTAGCAATTTTTCAACCTCTTTTTTAACAACCTCCAGAAGGGTTGGATTGAGTCTCCTTTGTGGTTGCCTCACCAGTTTAGCCCCATCCTCCAAAAGAATCCTATGCATGAAAATGGAGGGTCTAATACCTGATATGTCATCCAAGGTCCACCCGATTTCCCTGATGTCCTCCCTCAAAAGATTCAAAAGTTTTTCTTCATGGTCAAAAGGGATATTGTTAGAAATGATAATAGGCAATTTATCACCACTCAACAAGTATGAGTATTTGAGATTTGGTGGTAATGGATTGAGTTCCAGTGTAGGGGGTGGTGTATGGATGGAGACATAGAAGGAAATTAAATATTTGCACAAAGAGCATCAATATCAGAATATACATCATCAAAATCAGAGAATAAATCATCAAATCCATCAGCATACTCTACATCCATGTCATAATCAGAGTTCACATGATCAAAATTAGAATATGACTCCATTTCAAAATCAAATCTTAGAGAATCTTGTTCCTTCAAAATAGGTGTAGAAGTACTCTTAGACATCAAACTAGAACCAATAATCATAATCTTCCTAAGCATAGGACAATCCAATTCCATGGTGTTTTTACTTGGTGGTTCAAAATGGGAGATAAAAAATGCAGAATGATCCTCTGAGGGGTACTTCATGGAATCCATAACATTAAATATCACAACTTCATCCCCAAATTCCATGGAAAGTGTACCCTCATTGACTTTTATGATAGTTTTTTGCAGTTTTGAGGAAGGTCCTACCTAAGATAATGGGGGCATGAGAACTTACCTTATCATCCTCCATTTTGAGCACATAGAAGTATACTGGAAAGATCATGTCTCTTACCCGGACAAATACATCCTCAAGGACTCCTGCTGGATATGTCGTAGCTCTATTCACCAATTGCACCACTACTCTCATCGGCTTCAACTCACCAACCTATAAATAAGAGAATACAGAGTGAGGAATCACATTTATGGAAGCTCCCAAATCACAAAGTGCATCAGAAAAGTGAAACTCCCCTATGGTGCATGGTATGGTGAATGTCACTAGATCCTTGCAGTTTGTCGGCATTGCTAGAGTTGGTGTAATGAGTGCTGACACATTCCTTCCAAGATTGATCCTCTCATTTCCCTTGAGCCCTATTCGATTGGTACAAAGTTCTTTTAAGTATTTCGCATACCTTGGAATTTTCATAATGGCTTCAAGTAGAGGAATATTGATCTCCACATGCTTGAATGTGTCCAAAACCTCCTTTTGCATTGCTTCTTTAGAAATATTCTTGGTTTAAACAACCCTTTTTGGAAAAGGAATGGGTTTAGGAGGAACATCATCAATATTTTTCTTACCTTTATCTTTCTCCTTGGATTTCTCATCAGTTGGAATGGAATGCAGCTTCTCTGAAGTTGAGGTGAATCCCATTAGAATGGTAGGTATAGATGTATCGTTCATTTTCTTCCCACTTCTCAATGTGATGGCACTAACATTCTCTTTTGGATTTTGAGTGGGTTGGGAAGGTAGATTTCTAGAATTCTTACTTAAAAGTTCATGGTGGGCGGTGGAAATCTGGCTCATTTGAGTCTTCAACTCCCTTAGCTACAAACCTTGACTTTTCAGCTCATTCTGTTGATGAAGAAAAATTTTCTTCAAAAGGTCATCAGTGTTAGAATCTACCTTGGGTGGGGGATTCCCTTGTTGTTGTCTTGTTTATTCTTGAGATTCAAATCTCCTTTGGGGTTTTTGGAAACCCTATTGGTAAGGTGGAGGCTGCTGGAAGTTTTTTTGAAAAGAGGATTTTTGTTTTTGTCTAGAGCCATACCTCATGTCTGATTGATCCTTCCACCCTTGGTTTTATGTTGGATCAAACTTCTTTTGGGGATATGGTTGTTGTCGTTGTTGCTGATATGGTCTCCCAGGGAACACTGCTGCACAATCTTCTATTTCTTGGAGTTGTGGGCAATGGTCAGTTGGGTGACTTGTCTCAGTGCAAATAACACAAGGCCTTGAAGGAGGGGGTTGGGATGTCTTTTGAGCCAAAGCAATTTGCCTCACCATAGTGGTCAATTCTTCCAAATTGGTATCAATCAAATGAATTTCAAGAGAAGAAGGACTTACCAGATGTACTCCCCTGACATGTGGTGTACCTCGATCACCAAATTGTTGGGAGTTTTGGGCCATTTTGTCGATCAACGCACGTGCAGCTACTGGTGTCATGTCCACCAATGATCCTACAGCCGCAACATCCACCATAATTCTCTCCATAGGTGTGAGTCCTTCATAGAAGTACTGGATGAGTAGTTGCTCACTGATTTGGTGATGTGGGCTGCTTGCACACAACTTCTTGAATCGCTCCCAATACTCATACATTGACTCCTCTTGTGCTTTCTTGATCCCCAAGATCTCGTTAAGAAAATAAGTGGTCCTCGATGCTGTAAAAAATCTCTGAAAGAAAAGATGTTTCAAATCGTTCCAACAAGTTACATCTTCGGGTTGTAAATAATACATCTAGTCTTTCGCAGCTCTATCAAGTGAGAATGTGAATGCTCTTAGTTTGATTTGATCTTCAGAGATATTTCTAGGTTTTAGGGTTGAGAAAACCACATTAAATTTTTTCAAATGTTTATTAGGATCCTCACCAGAGAGGCCATGAAACTTTGGAAGTAAGTGAATTAACCCAGATTTTAGTTCAAAGTCCGATTCGAGATTTGGGTATGCAATAAAATTTGGTTGATAGTTAATATTAGGTGCAACCAATTCTTGAATGGTTATATTAAGTTCATTTACATTATTATCAGCCATTGGTTCTTTTTTATGGTTGAATTTTAATTTCTTCCAATTTCAATGTTCTGATATTAGAGTAATTCTCCAACTGGTTGAATGTTGAAACTTCCCGTAGACTGAGAATGTATGATTCAAGCCCTAAGGCTATGTTCAATCTCAGGGTCAAGATCTAAGAGATCCCCGGAATTAGTTCGTGTCATAAATCAAATAAAAATGAAAAGAAAGAAATTGGACCATAGTAAAATAAAAATAATAAGTTTGAGTTGATGGTCCAAAAAGAAGTAGAAGAAAATAAAAGAAGAAGAAAAAAAACAGATTGGGTAAAGAAGGAAGAAAGAAGATAGGAAGAGAATAAAATGTAAAATAAAATAAATACCTATAATTAGTTGAAATAATTACTTACCTCCCCGGAAACAATGCCAATTCCAAAGAGCACTATCGTGGGTGCCCTCAAATTATTAGTGTGATTTTGGGGTACTTAGGTGCAGCAGAGTGGCTGAACAAGGTCGTCTCTTAAAGGAGGAAGTGAATTTAACAACTTATTAAAGGTATTATAAAAATAAAATAGAATAGAATTAAAACACTATTTTAAAGGATGAAGGTTTTTTATAGTTTATAAATCTAGAAGAATTTTTCTGGAAGAAGATTTTATTTTTTTTGTTTTTAGTTTTAAAATGAAGTTTGATTAAAAAGACACAACAAGAAGATGTTTTTTTAGAAAATATTTTAAAAGGCGTAATCAATCTAACTCGACCTCTTAATTTACTTATTAATAATTATCATTTAAATCAATATCCACTTAATTATGATCCCCTAATTTTTTAACCCTCTAACCCTAAGAGAGTTAACTTAACCACAAAGATGAAATTACTTAAACCCTAGGCTAGCTTTGGAACACGCAATCGCAGCACCCTGCATTGATTGTTGTTCTAAGGTTAGATTATGGTCAGTGGTTAATTATAGCACATATAAATTCTGGAAATGAGGATGAATTGTGTTTAGGGATTATATTTTAACTCTAAAAATTTATCCCGTGTGGTCTTGTATTACCGATTAAGATCGCGCTCTCACAATTTACACAAAATCTCGACCTCACGTGTTTTTGTGTTAATTGTTCAATTGTTTTCTTTGTTTCTTACAATTTAAAAACACAATTCATGGATTTAAATTAATTAAAATATCTCAATGATTCAAAATAATTAAATTAATAGGGTATAAGATAGATCGATTACTAAAAGACTACTCTTCCATGGGTGGCGTAATCATCGTAGAAGCGTTTCGCATGTGCAAAGGTTTATAATGGGTGTAACCCAATAACGCTTCTACTCAAGAATTACATCCCAAAGAGGAAGATTAATAAAATAATAAATTTAAACAAAACATATGAAAGGAGAATAAATAAAATAATAACAAATAAGTTTATTACACAAACAAAAGCATTACAACACGAAGGAGAAGGAGAAGGCTTCGTCGAAGGGATCCTTGCTTCAAGAGCTACCCTTATTTAAATGGTTGGATAATTAGAGTGGATCCACTTATCCTCTTCCCTCAACTTCCCAATTCACTTCCCAACCCCAACAAATGATAAAAACACCAATTTATAGAGTGGTGGGGAGGCTAGGTTCAAAGTGGTTTCAAGTGTGAATGGGGAATCTCGGCCAAATATTTTATTCCAACTTTAACCGTCCATTTTACCACCAAAACGCATGAATTTTCCATCCTTACAAAAGTATAATATGTGAGGATATGGGTCCTATATCCCCTCTAAACATTTGGGCTTAATTCAAGCCCAGATGAAGGAGTTATGGCCAGAATACATAAGCTTCTCTATTCTAGCGTGTCCAGCCCACCTTTGACTTTATGGCCCAATTACCCCATACAAATGAATTCTTTTGATCTAGTGTCCTGAATAAAAGTTGTATCCCATGAAGTAATAAACACAGTTACAAAATATTAAGTTCAAATAATTCAAATGAAAATATTTATGATTGAAATACTACAGTGATTTTAAAAGGGTAAAACTAGAATTTTCATCAAATATTGAAATGAATGGTCTAATCCCAAATACTTTCGAATTAAACATATTTAACACAATGTGAGGAAATTATATCATTTATTATCAATAAAATATTCAATATAATAGTGTTTTATCAGTGGAAAGAGGAGAAAGAACCTGTATAGTCTAGATGATGTGTGATTGGGTGAAAAACACATCCGTAGGGGTACCCATGGACCACGTAATGGAATGAAGTGGACCATGTTGTCATGAGGTATAGTGTATCTAGGTGTTATCCTCAATGCTGGCTCAAGAAAGAGACGAATGCATAAACAATTATTTTGGATAACTCAACTCTATGATGGAGTGATGTGAGACAATGGGAAGTAGGATACTGTTCAATCACTTAAAAAATTTATAGAAATAACATATCTATTCAATCTAACAATATCTAGTGATCCTTCAGTTTCCATGTCATCATCATCAACCTTTGATCATTTTCTTCACATACGATCTCCTTGATGCCACTGGTTCCATGCCAGAAGATTCATCTGGTGTCTGACCATCTCTAGTGATCATAATTTTTTGCTTGAAAGGATGGATCTAAATTATAAGAAACCATGAACTGTTGTAAATTTATGCTAACTTCACTTTTCAGGAAAACGTTTTCCTGAGGATGTTCCACTACCGAATTAAGATGAAAATGTATAGAATGATTCTAGCAGTATGGATTGTTTATTTCCAACAATGAAGAGTCAAAATCATGAAGGAGAGAATGAAATTTTTCTCAGTTTCATGAGGTGTCCAAAATAAAGGATACCCACATGACATTTCTGAGATACAAATAATTTTTTCAACTCTTTGAATGAGTATTCATCACAACTTAAAAACTAGATCACACATAGATTTTAACACAAAATATATGTGGTGTAAGGTAGTGATGTGAAACTATAAATACCATGTCTTTGAGGTTAAGAGAAGATATAAATATTCCGTTAAGATATCTCATTTTATCGAAGAAAAATAGAGCAACACAAAAAGTGTGCTTCATGAAGAGGAGTTTATACAAGCCTCTTTGGCCATGAAGGAGAAGTTTTATGGGCCTTTGAATTGTTTTTCACACTTGAAGTGAAACCCAACAAACAAGTTATACAAAGTACTCTTAGTTTATGCAAGGTCCTTACATAAAGTTTCAAACCCTTAAACGTATCCCTTCATCTCTTATGTGAAGTTTAAAATACCTTTCACAAATGTTGTGGCCATTTAGGACATCACAAACCCAACTAGCATAAACATACTATTTAATGATAATGAAGGGAGAAGTGGTAGTGTAGTGAGTGATAGTTTCATACACAGTGTACGAATTTTGCGTATATAGTACACACATTTGAACAATGATATTGTGTGATGCATCTACATGAGGAAGAGTGGAAGAATCAGAGAAGATATTGTGCAAGTTCATTCATATTATGCATTGAGAAAACCTAAAATAGAATATGAAGAGCACAGAAAATAATAATCACAAATATATATATATATATATATATATGTGTGTGTGTGTGTGTGTGTGTGTGTGTGTGTGTGTGTGTGTGTGTGTGTGTGTGTGTGTGTGTGTGAGTGTGTGTGTGTTTGTGTGTGCTAGAAAAGGTTTGTGAAGTTATCAGTGTGAAGGAAGTTCTTGAATGCTGCTAGTCAAGTAAGTGAAAGAAGAATAGTTACTTGAAAGAAGCGCAGGTGTGAAGAAATTAAAAGTACTACTATAACTACATACTGAATCCTATTGGGGAAGGTTTCTTATAGATGTTATAAAAACTCTATTACATAATTTTTATCAGTGTGAAGATCACATTCACAAGTTTTTTATCATAGTTAAACACAAGTGAATGGTTATCCTCTACTTTCTGTAACCACATTTAAAGGATTGTTTTCTAATGGTCATGTGGATGGATTATTTTCATACCATTCCAAGGAATAACTAATCTTATTGAGTAGTTAACCTTGTAAATTCTTGTGTTCATGTGCTTGTTCTTGTGTGCTTGTTTTTATCAAAGTCATTACTCTTTAATAGGAGGTGAATGTTGTTTTATAAGGAAGAAAATAAAAACGAAAAGACTACGGATTCACCCCTCCCACATCAGTGATCACATCGATCTTGATTGGTTATTTTAAGGTGGTCCCTTTAGCATAACCTTATTGTAATTGAATTTATCTATATATGTTTTTTATTTGGAATTTTTTATTTCCACCGAGGTAAATTTACTCCTTTGATTTAAATTAAATTGTTTAATTAAAATTGTAATGCTTATATACTAAATAAACAAAGTTCCAATGGCCACGATGGACCCTTGTGCATTGTCTTGATTGTATCAGTCATATATGGACAATTCCTTGATGATAAATGTGATCCTTTTGATATATATACCCCAAGGGGTTAAAATTAAATGAATAAAGTGATTATACCAACATGGTGATATGTCCCCTTAGTGACCTTTAGGTAGAGGTGAGTGATGAATTGAGATGGAAGGCCTAGGGATTGGCCATGTGGGAACCTTAAAATGATTTATATCCTTTAAGCTAGAGATATGAATATGAGGAGAGTGTTCCTCCTCCACTGAGATTTTGATTACCTAATTGGATAAACACTATAAATATTATTTCAAATCATGATTGTAATTTCTACTTAAAGTGAATTATTACTTGGTATGTTTTGAGACACATTTTAATCCCCTAATTATATTTATTTGAATTTCATATATAATTTTTCAGGTTTCCAATTCAACTGGGAACATTTCATTCTTCTGGATTACTTAAGGAATCACATTGAAAGATGACTAAAGTGGGCTTTCATGCCAACACATTCTGGGCGAAGTGAACTGGACAAAAGGACAATAAAAATATTGTAGAGGCCAATATCCAATACCAATGATGAAATTTTTTAAAATTTAGTTATATAAAATCATGTGGAACATTTAATTAAACAGTGTAAAGATCTAATTATAATGTTTGAATGGAGTTCCAGGCGGCCCAAGTCGAAGATGAAATTCTAGGCCAGATTCGGTGGCCCAGAAAAACAACCCACTCTTTCAACCATATATTTAAAACCCTACATTAATTTGGTCTGAAATTTTATATAATATTAGGATAAATTATTATATTTATTTTATTATTCTATTAACCACCCCAATTTATCCATATATAAGGTTAATTAGGTGCCTTTGTTTGGTGGATTCAAGTTGGCTCAGATTTTTGTCAAGGGTGGAAAAGTATTCTCTCCATTAACTTTCCACCCACATAGGACTACCACAATTAATTGGGGTGATTTACACTATTGGAGGATCTATCAAAGGAATCCAAAATTCCTATTTAAGGTAGTGGTATTTGAGGATTTATAGAGCTTTGTGTATGTTTTCATTTTAATATTTTGCGGGTAATTTGATGTTATAATCACATTTATTCAATTTTAAGTTCCTTGAATCACATTTTATTCTTAATTAATTCTATTATTCTTATCCTTTTCTATTATTTTTGTTAAAAAATAAAAAAAATCATTATTTTGTGAATTTATTCACATAATGAAGAGATAAATCCTTCAAAAAATGGTGGAGTGTTCTTTATTTCATTGTTTTAACTTCTTCAATTCCACTCTCATAAGTCTACTTCCCACTTACATTAAGTTAATAGAATCAATTTAGGGATAAAGATATTATGTTTTGATACAAGGGATTATAAATGGGATGTATTGGATGTTATTTATCACTCTATAAACATTTAATAATTTTTTTTATTTGAGTTTTTCATTCAATGATTTTCTATCTTCCTCTTCCTTATTGATTTTTATCGCCACAATTTTCATATGATAATAATATATTTTACCTTGGAGTGATCATTAAAATTATCCTCTAAGTTTATAGGTGATTAACATGTTTATGTGAGGATGTTAAACTAGTAAGTGAATAGGTTAGTTTTATTTCATTAATTAAATCCCTCTCAAGTTAAAGAAATTGAAATAATTTAAAAATGAATTCATCCAAAACACCCAAGCAATAACATAAGATCAAATCATTCTATTAAATTTTATTTAGTTAGTTTTATTATTGTTAATTTAAACAATATCAAAACAAAAAAAGTTTTCTACTTCATATCCAAAAATAATCCATAGAATGTGTGAAGACTCGACTCCAGAAACCTCGAAGCCGGTGCCTTCTGAACATGATGTGTGTCTTGAAATAAAAACATGCATTAATAAACACACATCATGTCACGTACAGAGGAACGAGTGTGGTTCAGGATATGGGAAACCTGTAACTTCCAGGATATTTTATCTGATAAAAGTAGTTACCTGAAAATTTTAAATCAAAACGTAGGGTGAGCATAAGAATGCCCAATAAGGGGTTTTTAAAAAAAATAAACCAAAGTAACTTTTGAAAGAATTTTTTTTAAACTATCCATAGAACATTCTCTTGAGGAAAAATATAACACATGTAACATAACATTAAAGTGCTTAACTAACACATGAATCAATTAGGACATTTACAAAGGGTAATAATTAATGGCTTCCTAGAAAATTATGACGTGTGAACATTTAAGTACAATTTAAACAGTTAAGAGTAATGATTTATCAGAGTTGCGTGTAAAGGAAACAACTTAAATTCCATATGTTGGTTATTATTTTATTAAATGATAAACACAAATCATGCTCCAAACTTATACTTGCGAAATAAGAACTTTATAAAAACATAAAGGCAAGAGTCGTGAAAGAATAAGAATATCATCTTGAAAAGAACTTGTAACATAACTTGAATTATGTGGCATCAACATTTAACTTAGACAATCATTTCCGTATTACCAAGGTCCATCCCCAAGGTGTCATTAAAAATAAAATTACCAAGGTTATTCACCAAGGTATCGTTAAAAAGTTCATCTCTAGAGATTAAGTCTTTACCCAATGCATTAGAGCACTGTCAGGGAGCACCCTTAATTTGTCTTTATTATCATATGAGCCACATAGATCATACTTTAATTTAACGGAATTTTATATTCAAGATGTCCCATACCACCTTGAATAATTCATTATTTTTCATATTACCCAAGGTGTCCCATACCACTTTGGGTAATTAAATTTCTTAGTTCATTATCGTGATATAACATAAGCATGTATTATGTACAAAAATAAATAAAATGAAAAATGAACCATTACACTTTTTGCAAATACATAATAAGACAGATAATATTGTAAATATATCTATAACTAATCAAATGCACACATAGTTTAGTGAACATTCTTTTCACACAAGCTAATTACTAAAGCACATAAAATGATGATATAATAAATGATAAACCTTTAAAATTATTATTTCATGGAAATGAAATGCTTTAAGAAAACACTTTTCCATAAGTTATGGTGATAAACAGGCCATTGAACTTGTAAATAAATTAAACCATAACTTGATTAACTAGTAACATTCACCAAAGTAGGATCATTGTATAATAAGTCAATAATTGAACACACACGATAACATGATCTCATAAATCGTAAATCTTTTAATATATTTTAATCAAGCCAAAATACACACTTTATCATAAAACACATCATGGGTAATGTCGAATAAACTTCTTTAATTAAACATGCCCATTTGTACGTATTTATATATAAAATACATGTTGGTTTAGCAAACACCAAAGGTATCTTTTATTAAAATATTATATGTAATAAAGCATAAATTAAGTCCTATCAAAACATCCACAATCACTTTAGAAACTCAAAAAAAAAAGTTCGGGTTTGTGTTATATATATATATATATACAAAACTGTATATACTCATTATACAAACATACAGGTTTTATAGAAATAAACTGAATGAAGTTAACCCCCTACACAGAAAATCTTCAATAATCTTCTTTTAAAACATTTAATACCCAACAGATTGATACAATATATATATATATATATATATATATATATATATATATATATATTTATAAAACTGTATACATAGAATAACATTATATCAGTTTTGTAAAATAGAACCGTTTAAAAAAATAAAACATGTAGACCCATAAACATGAAAGCCTCCTTGTAAATCGTAGGGAAATTCCCTTAAAATAATTTTAAAATAGGAGGGTTGACATTATACATTTTTATATATACAAAACGTATATAAAAAAACATAAAAGAACATGATGTTCTTAATGGAAACGAAACATAGAACACCCTTAACTAGCTTGGGGAGGAAACTCGGACCAGGGGTACGTTGCTGGATTTGCTGGGAATCCGAGGGAGAGAAAGAGGAGAAGGAGCCGCCGTGTTTCATGTGGCACGAGGGGGTTTTGTAGGAGCTCCGGTGCAACTCGAACCAAGGGTAGGACGACGTGAGGGAGATGAGAAAACAGTGCCCTAGGAGGGGGGTGTGCGAGGGTCAAGAGGAGCAGTGCAAAAGGGGAAGGCCGAGGCGTCCTCGGGTGTGCAGGCCTACTGGTGTGGGACCCCGACGTGAGGAAGAAGACGATGGAGGGGTGCAACGTGGAGATGAAATGGACGAACCATATTAGAACAAGCAAGATCAGATAGTTAGAGGAAGAGCAGGAGATGGGTTGAGCGGGTTTAAAGGGCCAATGACTGGGATTAGATACATGGATACGTGGGGGCGATGAACGACCAGCATTGCTTCACCAAAAAATAAGAAGAACAGTATATGAAACATGTAAAAATTAGACAGTTTACAACTTTTTTTTAAATAGTATAAAACACGAACATTAAAAATTGAATTTACAAAATTTAATAAATAATTTTAACTTTGAATTTCCAAATCTAAAATCCCATTCTAGATTATGTAAAATATCTTACTAAAAAAATATATATATTTCATACTAAACTTTTATAAATATTATGATTTTATAACTTTTAAAATACTCCATTATTTGATATAAAAATTATTTTTTAAAAGACCAATAGTTTTCCTAATTCAAAATACATATTTTTTTTAGAGATCCAACAAGATATATTTTTAAATTATTACAGATACCCTTTAAATGTGACTTTTTAAAACATTTAGAAGTTGTTAAAAATACTAAGTTTTCAACCATGTAGGTAAACATTAGAATTTTATAAAATCAAATAGGTTCTTTTATAAGAATATTCTTTTATTTTAAAATCATGATAATTGTAGATATATTTCGAATCATTTGAACATATTGAAGTATTTGAAATACCGTATGATTATAAGAGAATTATAAAAACCAAATTTTTATAAAAAGATATACTTTATCAATTTAAACCCAATGGTCATATACAATGGTCATAATTTTTTAAAGGACCATTATAAAAACAGGGGGCATTTCACATTTTCAAAACACTTGAACCAGGGAGCATGGCTCTCCTCATTCCATTGGTGCTGATTACATGTGTTGTGGTTCTGGATATTATGTTTTTCACACTGACGGACCCAGAAGTTAATTACTATCCAATTACTCAAGTTTTGGTTCTTAGAAGCCTTGTCGTGGCCATGTTAAGTCTTGTACATGGTGCTCTTGGTTAGTTGGGGTATTTTTTGTAATGTAACATCTTAATGTATATCAGTCCTATTTATTCTCCTTGTTTTTCATCTATTTAGTTTTAATCCCTTTATTGGTACCAAAAACAAACCATGTATATCAAGAAACATCATTATAAAACATGATATTTTTTACTTAGTCAAGTTCATAAATCCTGGGGCATCACATTATCCCCCTCTTAAAAGAGTTGCATCCTCTGGACCGTTTGTCACATCAAACAACTTTTTTCACGTTCCTTGCAGGTTTGCGAAGGGACGATACTCGTCTTCACAGGTTTTGATCGTAATGATCTCCAATATCTCAGTAGAAAGAGATAGCATGTCAGTTTTTCCTTCCATTTTAAAGTTTATGATGAGAGTTCAATCACTTGAAAAACATTCAAAGGTATAAACAAAGCAAAGAAAGGAAAGGGAAAGGAAACACTTTAATAAACATAAGTTTATTATTAAACATCAGTGCTTGAGTTTCCCCTAATGACTTACTATATGAACTCCACATAAAGAGCCAAAACTCCCTATCTCCTCAAACCAAACACAGGCTGAGCATTCAGGGTTAAACTTATGGGGGAACCTGTGATGTCTCTTGAGTTTAGCATGAGGGGTATGAAGTTGGGAGATGTCAGGATACACCTTTTGCTTATAAGACAGTCGGGTGGACACATCTTCTAACATTCCTAATTTCAACAACTCACCCCAGAATCCATAGTTCAAGATTTGACAGAGATAGGCCGCTCGGAGGTCACCGGTAGCAGTAGCTTCTTGAAAAGCGTCGAGGGTCATAAATCCAAAGTCCTCACCTGTCATAAACACCAGGGAAAGTCCCTCATGGTACCTTCCCTAACGTACATAGGAGGAAAAATGGGTCATCATCATAAGGAGGTAATCCATTCCTAACCCCCGGTGTAGCTAAAGCACCTATGGTGAGTTGGACACGTCGTATATGTGTTTGAATGTAATGAAGATATGGGCATAGTTTAGAAAATACTCACGGATAACTAAAGACACAATGGTCTCTAGGGCCTCAGTGGGGAGGGAAAAAAGATTAGTACCTTAATTTTCCATCTTAAAATTAAGAAATCTCATTTTTTGTAATACTGAAGTATATTTTTCCTTGTTTCAGTTCTGGTTTTCCAGAGTTATCCAAACCAAACCCTCTGATAAAAACTGTGAAGACTTGACTCCAGAAACCCAGGAGGCGATGCCTTCTAAACATGATGTGTGTCTTGAAATAAAAACATGCATTAATAAACGCACATCATGTCCCATACAGAGGAATGAGTGCGGTTCGGGCTCTGGGAAACCGGAAACTTCCAGGATGTTTTATCTGATAAAAGCTGTTACCTGAAAATTTTAAATCAAAACGTTGGGTGAGCATAATAATGCCCAGAAAGGGGTTTTAAGAAAAATAAACCAAATTAACTTTTGAAAGAATTTTCTTAAACTATCCATAGATCATTCTCTTGAGGAAAACTGTAACACATGTAACATGACATTAAAGTTCTTAACTAAAACATGAATCAATTAGGACATTTACAAAGGGTAATAAGTAATGTCTTCATAGACAAGTATGACATGCGAACATTTAAGTACAATTTAAATAGTTAAGAGTAATGATTTATCAGAGTTTCGCGTAAAGTAAACAACTTAAATTACATATAATGGTTACTATTTTATTTAGTGATAAACAAAAATCATGCTCCAAACTTATACTTGTGAAATAAGAACTTTATAAAAACATAATGGCAAGGGTCATGAAAGAATAGGCATATCATATTGAAAAGAACTTGTAACATAACTTGAATTATGTGGCATCAATATTTAACTTAGACAATCATTTTCGTATCCCCAAGGTCCATCCCCAAGGTGTCATTAAAAAAAATTACCAAGGTTATTCCCCAAGGTATCATTAAAAAGGCCATCTCTTGAGATTAAGTCTTTACCCAATGCATTGGAGGGCTATCAGATCGCACCCTTAATTTGTATTTATTATCATGTGAGCCACATAGATCATAATTTACTTCAACAACGTTTTATATTCAAGATGTCCCATACAACCTTGAATAATTCATTCTTTTTCATATTACCCAAGGTGTCCCATACCACTCCGAGTAATTAAATTTCTTAGTTCATTATCGTGATATATCATAAGCATGTATTATGTAAATAAATAAATAAAATGAAAAATTAACCATTACACATTTTTCAAATACATGATAAGACATATAATATTGTAAATGTGTCCATAACTAATCAAAGGCACACATAATTTAGTGAACATTATTTGCACACAAGGTAATTACTAAAGCACATAAAATGATGATATAATAAATGATGAACCTTTAAAATTATTATTTCATGGAAATGAAATGCTTTAAGAAAACACTTTCCATCAGTTATAGTGATAAACATGCCATTGAACTTTTAAATAAATTAAACCATAACTTGATTAACTAGTAACATTCACCAAAGTAGGATCATTGTATAATAAGTCAGTAATTGAACACACATGATAACATGATCCCATAAATCCTAAATCTTCTAATATATTTTAATCAAGCTAAAATACACACTTTATCATAAAACACATCATGGGTAATGTCAAATAAACTTCTTTAATTAAACATTCCCATTTGTGTGTATTTATATATAAAATACATATTGGTTTAGAAAACACCAAAATTATCTTTTATTAAAATCTTATATGTAATAAATCATAAATTAAGTCATGTCAAAACATCCATAATCACTTTAGAAACTCAAAAAAAAGTTCGGATTTATATTATATATATATATATATTTATATATACAAACCCATATATACTCATTATACAAACATAAAGGTTTTATAGAAATAAACTGAATGAAGTTAATCCCATACACAGAAAATCTTCAATAATCTTCTTTTAAAACATTTAATACCAAACATATTGATACAATATATATATATATATTTATAAAACTATATACATATAACAACATTATATTATTTTTTTAAGATAGAACTGTTAAAAAAAAAGAAAACATGCAGACCCATAAACATGCAATCCTCCTTGTAAATCGTAGGGAAATACCCTTAAAATGATTTTAAAAAAGGAGGGTTGGAATTATACATTTTTATATATACAAACCATATATAAAAAAACATAAAAGAACAAGATGTTCTTAACAGAAATGAAACATAGAACACCCTTACCTTGCTTGGGGAGGAAGCTCGGACCAGGGGTATGTTGCTGGATTTGCTGGGAGTCTGAGGGAGAGAAAGAGGAGAAGTAGTCGCTGTGTTTCATGTGGCACGAGGGGGTTTTGTAGGAGCTCCGGTGCAACTCGGCCCAAGGGTAGGTCGGCGTGAGGGAGGGGGGTGTGCGGGGGTCCAGAAGAGCAGTGCAAAAGGAGAAGGCCGAGGCATCCTTGGGTGTGAAGGCCTACTGGTGTGGGACCCCGATGTGAGGAAGAAGACGATGGAGAGGTGTTATGTGGAGATGAAATGGATGGCCCATATAAGAACAGGTGAGATCAGACAGTTGTAGGAAGAGCATGAGATGGGTTTAGTGGGTTTAAAGGACCAACAGTTGGGATTAGATACAGGGATACGCGGGGGTGATGAATGGCCAGCATTGCTTCACCGAAAAAAAATAAAAATAGTATACGAAACATGTACAAATTAGACGGTTTACTACATTTTTTTTATTTTTAAAATAGTATAAAACATGAACATTAAAAATTTAATTTACACAATTTAATAAATACTTTTAACTCAGAATTTACAAATATAAAATCCCATTCTAGATTATGTAAAATATCATACTAAAAATACATATATATTTCATACTAAACATTTTAAAATATTAGGATTTTATATCTTTTAAAATACTCCATTATTTGATATAAAAATTATTTTTTAAAAGACCAATAGTTTCTTTAATTCAAAATAATTATTTTTTTTAGAGATCCAACAAAATATATTTTTAAATTATTACAGATACCCTTTAAATGTGACTTTTTAAAAAATTTATAAGTTATTAAAAATACTAAGTTTTCAACCATGTAGGTAAACATTATGATTTTATAAAATCAAATAGGTTCTTTTATAAGAATATTCTTTTATTTAAAAATCATGATACTTGTAGATATATTTCGAATCATTTGAACATATTGAAGTATTTGAAATACCGTACGATTATAAGAGCATTATAAGAACCAAATTTTTATAAAAAGATATACTTTATCAATTTAAACCCAATGATCATATACAACGTTCATAATTTCTTAAAGGAAGATTATAAAAACAGGGGGCATTTCACATTTTCAAAACACTTGAACCAGGGAGGATGGCTCTCCTCATTCCATTGGTGCTGAGTACGTGTGTTGTGGTTCTGTATATTATGTTTTTCACACTGATGGACCCAGAAGATGATTACTATCCAATTACTCAAGTTTTGGTTCTTAGCAGCCTTGTCATGGCCATGTTAAGTCTTGTACATGGTGATCTTGGTTAGTTTGGGTCTTTGTTGTAATGTAACATCTTAATGTATACCAGTCATATTTATTATCCTTGTTTTTAATCTATTTAGTTTCAATCCCTTTATTAGTACCAAAAACAAACCATGTAAATCAAGAAATATCATTATAAACCATGACATTGTTTACTTAGTCAAGTTCATAAATCTTGGGGAGTCACAAAATGTATGTGTTTGTAGGTTCCTTCTTAGGTATCTAAGGATTTGACAACGCAAGATACACTACAAGTGACCACTTAACCCTAAAAACTTGGGTAAATTTGGGAAATAAAACCATGATAGTTGGGTACTTGATTAAAATTCACTGATCACAAGTTAAAGTTTGTTAGAGGCCTAGAGTAGTATTCATGAGCAGGATTGCTCAGTTTGGATTCAGAGATGAGATGAGGTGAGGCTTGAGGATGGTTGTAGAGCCTTAGTGTATTTTTCCCTTTATTTGTTATATACATGTGATTGGAATGATGGTCAATCAGTTTACATATATTGGTATGACCATGTTTTTGTATGGTTGTATGCTTCTGCATCATTTTATATAGTATACCATGTTTTATTTATTTTATGTAATCTAGTGTTTACTATTATATTGGATGATATCAGGTTATTTATTATTATTGAGTATTATAATATGGGGGTATAGTCTCTCCATAGAAATACCCTAGACCCCATTCTATTTGGAAGCCTCTAGTGTATGGGGCGGTGTGCCTGAGGTCCTTATAGAATATTTGGTCTGGATAATAAAAAGTGGTCTCAAGCCATGGATATTAAAAAGTGGCATTGAATATTTTATGTGATTGATATAACATAATGTATCATAGTTTCTTTTTATCTTATTAATTGGGGAGATGTTAGAAAAATTACCTAATAATGTGTTGGAACTTATGATGGATATTAGACTAGTGTGCTATGAACACCCTTCCTGATAGGAAATCTAGGTGAATAAGGATACGGGATCACTATTATTGTTTTTTTACGTGATAATTATATGATTTCACCTAGCTTAATGCACTTGAGTTTTGAGATTTATGATTTATGATTTATTTGTTTTTAGATCTTGGCCTGGTGGAAAGATATGACAACCCTTGTATTTATTACACATTAATTCATGATTTATTACATAATAATGAAAAAAATACGACCCAAAGGATCAATAATTATAGAATGTTTGGGTAATTAGGTATATTACATAACAACTTAAAACAGGAGGTACAACAACATTATTGAAAGATTTCTTAACATGCTTATAATTTTCCATCATTCTTAAAACTATATGGGATAGATTGGGGACATACACAAGAAAGGGGTGAGATATGAAGCATAATAAGGGAATAATCAAAATATAACATGAATACGGTATTACATGTTAGAAAATAGTCAATTAAATGGGGCAAAAAAGGGGTGATAATCATAAAAATGAATAATTAGACATGATATAACATGATAACATAAAGGCAATATGGGAATTTGGTAACAATTTTAACCATGGAATCATAAGAATAATCCAAGGTTAAAAAATAATTAGTAACAACATAATGTGATTAGGATAAACTCTCATGCACCATACATGGAATCTTATGAGACTAAAACATTACCCAATTAATTAGAACACTATCTGGGGTCACCCATCATAATCATATCATGTACATGCATAAGTGTGCCACATAGATAATATAACATAAGAAAATATGGCATAAAATTTAATACCCTGATTAAGGATTGTTGGTTATATACATGGATGTACCCGATAAATTAATCATAGGAACAACTAGGTAAATACCCTTGATTTTAAATGGGTACAAGTATACACCTCACAAATGTTCAACATGGAAAATCATAGTGACATTTCGGCAACAAAACGATCGTACATAAAGATTCATAAAATGGATCAATGAGAGAGAAATGAGTATCTAATAACTTTTAATTAAAAATGAAAGTATAAGGTATATGTAATAACATAATTAAACATAAAATTTTTATAATTAATAGGAATATGACAAGGAGGGTTCTTGAATAAAAATTTGGCATGGAAATATCATAGGATAATTTCGAAAATATAACAGGGGTACATTATGAATCATAAAAGGGGTTAATGAGTGTGAAATGGGTCACTCATAACTTGGAAGTCATAATATTATTAAGTGGGATGTGGAAAATCATATCCCATCAACAAGAATTTAAAGACAGTGTGTATTTTCTAAATAAGGTGCTTGAATAAAGAGGAGAAAGAGATAATCCCTTACTAAATTTTGTCATAATAATGACTTAAGTAAATACTATAATAAGAGGGGATAAATAATATATCATTATTTATAAATAAATTAGAAAATATATAGATCTTTATAAAGTCATGAAAAACTAACCAATTGACATTTAAAAGGGCTAAATACAAAGAAGGTGCTTGAATGGGGAAGAAGAGAGGGAGAAGATCCCTTACTATGAGAAAGTGATTCCAAAATATTGAGAGGAGATTCTTGAGAGTTTGGGGGAACCTTGGGAGGAATATAGAGAGGGTATGGAATATTAAGGATGTACTCCAAGGGTTTTAAGTGAAGATTAAGGGGATATTGGGTGGGTTTATATAGGAAAAGAGAGGGGGTTTATTTATTATTTCTAAACTTAGGTTTTAGACTCTATATAATAAAAAAATCAAAAAACACAAAACTCACCATGTTTTTTCCCATGTTATACCAAATAGGATAATTTTAATTTATTTTATAATTAAAAGTGTCTAAATAAATAAAATATTTCTATTGGTGATGTGGAAGTGAGTCATGTTTATAAAGAATTGATTTTATAACCTTAAAATATAACATAGGTTTTGGAGGACTTATAAAAGGCTTATAAAATTAATAAAATAACATCAAAATAAAATTATTATTAATGTGAAATATATATTTGGACATTTATACCTTTTATATCATTTATTACAGCACTTTTGGATCATTGCGATGCTATAATACACATTGTATATTTATACCGTATTTAATTTTTACCTAAAAATTAAACTGTCTTGGAAAATTATGAAAAATTAAATATTGGATAATTTTGATGTTTTGATTGAAAAATAAATAAAATTTATTTAAAAAAAATATTTTCTAAATATATGAATTTTTACTTTTAATAAAAATGATATTTATTGATAAATGTTAGGATTTTTAATAATAACATTTATTGAACCCTTATAAAAATTAAACTTGACTTCATAAAAATTATATTATCATTTATATTTAATAAAAATTATTTAATTTTATTTTTTTATTAAATTATAATTTATTTTTAAAATTCAAAAATCCATAAAAAATAAATTTCTTAATTGAAATTGCATATTACAGAAAAATACAATTTGTGTTTTATCGTATCAAAATAAAAAACATTTATAACGTAGAAAAAATAATAAGTAAATATAAATAGTATTATATTGAAAATAAAATATAAATATTTATATTATTAGGTTTTTTATATATATCCCTTTATTACACCAGAAAAAAATATTGAGTGTAAGGTGTGTGATGGTGAGATTTTCATAGGGTGGTTATATGTACATGGTTTAAGTTTTGATATCGATGAGCTTGAACTTCTCCCATAAGTGGTTTCACTCATGCTTTAGTTGTTGGATCTCAGCTTGGGTTTGGTCAAGGGAAAATCCCAATGATTCTATCTCCCTTAGAAGCTCTATTAAATGGGATTCATAGGGTATGGCCCCGCTGGTTGAGGGCATTTCTTCTTTTATCTATGTCAATTGGATTTATCATAACCCCATTTTTATACTAATAATATGATCACTATTCAATAGATATTTTATAAATGGTTATGATTCTTAACAATATTCTAAATCTGATAGTATATAATAAAACCAAATAAGTACATGTGTTTTATATAACCACAATAGGTCATTAAATTCAATCACAAAGGGGATTTTATTTATAAAGGTTTCGGTTGTTACAATATCCCACCTTCAAAAATTTGACCCTCAAAATTTCCATTCCACACACTATAATAGATGATAGTAATTCTGTTTCATCACCTCCTCTAGTTATTATATTGCTTCTTCAAACTAGTGGTTTCTCCATAGCACTTTTACCATTTGCATTGTCTTATTTCGTATAACTTTGTCTCTATGATCTAAGATCTTCACTAACTGCTCTTCATATGAAAGTTCATTCTCTAATGGTACCACCTATGAATTTAGCACATGTAAGGGTTCTAGTATGTAATTCCTCAATAGGGATACATGGAACACATCATATAATTGATATAGGTTAGTTGAGAGTGATAGTAGATAGATCACCGCTCCAATGTGATCAAAGATCTCAAAGGGACTAATGTATCTTGGACTAAGATTTCCCTTCTTCCAAAATCTCACAACTTTCTTCCATAGAGATATGCAGGGGAATAAATTATCTCAAACCTCAAACTCCAGTTCCCATCAATGATTGTTAGGATAACTCTTCTATTGAATCTAAGTATCTCGAATGTGTTGGTGAATGGTTTTGACCTTTTCCACCATTTCCTCAACATTTCAGGACCCAACAGTTTGCGTTCTACAAATTTATCCTAGCATGTAGGTGTTCTACACCTCTTCCCATAAATGGATTCATAGGTATACATTTGGATTCTTGAGTGCAAACTATTAATGTATGAGAACATTACTAGAGAAATATGTTTACCCCACCCTCCTTTGAAGTCCATTGAGAATGATCTCAATATTTCCTCAAGTGTTTAGATAGTCCGATTATATTGGACATCAGTTTGAGGGAGATAAGCTATTATGAAGTTCAACTCATAATTTAAAGCATGTTAGAGACTCTTCCAGAACTTAGAGGTAAATCTTGGATCTCTATCAAATATAATCAATAGTGGTGTTCCATGAAGCCTCACCATTTATCTAATGTATTTCCTTGAAAGTTGATTTAGTGAGAAGTCCTATCAGATTACAATGAAGTGAGTAGTCTTTGAAAGATGATCCACCATAACCCATATAAACTTATTTCCTCTTGATGTCTTCAGAATACCAATGAAAATGTACATGGTTATGTTTTTCCATTCCCATTTTGGTATGGTTAATGGTTTCATCATCCACTTGGATTTTTTCTTTTCATCCTTAACTTACTAAAAAAATGAAACCTTGATTTATATTTCATGACCTACTTGTTCACATTTCCCCATAAATAGTGCTCTTGGAGATCTCAAAAAATATTTGTTTTATCTATATGGATGGAGAATTTCAAGCTTTGTGAATCATCCAACAGATCCTTATTTAAATCAAGATTTAATGGTACATATAGTCATGACCCAAATCTTACAACTCCTTCTTCATTAATTTTGAACTCCAAGGATTTTCCTTTTATTATAGCTTCCATCTTCTTCTTAATTTCCACATTGTCTCTTTGAAATCGTTTATCTTCTCCAGAAGGTATGGTTGACCAATGATTTGTGAATGGATTGATGATTTTCCTTCTTTTATGATTCCCATGTCCATCTTTTTCAAGTCTAATAAAATCAAATGCTTCTCAATTCTCATAAATGATAAAATTCCAAGATCTTCTATACTTATAGAATCTACCAAATTTTTTCCTATGATGGTAGTGGATTGATTAGTCATATTACTTAATAATATCTAACCAAGTTCATTGGAACATATTTAGCTCTTTCTATGTGAATATACACTTGAGGCTCTTATGATCTATATATATTTCACAATTCTCCCCAAATAGATAATTCTACTAGATTGAAATGTGAATATTATTAAATAAAACTATAGATCATGTGTTGGGAATGTATTTTAAAGAACCTTAAATTTCTTTTAGTCATAGGCTATCATTTTTTCATTATGGTTTATTATATATCCTAATATCTTCTTCGAAGCATAATTGTATACCATGAAAAGTTGCCCACTTGTGGGTAGAGTAAGTATAGGTGTAGTGATAAGCCTCTTTTTTATCTCCTTTAAGATCTATTAACATTCATTATTCCAAACAAACTTGACTCTCTTTCAAGTTATCTTTGTTACATGATTTGAAAATCATGATAAATTTCTCAAAAATCATCAATAATACCCAGTTGGTCAAAGGAAACTATGGATATCTATCACATATTTTAGCCTCATCCATCCTTAAATTGATTCTATTTTATAAGGGTCTATAAGTTTTCCTTTGTTGGGGTTAAAATTCCCTAGGAATGTTACTTGGTCTATGTATAAGTTCTTTTGATAACTTAATCACTTGTTTAGAAGGGATACTGGGAAATTCTTCAGGAAATACATCAGCGTATTACCTCACAGTGGGCATGTGTTATAAGATTATATTTTCCTTAGACTCAATAATTTGAGCAAGATACACTTGATCATAGGGAAATAATATCCATGATTAATATGATGATACTAAAGAAGATTAATCCTCCTCCTTGTACTTTTATATAATTGAAGGGTTATTCATGGTACAAGGGTAAAATACTTCTCCCATTAATTTATTTTGGGTTTATAAAAGAAAAAACATTCCAAAACTAGGATAATATAAAATTACACTAAAGGGAGACTGATAATATTTTCAAGAATAACATTACCAAAAACTTTAAAATGTGATACAATAATTATATAATTTTTCCCTGATGATATCAAATCATTTCAGGTGGTGACTCGATGTTCTTAGAATACTTAAAAGATATAATAATAGGGGTTGAATTGAAATAAAACATGACATGCACTAATTTGAAGTAGATTTTACATTTTATTCAATCATCATGATCCATATTAGCATATGAATTTAATTTTTACCTTTTTCTTGGAGATTATTGGTGCCCATAATGTTTTTTATCCCTTGGAATATAGCATTTTCTTGAATAATTCACAACTTCTTCAGATTTTTGAAACATAACTATATATAGTACCTTAGATTGATCTTTATTTCCATCCATAAAATTATTTATTTTTCTATGATAATTTGATACTTTATGCCCTATATTTCCACACTTAAAACATCTCCTAGTTCCTTTGTGACATTTCCCTTGGTGCCAATTTCCACATTTTTTCACAATGAAAATTGGATCCTCTTTCCTTTATCACCTTTATCAGATGAACTTCCTTGATATGTATTCATCCTCTTGTTTGAAGTCTTTAAACATTCAACTTTGTGCCTATTTTTAATCATGATTTTGATAAATGGTTTCTCATAATCACAAGATTTCTTACTTAAGCTCTCATCATGTTAGGAATCTCATTTGGATAGTCATCACAATTCCCATTACATTGGTTGTTTACTTGGTTCCTCTTATTTCTAGAAATTGGATAAAATAATGGGGAAATTAGGGATCAATACTTTAAACTATTAAACACAAATCTGGGAATCCAATAACATTAAAGAGATAATTTATAAATGAAATTTATTAATTAACTTATAAATTTACAGGATTCAATCTACGTAATCCATGATATACTTTATAACATAGACTCTTATGGTCATTTTCCCCCTTAATAATGGTTTGTAATGTGTTTGTGAATTTACTAAAGCATATCCCATGGTAGTGTCAAACCGGGTGTCTAGAAAGGCTCATTGTTGTGCACTAGGTGATGAGTTTTTCTAGTTAAATGTGCCTTTTTAGAATATTACCCCTAGGCACCTCTATTCTTGAGCCACAATCACTTTTATTTTCATGGAAACCACTTACTCTATATACTTTACCAAAATTTAGGGATGTTTTCTTATGTTTAGTCTTATCCCTAATACTTCATCTAGATTTTCCTAATCCTAATTCCAAAAATAACTAAACATTCCTATGATACCAACTATAAAAACACTTGTATATATTACACATTAATTCATAATTTATTACATAATAATACACATGATAAAAGTCATAATATTGAGAATACTAGTGTCTTTGGGTAATTAGTTACATTCCATAACAACTTAAAACAGGGGGTATATTAGTATTATTGAAAATTTCCTTAACATGATCATAATTTTTCATCATTTTTAAAACTTCATGGGATAACCTGGGAAAATACATAAGAAAGGAGCGAGATATAAAGCCCAATAATGGAATAAAAAAATCATAAAATGAAGAAGGTATTACATGTTAGACAATATGTAAGGACCCGACCTTAACCATTATATATTCAAGTGATTTTAAACTATAATTCTATTTCTTTAATTTCCAAAGATCATTTAGGTTTAGAGTTTTAGAAAATTAGGACAAACTCTTACATATTAAACTTATACATTACAAGTGGACACTTATACCCATTATCCATTATTTTCACTAATTTTTTTTAAAATAAGACATGTTTTATTTTCATTATTGATCTTCATAATTTTCATCTTGACCTCATAATTTTCCTAAATATTCCTTAAACCATGTGAAAAAAATTTTCAAACATGGTATGAGCACAAAAAACTCAGTAATGAACATAAAAATAAGAAACATGTTAGTCAAATGAAAAACATGAAAGCCCATGAAATATTTACCTATATCTTAATTTTATTCTAGAAAATGAAATAAATCATTTTTATATGAAAGCACGCACACTTTTATCTCAAATATAATCATTAAAACCCATAACAAGAAAAATAAAACCCTTTTTAGAGACTTAGAGAATCACATTCATAAAATCCTTTGAATTGGAATAACCCTACAGTCAGATTCCAATATAATCATTACCCAATGTATTGAAGAGTTATAATGGGGATATAACTTCTTATAAGCTATATGGGGATCACCCAAGAGATTTAATGTGGATCAACCCATCGTATAAGATATACTAGGATAACCTATTTTTCATGAGTTATAATGGGGATCAAACCTTCCTATAATCAATATTGGGATCACCTATGAGCTATAATGAGGCTCAACCCTTCATATAAAAGGAATAACTAATATGGTCAACTTCCATATTTAGAGTACTCAATGCATTAGAGGTTATAAAATAATCACTCATCCTAGGTTTATCATGGAACCACCCATCATTGGTTAATAACATAACCACTTTTCCTTGGTTTATCATGGAACCACCCGTTATTGGTTAATAATGTAACCACCTATCATTAGTTTATTATGGAACCATCCATCATTGGTTTATAACTATAACACCCCAATACTTTACAATATTTTCTTTTTTGAATAAACTTAATTTTATTGCTTGATTTATTTTTATAAAATACTATATTAAGCTTACACTACACACAATAATGAGTTGTCTTGCGTTACATGTAAGACCCAGTTTTACCAAACAACAGTATATTAATAAAATATTATTATTTAATATGATATATAACCTACCCGTTAAATTAGAGGTTATGAATAGTATTAACCAAATTTTAAATTTTATATATTCCATATAATTTTAAAATTCATATTATGTGTTTCTTAGACATGATATAAGAACAAATTCAATTTTTGGATAAAAGAAGTATTTTTCAAAAAAATGTAGTTTTGTTATCTTTTGATGGCGCATTCATTTTAAATCCAATATTTGACACTTTTATATATTAAATTTGACAAAATAAAATTCTTGTTTGGAAGAAGAACATAAAATTTTAGTTTGGATATTTTTTTTTACATTTTTCTGATAACATTCATATTTTTATGAATATTGAAAAAATACTAAATTTTAATTGATTGTTTTTACTTTTGAAAAACCCGTTTTCTCATTTTGATAATGGGAATTAATTTTAAATTAATTACTAAAACTTATATGTTTTAAATTTTGAAAAATGGATTCCATATCTTGAATCATTGCGTCCAAATTATTTTAATAGGCTACTTTTATTTTTTGGGCATTATTAATAGTAACTTTAGTAAAAAAAATTATTACCGTGGTTAAGGGTAAATAAGGCAATTAAAGGGAAAAATAATATTATAAAATTAATTTAACACCTATAAAAATCCTATAGGATGAATAAATTATACCCTTATAATATATGGTTTGAAATTAAATCACTTAAGGGATACTTTCCCATTAATATGACATTAATATTATTAAAATCAATGAATGTGACAAAATTTCATGTTCTCATTTTATATAAGTATATTAATTTTAATAAAGGAATAAACATGAGATATAATCATCTATTGTTAGTGTCTAGAATTATAAAATAATTACTTACATAATAGAAATTTATTTATAATTTTTAGATATTAAATAATAACCATTAAGGATGACACAATAGTGATGCAAAGATTATTTTATTAATAGAAATATAAAATAAATGGTTTTAAAAATATTAAAATAAATATAATTTGAATTGATTAAGGTTATCCATGAATTATATAGGTTACTATGACATGTTAAGAGTATATTAAATGTTTTTTTAAGTTATCATCTATTTTTATTTTATTTAAAATCAAAGAATTGAATAGTTTCAAAATTTACACTATTAATATTTTATAAAAATAATATTTTATTAAATTATTTAAAATTCATAAAAATATTTAAAAATTACAAAGTGATAATTATAGGGTCTAAAATTTACTATCATATTCATTTATGATCAATTGACATCATATAAGTAAATATTTGTAACCATTTAATATTTAGAATGTTATAACCACAATTAAAATTAAATAGATTAAATAAGGATAAATCAAAATGATAAGGTTTAAAATAAAATAAAAACATGTATAAATTTTATTAGTTTAGAGTATTTAGACCCATCCTAATATTATTTTCAAAATAATCCACATTGAATCCATTTTTATTTAAAAATTAATTTATACTAATTTAATAGTATTGGTGTTTCCAAAGGTTCCCCTCCCCTCTCTTATAAAAGGGAACCTCTACTTATCTTCTAATCACACCTATAAAGCCCTTTGGCTTAGTAAAACCCTTCTAATTTCCTCTAATAACTTCCCTCACTTAATCCTATAGGGATCACTTTGTGTATAAAGTCATCCTAAGAAGATCTTTTGTGCAAATCAAAAGGAGATACTCGAAAAAGAAGTAATTGTGTTGTCACCTATTTCAAAATTATTATTTTTCTTCTACTTCCTCTTTATATGTTGTTTCCATATCAAAGTAATTACTATAGTATCAAACATATACTTAGTTGTTATTATAATCAAGGAACAACCATATTACTCATTTTATCTATCACACAAATAACAATATCACCATGTGTGCGTACGTACGACTTACCGTCTCCACGATGTGATGTAATTTTTAATTCAAAAATACTTTATTTAGATAGGTATAATGATGAGTATAATAGATTTAAATAATTAATATAACATTATAATCATTATTTATAATTAATATATCATCCAATTCCATATCATTTAACCATCAAGGGAATGACACCATCGCTAGTGCGTACGTACGACCTACCATCTCCATGACGCGGTGAGATTCATTCTCCACATTAACCATTCAAGAATTATTATAAAATTATAAAATGAGTAAAAATAATAATTAAGAACTTAATTTTATCCTGGTAATGAATAAAATACATCATATGCATAACAAACACAACTTACATGGAAAAACAGGAATGGGAGAACGAAGAAGTTAACACCCGAAATAATGGTAATATTGAAACACTATTAACAAAATGATATAATAGGATCATATATAATGTCATAAATATGTATATGGTTGTGGTATAATTTAACAACATACTTTAACTATTATACAGGAGGTTAACACACCCTCGACTAGTGAAAAGTACAAGGTAAGCTTTAATTTCACAACCTCATTATTATTTAAGGTTGTTTATACATAAGTATCTACCGATAAATATTTATCATCCATGTACATGTTTATAAAAATGTTTTCATAAAATGTTTTACTATTATCCTATGTATTTTTAAAGTCATTTTTACCCATTTTTGACTTTTTATAAAATATTTTTAAAGGAATCTTTCAGTCATTTTCCAAACAAGGTATTTTATGACCTTTTTGACAAATTAAGGAAAGAATGTTTTTTAACTTATACGGAAAAAAATGACTATTTTATGTCATTCTGTCACCTTACCATTTTAAAGATTCCCTTAAAATATTATAAGGTTAGTTTCAGAAGAAATTTTTTATTCTAAAATTGCGCGGCTTTTAAATTATTTAAAGTAAAAAATAAATATTTCTCTTAAAGAGTTTTAATGAATTTATTAAATTATTTTTATCTATGTCAACATCCTTTATTGAATTTTATGCTTATTTGAGGTTAACATATTATGATACAATCTTCCATATTTTATTTAAGGGTTTATGATATATTTTACTATGGATGTGCTATGTTTATACCATTCATGGTTTATGGTTAAAGTATTAACATTTTGTATTCTAGGTTTAATACAAATGGTTATGTTATGTTTCACCCTTTTCATAAGACAAATTCATTGGACTTAGTAAGTGACAGGCGAATCCCACTATATCCCCTCGATGCATCAGTAGGTCTCATGAGACAAACTAGTGTCTTAAAATAAGGCCTTGATGGTATGGTAATGGTCTTGGCATGAGGCCTTGATGGTATGGTAATGGTCTTGGCACAAGGCCTTTACAGTAGGGTTATGATGTATGAAATTATGTATTTCCTTGTTATGAGACTAGTTATTGATATTACATGTGATTATTATACTAGTAGAATATCCATGTGAATGTTTAAATTACATTATTTGATTTATACTTTTCATATTATGCTGAATATAATGTTTTAAAAGGCTTGTGTTTTAGTTTTTTAACTTCCTTAAGAGTTTATGCTTATTTATGATAGCTTCTACTATATTGTTTATCCTTACTGATCATCTGAACTCACCCCTTATGTTTTATTTTTATAGGATCCCAAGAAGTGTATTATTATTTATATGTAGAGTTAATCTAGGAGAATAATGGAATTCTCAAATAATTATCTGTATTGTATTTTATGTTTTTAATTATAATGTGAAGTTAATATATATAATATATTTTCCAAGATTGGTAAACAGATCGCTCCTTCAGGATTTGATTCCTTGTAATCATGCCAATGTATTAAAACAATACACTGAATCTAGGATTCTAGGGTTGAAGAATTACAATAAATAAACCACACTTCATCATAAAAAATTACCAATAACCATAAAATAAATATAAATAATGAAAGTTTTCATCATTAAAACATTCTTTGAAAAAAATAAACTTTTCATTTTGAAATCAATCATTTTGAAAAAACTATGCACATATAATGGAAAAAAAAATTATTTTAAAATAATCGTATAAACATGTAAAGTAAGCTTCAAAATATTAAGGTAACATGATTTTTATAAATTCCATTCATGCCATATAAAAAACATTCCTTTTGTTTTTTGTAAAAAGAAACTTTAAAATAAGTTTTTTAAAGGAAAGTCCCTTACAAATATCATATCATTGAAGTGAGCATTAATAAAATGAATAGATTATGTATATCTAATGTAAATTAACATAAAAAAGTATAAATAAAACATTAGACATTAGAAATTAATTTCACACATATTTATATCATGACATAATCAATAAGTATAAGTTTAACCTAAAGAATGAAAATTGGGTTAATAATTTCCCTTACATAAAACATTAAAAAGATCCATTTTTGAAAACAATTGAGAGAAATTAGAAATTTTAATTTTTAAAAAATTAAATTAAATATAAATAAATTAAAAAAATAGGTTCATGAAATATATATATTTATAAAATAAATGTTTAAAACATTTAAAATGAGGTTTTTTAGTTAAATATTCCCTTACCTTGTGTATGAAGGTTCTTTACTTTCTTTTAATGTTTTGGATAAAAAATTAGATTCATTAATTAAATAATTCATAAAATTTTACACATATTTTAATTTATTATAATTTTATTAAATTAATTTATATCTATTTCGGTGGGTTATAAAGTTTAATTTCATTTTTCTGGGAGCGTTAGTTTTATGGTTTTATGATTGGTTCACTTGAGTATATTTATGGATATTCTTTTAAAATGATAAGACAAATACAGAATTGGAATGAAATGGTATTAATGAATTTCTAGAAGTATAAATGGTCCCATATATCATTTTTATTTATTTTATGAGGATGATTAATTCGATAAAAAAGTTAATGATAAATGGTTAGTTTATTTTTTCAGTTGTTTCTACCATCATAAAATAGTTTCATTTTATTTAATATTATGTATATATATTAGTTATAGAACATTAAATAAGTTACAATATATGTATTAAAATATTATTTAACCGTAATAATAGTTTTATTACCATATTTGAAGGTGATAATGAAAAAAAATTCATTATCTATGGACATGGTTAACCGCTATAATTTGTACAATGGTTTCATTTCTTTAAATAAGAGGAGATAATAAAAGGTATGGATATAATATATTCTATTATAAATATAAAATTACAATATATACATGATACTTTAGTTATTATGACTTGATGTATGAAATAGGTGAGGATAAGGAATAAGAAAATAAATTAAAATTGGTGGTCTGAGAAAGTTACCTCTTGAATATCACCACCTTAAAGGACCTCTTAAGGATCTTGGAATTGGTATTTTGGGGAAAACAGAAGCACTTGTAGGTGGGGATAATGGGGGGGGGGGGTTCATATATTTTAAGATCTTAAATCCTTGTGTGGAGAAATTTGGTGGTGAGTAGTGGTATTTATACTTGAGGAGGGGTGTTTTAAAGTGATTAAATAATGATTATTTTATATTTAAAGCCAACCAAATTTGGGTGGAATTAATTAAAAATATTTTTTATAATAACTAATGTTGTAAATTATGGTTAAGGATGAAAAAAACATCAACCACTGATTTTAATTTTTAGTTTTTAGGTATTTCAAGCCTTTACCTTTTAACTTTAACCCGTAACATTATTTCACTTATACTGTAGTAAATCATTTTTTACCACGACAATTTTTGTATGCTTAAAAATGAAAATAAACTTATTTAACAATTTTTAAATTATGATTCAAAATAATTAATCTATTTTACCAAATTAAATTCATATAATTGGTAAATTTAAATTTAAAACAAAACCCGTAGACGCAACGAAAAAGCGGGTTTTAAAGAAGTGTTTTTTTCAATAAAAAGATGATTATATATTTACTATATGACTAATAATAATCATTGTATAAAAATTAATTAATATTTATTGAAATATAATCTATAAATTTCATTTAAAAAATTCCCCAATTAGGGATAATTTTAATTAACTAAAAATGAGAAACATTATGTACTTTAAAATAGTTTTCCAAAAAAAGACATTTTTAAACCTAAAAAAAACTTATTATAAAATATAATATAAATTTAATTAGAAATAATTTAAGTGTATGAAATATAACTAAATAATACTTATGTTACTTGAAACCATATTCAAAACAAAATGTTATTTTTAAATTTCTTAATTTATTGAAAATAAATGATATTTTTACAAAAATCAATATTTTTCACCATTCATTGAAAAACTAATTTTTTCAGAAAATTATCAATATTTAATCATATGATAATTTTGATATTATAATTTAAAAAATTAATTTAATTTTATCAAATACATTTTATAATAGTTCCATAAATTAATTATATTATTTTTATATTCAAAGCAATAAGAATCATTTTTTCAAGGAAATATGTTTTTTATGAATAAAATGACTTTACTAAAAATATATTAATTATTCACAAAGAGTTAATTAATCATTATAAATGAGTATTATATATTTCATAATTTGGTTAATATTTTTCATTCTTTCTAATTTAATGGATAGTTTTTAACGGTCACATTTAAATAACAAAATTTCATTGTTCTCTTAAGTTCAGTGTTATGTATCTCGTATGCTATTAAACATAAAATTTCATTTTAAAATATTAGGATGTTACATTATCATCCCTTTAATAAATTTCAACCTTTTAATTTGAACTTGGGATTGAAATCTATGGGTTTTAATTTTCAAAATACATTTTTTGAAATCCCACATCGTAAAAAGGATCAATAAAACATTCACTTGAAAAGTGAGACAGAAAAGTACAAAGTTCACTTGAGATAACACATACTAGGTTTCTATTTAAGAAAACATGGAGATTAAAGAGATAAAATAACACTCATGGACTAATATTGAGTGATAGAAAACATGGTCATGAGAAATTTAACTACCAAAAAACCATAAATATGTGATGGGTTAAAAGTCCATTGATTTCTCGATAAGAAAAGTAAACAAATAATGTTTTTGTTTCAAAATCCTTTTTATAGAGTTGATGAATTCTTTTTCTACCTATACTAAGAGAATAAGAAAACACACTTACTTTAAATGTATAATTTAATCCTTTAATAGAATGTTTTAACCATAAAGGTTATCTTATACCTTTAATTTTTCATCCCAATATAGAATAAACTAAACTACCTAATTCATGATGTTTTTTATATCTAGACATTCAAAATTTTATCTCCCCATGATTTAAATAAAAATGTTCCAAGATGAAAAAAATTCTTAACTTGATCATGGTGTCCACCTAATTTTATTTTCATTTTGTTCACATAGATATAAGTTCCATGCATTGTAATAATTATTATAGATTCTTCAATTCCCCTTGATTATTTTTCCCAAATTCACCTTGTACATCTTGGGTTGTATGGATGTTTGTAGATAAATAGTTTTTGAAAATATTTTTGTATTAAATATAATTTCAAAACATCTAATAAAACTTGATTTTTATAAAACATTCGGACCGATTTTGTTTTAAAACTTTCAATCAAGGGTCATTTTAAAATACAATAAGTATGACCAATAATAATATAAGTTAAAACCAAATATAAATAGGATGCATGAGGGTATCCTTCATCAAAAGTTGTTTTGAAATCATAATATGCTTCAAATTCCCATGATAGGGTAAAATATTTGAAAATGGCTTGATGATATTTACCTTTTTGGGAAAGATGAGAATATTGGGAAGCTTGTATGTGATTACAAACAACCCATGAACCCTAGAGGTATCAAGGTATAGAAGAGGTGTTTGATATTTTATACAAATATTTTTAAGAGATTTGTATATTAAGAAAAGTTTCAAAATCATAAAGACATGACATTGTAATAATTATTGTAATCCAATCATCAGGAAGAGTTAGAAATTTTATTTTAGATCCTCCTCTTTCCATTTTTAATTTATTTTACTTGATATAAAAAATTTACAAAATAAGGATTTCACTAAAATAATATACATTGAAACTTAAAATATGTTTAACCAAAATTCATATTCTCTAAAGTTGTCTAAATCCTACTTTGATACTAATTATAAGGACTAAGACTTAAGAATTACATATTCTAGTGATTTAAAACTATAATTATATTTCTTTCATTCCCAAATATCTTTTAGGTTTCTAGTATTAGAAAATTTGGAAAAACTCTTACATAGTAAACCAATACAATACAAGTTGACACTTATACCCAATACACATTTTTTCACCAAACAATGATTTTTAAAATAAAACAAGGTTTATTTTCATGGTATATCTTCAAAATTTTCATCTTGACCTTATCCTTTTCCATAATCTTCCTTAAATCCCATGATCTTTTTAAACATGAGATGAGCACAAAAATCTTAGAAAGGAACATAAGAAAAGGTAATCTGTTGGTATAGTTAAAAATAGGAAAGCCCATGAAATATTTACCATTATCTAAATTATATTTTATAAAATGAAATAATTCATTTTTATATGAAATCACACACAATTTTAGATCAAATAAATCATTAAAACCCATAGTAATCAAAATAAAACCATTTTTGGAGACTTAGAGCATCACATTCATAAAACCCTTTCAAAACACTTTTAATTAGAATAACCCTATGTATGACTTTCAATATAATCATTACCCAATGTATTAGAGATCTATAATGGGGATCACCCTTCATGTAAGCTATATCAGGCTCACCCATTTTTCATGAGCTATAATGGGGATCAACTCTTTTTATATGTTGTATCAGGATCACCCACAAGCTATAATGGGGCTCAACTCTTCCTATAAATGGAATAACCAATATGTTAAAATTATATCTCTAAAGTACCCAATGCATTAGAGGTTATAATATAACCACTTATCCTTACTTTATCATGGAACCACCCTTCATTGGTTAATAATGTAACTACCCATCCTTGGTTTATCACAGAACCACCTATCATTTGTTAAAAACATAACAAATTGTCCTTGTTTTATCATAGAACTACACATAATTGGTTTATAACAAAACCACATGTTATCATAAACAATTCCCAATAACCATAACACAAACATAAATAATGAAATCTTTGATCATAAGAAATTATTTGAAAAAAAATAAACTTTTAATTTTGAAATCACTCATTTTGAAAAACTATACACGTACAATGGAAAACATTTTATTCAAAAAAAACCATATAAAATTTTAAATTAATCTTCAAAATATTAAGGCGACATGATCGCAGGAAATTTCATTCATTCCATATAAAAAATCCTTTTTATTTTTGTAAAAATAAAATTTAATAGAAGTTTTTTTAAAGGAAATTACCTTAAAAATATCATATCATTAAAGTGAGCATTAATCAAATGAATTGATTATGTGTATCCACTGTAAGTCCACATAAAAAAACTGGAAATACAAAATTAGATATTTAAAAGTCATTTCACATATAATATTATCTTGACATAATCAAGAAGTAGAAGTTTAACCCGAAGAATGAAAATTGGGTTAAGAATTTACCTCACATAAAACCTTAAAAGTATCTATTTTTGAAAAAAAATTGAGATAAATCTGAAAATTATTTTTATAAAAAAATTCATATACATAAAAATACATTCAGAAAAAAACATTTTAATAACATGTACATGAAATAGAAATATTTATAAAATGAATCATAAAAACATTTTAAATAAGGTTTTTTAGTTAGAGTCTCTTACCTAATGTTTGGAGGTTCTTTACCTGATCTTAATATCCTAGATAATAAAATTAGATTCAATAATTAGATAATTCATAACCATTTGTACATATTTTTAATTTATTATAATTTTATTACATTCATTTATGGATATTTAAGTGAGTTATAAAGTTCATTTTCATTGTCCAAAGAGCATTCATTTTATGGTTTTATGATTGTTTCACTTGATTATAATTATGGATGTTCTTATCAAATGGGAATACTACTCCAGAAGTGGAATAAAATGGTATTAATGCACTTCTGTAAGTATAAATGGTACCATATATCATTTTTCTTTCTTGTATTAGGATGATTCATTTGATAAAAAATTTAATGAAAAATGGTTAGTTTATTTTGGAAACTTTTCCAACCAATACAAACTAGTTTCATCCTATTTAATATCATGTCTATATATTAGTTCCAAAACATCAAATAAGTAATAATATACCTATTAAAATCTGATTTAACAGGATTAATATTTTTATGACCATCCTTGAAGGTGATAACGGAAAATGAAAACTCATTATCCACGGAGATAGTTAACCACCATAATTTGGATAATGGTTTTTTATTTGAATAAGAGGAAATCATAAAAGGGATAGATAAAAGATATTCCATTATCAATATAAAATTCCATTATATACATGATATAACACCCCAAGTTTTTATGGACCTTTTTTTCAAATAAATTAAATTTCATTTATGTCTTGTGTCACCAAGTTAAAATTTCATTATATGCTATAATGAGTTAATCTTGCACTACATGCAACATAGGTTTAGCTTGAATTACACACAACACTGAGTTTCTACAAAATAAGAATTTTATTATTATTATTTAAGCAAGATAGTTATAACCTATCCATTAAAATTAATAATATTAATATTAACAAAAACTTATTAAATATGATTTATAATGGTTTCATATAAATAAAATATATTGGTAATGAAATATATAATTTATGGTAAAGTCTTTATATGTTTGAAAAATACTATTTTATCTAAAAAATGATTTTTATGTCCTTTGAACAATAATAAAATTAATTTTAGAAAATTTTAGAAATTTAATTTGATAAAATAAACTTAATTTTTTAATTCATAATGTATAAATTAGCTTAGGTTTATTTTTTTTGATTTTTATAAAATGTTTTATTTTTGGATTAATAGTTAAAAATACTGAATTTTAACTGAAAACTTCTTTTTCATCTCATTTATTACATAGTTAAATTATATTTTAATTTGTTTTTAAAGTATTATTAGATAAATTATAAATCAATTAATCCATTTTATGTTATTGTAACCAATTTCACATTGAAATTGGATATAAAAACATTTAAATATTTTTAACTTTTCACTTTAAAAACCCATTGTCTCATCATATTTGTGGGATTAATTTTAAATTGATTTCTACCAATGAAGTGTTTATAATTTTAAAAAATAGATTCTATATTTTTAATAATCATATTTTTTAATATCTAGTAATATAAACTTAGTTTTTGAAAAAAAATATTAGTGAAAATAATTAAAATTAATTAGAGTGATTAAGACAAAAACAAGTTTACTTACTGGTTAAACTTTAATCTTAAAAGGATAAATGAATTAGAAACTCATAAAATATAAATTTTGTGTCCATATATAGAGAATGTCCTCCATTTTATCGAATATGGACCATTATTAGAGGAACATGATGTAAGGGAGACCTATTAATAGTGTTTTCCTTTGTATATTTATTAGAATGCCACTCATCCTCCACTATAAAAGGGAACCTCCTCACTTAATCACACCCATCAAACCCTTTATATTAGACAAAAACTTAAAAATATCATCCCAACATACATAAATTCATACTAGAGTCCTCAATTTGGGCATAAATCCAACCAAGGGATCCCTTTGGTGAAAACTAAAATGAGTTACCCAAAGAAGAGGTAACATCCTTCCCCAAGAACTTTTGTTTTATTTCTTTCTCCATGACCTCTATTATTATTATATAAAGATTATATAATAACATAATTATCCTCAATATATAGATATTTTTTATGTAAATTTTTATACTTACACTCACACACACTTCCATCAAATGGGGTACACAATCATCATCCATGTGTACAACAAACTACCGCCTCGCAAACCAATGTCATTTGTTCTTCCATTACAACCTTTAAAGATTGGAAATAATGATGAAATTACTATTTTTTAAATGATATATATGATTTATTTATGCTTTGGTAATTATTATATAATAAATACTTTCATGATTTACATTTTCTGAGAATATGATAACTTCATTTGTGGGTATGTGGACTACCACCTCCTCAAAGTGATGTTATTCATTTATGATTTACATGGAATGTATAAAGGATGGTTTCAATAAACATATTTGATATAAATTAAATAATAATTCCACTATAATTATAATATATTTATATATATAAACACATCAATTACTCTCATTTCTTTAAAAAATATGATAATAAAATTAAAACAATGTTCATGTGTACGTACAATATGTCATCTCCATGAGCAGTGTATTTCATTTCCAATTAATATATTTTTTAGATTATTATAAATATGTATATAATAATATATATGATATTCATATCACATTTTACATCTTTTTAAATAATTAAATCATGATCTAAGTAAGGGTACTAAGAATGAGAATTCAAAACATGTACGAAAAACAAAGCGGTTATAACCCGAAACATAACATTAACATGGAATTGTTAATAAATGAGTAGTATAAATTCATAAGTAAATAATATATGTAATTATATATATGAATATGGTTATTTTATATATTTATAATAAACTTATATTTATTATACAAGATGTTTGAACGAGTATGATGAAAGTCAATACATATGGTAAGGGGATTTCTAGTCTTGCTTTTACTTATGTGAGATTTAGGCCTTATTCAACACTCATTTATTTTGTATGGTGTATATACTGACCATGAATGTATTATATTATTAATATCATTAAATTTATATTTATTTATATATCCATTTTATGATCTCTATTTCAGGGGGTCTACGGTTCAAAAGTTACCAAATCGTAAGTTATTTTTTGTCTCAATTTGCCTTCTTTGAGAAACATGTTATGTTATATACCTAAATTATTTTATGAGATGTATATACTGACCTTCAACATGTTTTATAATGAATCAAATTATTTCAATAAATTTTAATATTCATGTAATGTTATTATCTCATGTGGATTATGAGTCAAATTTATCAAAGTGGTGATAGTTTAATACCGCAATCTCATCGTTTATCGAGATTATTTATGATTATGCTTCCATTTATGAAATATTATGATACATATCTCAATAAAAATCATGATATTTATTTTAATCTATTTATTCATGATATATTCATGTATTCGAATCATTTTTATACTCTTTGGTTCTTAAAATAATTAATAAATCATTTTAAATAAAATATGACCTTATTTCTATGTTCGGTTGGAAATTTGTTTTATTCAAAAACCATGTTTTCAAAAATGTCTTCAATTTTTTTAAATGATATTTTAAGATAATTCTCAAGGAAAAATGATTTTAATTTTTTTATGGTTTTCAAAGCTTCCTTATATATTTTAAAAGATATTTTCAAAGAAAAAGGTTTTCATAAATGTTTTATGTTTTAAAAAGTATTTTTCATAGTAGAAATTATTTTTTCCTCAAGAAATGTTTTCAAAAGATTTTTCAAAATTATTTTCCATCTAAGATGACATCTTTTCATGTTACTCATGCATATTGGAGATATGATCCAAGGGTTACATTCATATTATTTCTCTGAATGGTTTATTTTTTAACAACATGATGTTTATGAAACCCATTTCTATTTAATGAGTTATTTTTGTATGAAACCCTTTTCTATTTCACATGTTATATTCTTATGAAACCCACTTCTTTTCATGGGTTATGCTGTGATGAAATGATCATGAAACCTTTCTCTTTTCCATAGGCTATGATACGATGACATGTTTATGATAACCATTTCATTTCATGTGTTATGATATGGTTATTTATGATCTTGTATAACACATTAGTATGATTTCATTATGATATGGGTGGTAACTATATGTCCCTCCAATTAATTGGGTAAAGATTTATATATCATGAGACAGACATAAATGGAACAGGGGTGAACTTGGTTCAGTAAAGGAATTTTTTCACTAATATGGTCTTGGGAGTGAACCTTGACTACTAAGATAGTCATGGGAGTGAACCATGACTACCAACATGGTTTGGAGAGTGAATAGATTCCACTAAGATATCCTTGGAATTAATCCTTGACTACCATGGAAATCATTTTATATGTTTATGTGTCTGCCACAATTCCATGACTTATTCCTATGTTATGATTTCATGGCTTATGCTCTTTATTACCTTATGATTCATGTCTTATGAACTACAAATATTTATTCCATGACTCTTGATTATGATCTTTTATACGAAGGGTATGATCTTTTAATGTTATGATCTTGTTCTCATACCCCAATGCTCAGGATTATGCTTACATATCTCCCTTAATTACCCTTACTAAGAATTTGAGGCCAAACTTCTTTTATTTTTCCTTTCCCCAGGTTATAAAGATATATATTATGTTTTATGTGTCTAATAAGGGTGATAGTCATGGATAACCTAGTGGGAGATAATGTAGCTCACTTATATACCAGTGTTTATGTTTACATGTCTCCAAAGGCACTAAACTAATATAGTCTTTGGGAATCTATTTGTGTAATGTATTAAATGTTCCATAAAATTGATGTAATTTATATTTTTGAGAAGTGAGGGTCACTAAAGTTCGTATAAAATAAAATATTTAGTTAACCTTTAGAAACTAGGATGATAAAACCTTAGTTAAAACCCTAAGGACATGTCTAAAGATAAGTCTAAGGACGAGAAAAAATATAGGAAAATGTCCTAGAATTTTGTTAAAGGATAGAGTGAGTGGTTTCCTAGCAATAATTCTCTATATAGATACTATAAGTGGATGTATATTTTTCACATATGTACATAGAGGTAACAAACCTAAAAACAACATATTGAGCTAAACTCGATCTGGAACCGGTACATGATAATGGGCCTTACTGCACACCTGGTTTGACACTCCTATGGGATATGCTTTGGGAATTCACAAAATCTCCAAGAACTGTCATGAAAGATTTAAATATAAGTGGCTATGAATAACCTGGGATAAAAATAAGGTGTCATATTTTATATAATGTGTCATAATTTAGACCTTCTATAAGTGGTTTTCCATGATTATATAGTTTCTCACTATGATGATTGTTTCTTAATCTATGATTTTTTGTTTTAGTCAATGGTTAGAACCTGAAGGAATCGTTTTAATGATGAGTGTGATGTAAAATTAAATGATAGTTCTCCTGAGCATCCAAATTATATGGGAGTTGGAATGAAAAACCTCATTTCTATGCTCAAACAGCTTTCTCAAGCTATGAATCATGCTGAACTTTCAAATGAGTAAAGGAGGTAACAACATTCTGTTGAGTCCTTCATGAGGCCACATACAACTTATTTTAGTGGGTCTTATGATCCACTATTTTCTGAACAATAGATTAGTACCAAAAAAAGATATTCTCTATTATCTAATGTTTAAAACACAAGAAAGTCTTTATGACTATTTATCATTTAGAAGGTGAAGGAAACTGGTGGTGGAATCTAAAAAAAATATGAGGTAACAAGATGAAATTGAATCCATGGTTTGGGACAAGTTCAATAACTTATTTTTTCATTAGTACTTTCCTCATATTCTTTTTTAAAAGATATATAAATAGTTCCTTAAGTTAAAAAAATGGATAATGAGTAAATTGCTGCCTATGAGGATAATTTTATAGGACTTTTGACAAACTCTTATGGAATTATCATCTAACCTGAATATAAGGTTGGCCAATTATTCAATGGATTAAAGATAAGTCTCATAAAGGAGTTATCTATAATAAAATTTATTAGTTATGAAGATATTGTGCATTGTGAAATTAAGGCTAAAATAGAGGTTGAAGTTACGTATCAATCTCATGGTTGTGATAAGAAATGGAAGTCAGAGTTCAAATGAAAATATAAAAACCATGAAGAGAAGAAGATGATATTTCCTTTATGCTCTAGGTGTGGGAAAAATCATAGAGGAAATTGTCTCAAGGATTCTAATAAATATTTTAAGTGTTTAAGATAATTTCATCAGGCATTTGATTACTGAAGTGATGGGAAGAAGTTATCTAACAATGATAATAGAGAGAAATCTATACAGAATACATCTCCCCCACCTTAGTGCTTCAAGTGTAAAGAGAATGGTAATATGCTAACTAGTGCCCAAACAAGAAGGTTAATTATAATGATCAATTTTAGAAACCTCATAAGCTGAGGGACAAGGGTAAATCTCAAGTGATCACTATTTAAAATGAGGGGTGCAATAACAACATGGTGAAATGTACACTTTCCATCCACTCTAAAACTTATAATGTCTTATTTCATTCTAGATATATACCCACTCTTTCGTATCTAAAGAATTTTATAAGGGTATAAATATTCCACCCAAATTATTAGATGTGTAATTAGTAGTGAAAACCCCTAATGTTATGATGAATTCATCTCAATTTTATGATTCCTCTCTATTAGAAGTTTATGGGAATGTTCTTCCTACAAATCTTTTCTTTATTCCTCTAGTTGAATTTGATGTCATATTAGTCATGGATTGGATTTATCTACATAAATCCCACACAAATTATCATGTAAGGGAAGTTAAATTTTATATTTAAAACCAAAATATGATTATCTATCAATGTGATGATAAATATAAACATCCTATGGAGATTACATATAGTGTATGGGTCTTAATTCTCATTTAGAAGGGTTTTTTATCTCAAATGGTTAGAGAGAAACTTGAAAATGATGATATTCCTATTATTCATGGATTTTTGGATGTCTTTATAGAATATTTTTCTATACTTCCACCAAAATGTGAAGTTGATTTATCAATATAACTCATACCTAGTTCCACACCAATTTAAATGAATCCATATAGAATAACCCTAGTTGAGTTATAAGAATTGAAGAAGCAACTCCAAGAAAACCTTGACAAGGGATTCATTCTGCCAAGTGTGTCACCATGGGGTGAACCTATTCTTTTTATGAAAAAGAAACATGGATCAATTAGAATTTGTATATATTATCGGGATTTTAACAATATCACAATCAAAAAATATATTCTCTTCCTTGAATTGATGACTTGTTTGATCAACTACGCATATATCAATACTTTCCCAAGATTGGCCATCATTTTGGATATCATCAATTTTGGGTCAAGAAGGATGATATACCAAATACGACAATCCGTACAAGTTATGGATACTATAAATATATTGTGATGCATTTTAATATTATTAATACCCTTTCTATCTTCATCGATTTCATGAATATATTCTTTATAGATTACCTTGATCAGTTTGTGGTAGTATTTGTAGATGATATTATTATCTATTAAAAGAGAAAGGAAGAGCATGAAGACCAATTGAGAATTGTACTAAATTTACAAATGAAGTAAAAACTATATTAAAAGGTTACAAAGTGTAAATTTTGGTTGCAAAAGTTTTCATTTTTGGGTCATATAATCTCAATAGAGGGTATAATAATAGATACATCAATGAAGAAAGCTATTTAATATTATACTAGACCAACCACAGTGACATAGATCCATAGTTTTCTTGGTTTAGCTTGATATTATCAACTATTTGTGGAAAATTTCTTACAACTATCCAATCCATTGACTAAGTTAACCTGTAAGTGTTACAAGTTCTTATGGATAGATGAATGTGAGGAAAATTTAAAGGAATTGAAGAGAAGGTTAGTTAGTACACATGTTATTACATTACCAGGTAGTGGATAAGGGTTTGTAATCTATAGTGATGCATCCAAGAAGGGATCAGGATGTGTTCTTATGAAGAATAACATGGTTATAGACAATAACTCACAATAAATTAATATCCATGAGAAAAATTTCCCAACTCATGATTTGGATTTAGTTTAGGTAATTTTTTCATTAAAGATATGGTGGCATTATCTTTATAGAGAAAAGTGTGATATATATATTAATCATAAAATTTTGAAGTATATATTCACATAGAAGAAGTTTAACATGTTTCAAAGAAGATGGTTAGATCTGATAAATGATTATGATTTTTTAATAAATTACCACCCTGGTAAAGAGAATAAGGTGGCCGATACTTTGAGTCGAAAGGATCATGATAGCTTATCCATGATGAGGATCACAAAAGATGCAATATTTATGTATTTATAAAGGATTGACCTAGAAATCCTAAAGGAATGGGAAATGTAATATCTTGCTAAACTGAATGTTCAACCCTATATCCAAGTAAATATTAAATAGGCATAAAAGTAAGATGTAGAGATGAAAAATAAGGTTAGAAATTTTTCTGATTTTAACCTTGTTCATGATGGAATGATAAGGTTTGTGAACACTATATGTGTTATATATATATCATATTTGAAGAAGGATCTATTTGAGAAATCTCGTATCTCTTCATTATCTATTCATACTGAAAGTACAAAGATGTATACATACGTGAAAGAATAATTTTGGTGGGATGGAATAAAGAGAGATGTTGTAGAATTTGTATCTTAGTGCTTGGTATGTCAGTGAGTTAAGGATGATATACAAAACTCTAAGGGGATGTTTCATCCATTACCTATATAGGAATGAAAATGGGATTACATCACTATGGATTTTGTCATTGGAATACCTAAACCCTCTAAAGATAATAATGCTATACGGATGGTAGTCGATCTCCTAACTAAGTCAACACACTTTATCACTAACAGAGAATATTTTTCTCTGGATCATATTTCCAGGATTTACATTAAAGAAGTGTAAAGTTTTCATGGTGTACCACATTTCACCATATCTGATTGGGATTCAAGGTTTACCTTGATGTTCTGGAAATGTCTTCAGTAATACCTTGATACATATTTGAGTTTTAGCACTGCTTATCATCCTCATATAGATGGTCAGTTTGAAATAACAATTCAAACTCTATAGGATATATTGAGATCATGTTCTCTGGATTTCAAAGGTGATTGGGATCAAAACCTTCCTATAGTTGAGTTATATTGAAACAATATCTTTCAACCAATAATTTATATACATCTTTATGAATAACTATATGGAAAGAAATGTAGATCTCCAATGTGTTGGAATGAAGTTGTAGAAATAAAGATATTGGGACCTAAGATCGCTAAAGATATGGCAGAGAAGGTTAGAACCCTTCAGAAGTATATCAAGAAAGATCAAAGTCGGAAGAAAAGTTATGATAATAACCATTGGCATGATCTATAATTTTAATTCAGTGAGAAGGTTTTTTTATGAATTTCACCCGGGAAGAAAGTTATGAGATTCATGAAGAAAGGAAAATTAAGACCTAGGTATATCGGTCCCTTTGAAATTATTGATCGTATTGAGATAGTATCATATCACCTGGAGCTTCCAGAAAAACCAATTTCAAGTCAATGAAGTGTTTCATATATCTCTATATAGGAATTACATACCTAAAACTTCACATGTATTGAACTAAGAGGTCATACCGCTGGAGCGGGATCTTTCATATGAGGAACAACCAGTTGAAATTCTAAACTGTACAAAGAATGTTATACAAAACAAGACTACTCACCTAGTCAAATTTTTGTAGATAAATCACTAATTAAATTAATCTACGTGGGAACTTGAGGATATTATGAGGTATAAGTATCCTCATTTTTTGTATCATAATGACAAATTTTAAGTACGAAATTCATTTTAAGGGGGGTAGAATTAAACACTGTGAGTTTTTATGAACCTTTTTTTAATAAATTATATATATTTAATGTATTTCATTGTAATCTATACCAATTTAAAAATTTTATATATACTAGAATAAGGTAATCTTTCACTACACACAACATCATTTTATCTTACGTTACACGCAACACAGAGTTTCTATGAAATGACATTTTATTATTATTATTATTTACGAGAGATAGTTATAAAATATACATTAAACATAGTAATATGTATAGTAATAAAAAATTTTCAAATATTATTTATAATGGTTTCATATAAATAAAACACATTGTTAATGAAATATATAATTTCTAGTAAAGTCTTTATATTTTTGAAAAATACTATTTTCTCTAAAGAACCGTTGTTTTATGTCCTTATTTGGACAATAATTAAATTAATTTTATAAAATATTAGAAATTTAATTTGATAAAATAAAATTCATTTTTTAATTCATAATTTTAAAATTATCTTAGGGTTAATTTTTTTTATTTTTCAGAAAAGTTTTATTTTTGAATGAATAGTGAAAAATATTAAATTTTAATTGAAAACTACTTGTTTGTATAATTTATTTATATAGTTAAATTATATTTTAAATTTATTTTAAATAATTATTATATCATTTATACATTAATTAATCCAATTTAGGTCATTTTAAACAATTTCACATTTAAATTGGATACAAAAATATTTCAATCTTTTGAACTTTTCACTTTAAAACCCTGTCATCTCATCTCGTCTGTGGGATTAATTTTAAATTAATTTCTACCACTTTTGTGTTTATAATTTAAAAAAATGGATTATATATTTTTAATAATAATAATTTATAATTTTTATTGAGGTAAAATTAGTTCTTGACCAAAAATATTAGTGAAATTAATTAAAATTAGTTACATGAATTATGGAAAAAATGAGTTTACTTAGTTGTTAAGGTTTAATCTTAAAAGGATAAATGACATAGAAACTTCTCCAAAATCCAATGGATTTCCATATATCGACCCTATATTCTATTTTATCTAATATTTATCATTATTTGAGGAAAATTATCTAATGGATACCTCTCAATAGTGTTTTCTTTTTATACATACAAGAAGAACACTCCTCCTCCACTATAAAAGGGCACTCACCCCCTCACATATTCACACCTCTAAATCACTTTGGATTAACCAAAATCTTCCAAAATATCCTTCCAAATTCCATAAATTAATTATATAATCCTCACTTTGGGAAAAAAATCCAACCAAGGAATCCCTTTGGTGCAAACCAAAAGGATTTTCCCGAAGAAGAGGTAACATCCTTCCACATGAACTTTTATTTTATTTCTTTCTCCACCCCATATATTATTATTATATCAAGATTATATAGTAACATAAATAACCTCAATATAATTATATGTTTTTATGTTATGTTTTTGACCTAAAATCACACACAATTCCATCAAATGAGATACATAATCATCGGTCATGTGTACGACGGACTACCGCCTTGCGAACCGATATCATTCGTTCTTCCATTACTACCTTTCATGGTTAGTAATAATGATGAACTTACTATTTTTATATGATATATATGATATTTATTATTTATTTATGCTTATTTAAATATTATATAACACATAATTTTATGCTTTCCATTTTGTGAGAATATGATAACTTTGTTTGTGGATATGTGGACTACCACCTCCTCAAACTGATGTGATTTGTTCACACTTTACATGGAATGTATAAAGGATGGTTATAATATAAATATTTGATATGTATTAAATTATAATTATACTATAATGATAATATATATATATATATCATTTACTATTCTCTCTTTAAAAAACAAGATAATAAAATTAAAATAGTGTCCATGCGTACGTACGGCCTACCGTCTCCATGGATGATGTAATTTATATCCTATTACTATATTTTTTAGATTTTTATAAATAAGTATATAATGAATATATATGATATATATATATATAATGTTTTAAAAAATTTAAATAATTAAATCATGATCTAAGTAAGACTACTAAGAATGACAAGTCAAAACATGTATGAAAAACAAATCAGTTATTACCCGAAATATAACATTAACATGGAGTTGTTAATAAAAAGGTAATATAAAGTCATAAGTAAATCATATTTGGAATTTAATATAAGAATATGGTTCTGTTATAGATTTATAATAAAATTATATTTATTATATATGAGGTTTTAACAAGTATGATGAGAGTCAAAACATAAGGTAAGAGGATTTCTAGTCTCACTTTTACTTCTGTGAGGCTTATTCCCTATTCACCACCCGTTTCTTTTGCGTGATGTATGTACTTACCAAGAATGTATTCTGTGATTATTATACCTAAATTTATGGGAATTTACATATCTATTTATTATATCTATTTCATGTGGTTTATGGTTCAAAAGTTACCAAATCATAAGGTAATTTTTGTCTCAATTTTCCTTCTTTGAGGCACCTGTTATGTTATGAAACTACATTATTTTACAAGGTGTATATACTGAAATTTGATATGTTGTATCATGAATCTCCTTATTTCATGATATTTTAACATTCTTTTAATTTTATTATATCCATTGGATTATGAGTCAAAGTCACCAAAGTGGTAATAGTTTATTTCTACAATCTCATCATTTATCAGGATTGTTTATGATTATGATTCCATTGTGAAATATTATTATTCATATCTCAAAAACACTCATTATTTTTCTTATACTCTTGTTATTCATGATATATTCATGTATTGGTTCCATTTTCCCACTATTTGGTACTTAAATTTATAAATAAAGTGTTTTTAATAAAATATGACCGTATTTCTCTCTTCGGTTGGAAATATGTTTTATTAAAAAACCATATTTTGAAAAAATTATTAAATTTTTTTAAATAATATTTCAAGATCCTATTCATGGAAAAACCATTTTAAAAATGTTTTATGGTTTCTAAAAAATCTTTATATGTTTTTAAATAAAATTTCAAATAAAATGGTTTTAAAAAAGGTTTTATGTTTTAAAAAGATTTTTTCAAATAAGAAAGGATATTTTCCTCAAGAAATGATTTCAAAAGTTTTTTCAAAATTATTTTCCATCCAAGATAAAATCCATTGGTGTCACTAATTTCTACTATAGAATGATACAAGGGTTCCATTCATATTCTTTCTATGAATGGGTTTTGTTTTATATCATGATGTTTATGAAACCCATTTCTCTTTCACGGGCTATATGTTTATGAAACTCATTTATATTTAAAGGGTTATATTCTTATGAAACCTTCTTATTTTCACAGGTTATTATTTGATGAAATAATTATGAAACCTATCTTTTTTCCTCATGTTATGATATAATGACGTGTTTATGATTACCATTTCATTTCATGGGTTTTGATATGATTCCTTATAATCTTAAAGAACATGTATGTATGATTTTATTATGAGATGAGTGGGACCTATATCTCCCTACAATGAATTGGGTAAAAATTGATATATCATAAGATAATCATGGTTGGAATGGGGAGTGAACTCGTTTCAGTAAATGACTTTGTCCACTAATATAGTCTTGGGAGTGAACCTTGACTACTAAGATAGTCATGGGAGTTAACCATGACTAACAATATGGTTTAGAAAGTGAACCCATTCCACTAATATGGCCCTGTAATTAATCCTTGATGACTATGGAAATCATTTTATATGTTTATGTGTCTGTAAAAATTCTATGTCTTATTCCTATGTTATTATTTAATGGCTTATGATCTTGGTTACATTTTGATTCATGTATTATGAACTTCCATATTTATTCCATGACTCTTGATTATGATCTTTTATATGAAGGGTATGATCTTTTAATGTTATGATCATGTTCTCATACCCTTAATCTCATGATTATGCTTATATATCTCCCATGTTTACCTTTACTGAGCATTTGAGATCACCCTCTTTTTTGTTTCCTTTACCCAGGTTAAGAATATGTGTATTATTTTTTATGCGTCTAAGAATGGTTCTAGTCATGGAGAACCTAGTGTGAAATAATGTAGCTCACTTATGTACCAGTGTTTATGTTTCCATGTTTCCAAAGGCACTAAACTAATACGATCTTTGGGCCTTTGTTTGTGTAATGTATTAAATACTCCAAAAAAGTGACGTAATATCTATGTATGATAGGTGATGTTTGATATAAATGATACTGGATTTATTAGTCCTTTATGGATGAAGTATGCGGGGAGAAGGTAGAATAAGAAAATAAATTAAGATAGGTTGCTTGAGAAAGTTACCTCTTGAATATCACCTCCTTGAAGTACCCCTTAAGGATATTAGAATTAGTCTTTTGGTGAGACCAATGGAACTTGGATTTGGGTATAGTGTGTGGGAGGGTTTGGTAGATATTTTATGAGCTTAAAGTCTTGTGAGGATAAATAGGGTGGTGTGGAGTGGTATTTATTCTTGACAAGGGGTGGTTTTGAGTGATTAAATAATGATTATTTTATATTTAAATCCAACCACATTTGGGTGGAATTAATTTATACGAATTTGGTTGATAATTAATATTTTAAAATATTTTTAAGGTCAATAAACACATCAAAAACCCATTTAACTTTTTATTTTTAGGTATTTTAAGCCTTTACCTTTTAACTTCAACCTGTTGTGTTGTTTCACTTATACTATAGTAAATATTTTTTTTACCACAATAATTTTTTTATTCTTGAAAATTAAAATAAAATTATTAAATAATTTGAAACTTATTACTCCAAATATTTAATCCATTTTAATAAATTAAATTTATATAATTTTAAAAAATAAATTTAAAACAAAATCCACGGACGAGACGAAAAGGCTGGTTTTGAAGAAGTGTATTTTCAATAAAAAATGATTTTATATTAAATCTATGATTAATAATAATCATTAAGTGAAAAGAAATTAATATTTAAAGATATATAATATATAAATTTCATTTTAAACATTCCCCCATTAGGTATTATTTTAATTAATTAAAAAGGAGAAACATTGTGTACTTTAAAACAGTTTTCAAAAAACATCCATTTTTTAAACCAAAAAATAAACTTATTCTAAAATAAAATATAAATATAATTAAAAATAATTTAATTGGATGAAATATAAATAAATAATAATTATTTTAATTTAAAATATATTCAAAACATAATGTTACTTTTAAATTTCTTCATTTATTGAAAAGAAATGACATTATTACAAAAAATCGATATTTTTTACTATTCACTGAAAAATCAATATTTTAAAAAAAAAATCAAAATTTAATCATAAGATAATTTTTATATGATGATTTTAAAAATTAATTTTATTTTATCAAATAAATTTTCTAAATTTTCTAGAAATTATTTATATTATTTGTACATAAAGAGTAATAAAAATCATTTTTTTGAAGGAAATTTGTTTTTGATGAATAAAATGAATTTACTAAAAATATAATAACTATTAAAAAATATTTAATTAATAAATTAGAAATTATTATCATATATATAATAATGTTGTTAATATTTTTTATTCCTTCTAATTTAATTGATGGGTTAAAACAATCACATTTAAATAAAAATATTCCATTATTCATTTAAGCTCGATGTTACGTATCTTATGCGCTATTGAACATAATATTTACTTTTCAGATCTCTAGATGTTACACAATATGTATTTATATTAGGAATAAAAGGGGTGAGAATCATAAACATGAACAGTGAGGCATGATATAACATGATAACATAAAGGCAACATTGGAATGTGGCAACAACTTTAAACATGAAATCCCAAGTATAATTCAAGGTTAACCACAAAGGAATCATAACATAATGTGATTAGGATAACCTCCAATGAACCATACATGGAATATTTTGAGACTAAAACATTACCCAATGCATTGGAGTTCAATCTTGGCACACCAATCATAATCAAATCATGTACATGCATAAGTGTTCCATATAGATCATATAACATATAAACATATTTCATTACATTTAATTCCTTGATTAAGGATTGAGGGTTGAATACATGGAAGTAAAAAATAAATGAATCATTGGCAAAAATAGGTGAATAAACTTGAGTTTAAATGGGTATGGGTATACACCTCACAAATGTTCAGAATGGAAAATCGTAGTGACATTTCAGCAGCGTAACGACATTACATGAAGATTCATAAAATCGTTCAATGAGAGAGAAAGGGGTATCTCATAACTTGTATGTAAAAATAATAGTATGAGTAATATGTAAGAACATAATAAAACATAAAAATTGGTAATTAATAAGAACAATACAAGTAGGATTCTTGAATAAAAATTTGGTATGAAAAAACCGTAGGATAATTTCGACAGCATTACAGGAGAACATTATGAGTTATTGAAGGGATTAATGAAAATTAAAGGGGTCAATAATAAAATTTAAGTCATAATTTAAGTAACAGGTATGTATAAAATCATATCTTATCAATATTAATTGTAAGAAAATTTTATTACATAAATAAGGTTCTTGAATAAATAGGAGAAAGAGAGGATCCCTTACTAAATTTTGTCATAGTAACGACTTAGAAAAATGCTATAATGAGAGGAGATAAATGATATATAATTATTAGTAAATAAATTTGAAATTATGGGGATATTTATAAAGTCATTTAAATATAACCAATTTATATTCCAATATTCTAAATACAAAGAAGGTTCATGAATAGAGAAGAAGAGAGGGAGAGGATCTCTTTCCTTGAGAAGGTGATTCCAAAATATTAGGAGGAGATTCTTGTGAGCATGGGGGAACCTTTGGAGAACTCTAGAGAGGATAGGTAAGAGTAAGGATGTTCTACAAGGTTTTTTTAAAAGTAATGTGATATTGGGTGGGTTTATATAGGAAAAGAGTGAGGAGTTATTTATTATTTCCCAAACTTAGGTTTTGGACTCTATAATAAAGTAATCAAAAATAAAAACCTTACCATGGTTTTTCCCATGGTTTCTGCAAAATAGGAGTGGTTTTATTTATTTTAAAATTAAAATGGACAAAATCAACAAAATATCACCATTGGTGATGTGGAAGTGAGTCATGTTTATAAGGAATTAATTTTAAAAACCTAAAATATAATATTGGTTTTTGGGGATTCATAAAGGATTTATAAAATTAATAAAATAACCTAAAAACACATTATTTTAAAGTGGAAACATATATTTTATCATGGATACCATTTATAGCATTTATTAGATCACTTTTGGGTCAATTTTATGTCATAATACCCACCATATATTTATACCGTATTTAATTTTTACCTGAAAATTCATCTATCTCAAAAAAATTTAAAAAATTCACTGTTGGATAATTTTGATGCGATGATTACAAGAATAATATTAATTTTAGAAAAATAATTTTCTAAATATGTGAATTTTTACTTTTAATTAAATAATTGACATTTATTGAGAAATGATGGTTTTTTTGTCAATAATAGTTTTCGAACCCTTATAAAAATTACATTTGTCTTCATAAAAATTATATTCTCATTTATATTTAATAAGAATTATTTAATTTTATTATTTTATTAAATTATAATTTATTTATATAATTTATGAATTCATCAAAAGGGAATGTCATAATTAAAATTGTGTATTACAAAAAAATAAAAAATTTATTTTATCGTATCAAAATAACTATCATTTATAAAGTAGAAACAATAAGAAGTAAATATAATAATTATTTATTTGAAATAAAATATAAATATTTATATTATTTTTGTCTTGATACATATAACTTTATTACATCAACATACTCCATGAGGGTAAGGTTCATGATGGTGAGATTTTCATGGGGTGGTTTGGCATACACGGTTTGGGTCGTGATATCTATGAGCTTGAACTTCTTATATAAATGGTTTAACTAATACTTTAATCATCAGATATCATCTTAGGATTGGTCAAGGTAAAATCCTAGTGATTATACCTCTCTCAAAATCTCTGTTAAATGAGATTCATAGGGTATGATTCTATTGGTTTAGGTCATTTCTTCTTTTATCTGTGTCAATTGAATTTATCATAACCTTATATTTATATTAATCATATGATCACTATTCAATGACTATTTTATCATATGTTATGATACTTAAATATGATGGGATTTAATAAAACCAAATAAGTTCATGTGTTTTCTATAACCATAATAGGGCATTTAATTGAATCACAAATGGAATTTTATTTATAAAATTTTAGGTCGTTATACAAGAGGTATTGTACATGAATCATATTTGACATATATGATTCACATGTAATTTTCATTCATGTGTCTGATTGATATCAATAATGATATAGGGTTTAATTTTTTAAATTTTTATTAACAATTTATTTGTCATTTTCCCATATAGCTCGGTGGTGGAATTATACTCAACTGAACAATTCCTTTAGTAGTATGGTAGTGGCATTAGATTACTTAGTGATGAACCCATTTGGGGTGGTTATGACACTATTTTTGGTAAGAAAAATAGATTCAGTCACTTAAATTATCACTAATAACCTATATGGTGTTTTCCTATACAGCTTATTGGTGACATTCTACTTAACTAAACCATGATAATTATAAATACTCAATATAGATCATGGTAGGGTGATTTCATTATATATATGTGATGAAAGATTTTAGTGTAATCCTCAAGGGGTGAATCTCGTATGTAGAGGCTTCATGAGGATCAGTCTAAGATCATGATTCTCAAGTGGTAGTGACTTATGTGGATACTCCGTGAGAATTAGTGTCCTAGTGGGATGATTACTTAGCATGTTATTCCTAATATGTGTATATGTATATGTGAGAACCCTAAAGTGGGTGTTGTCACATGAGTTTCTAGGTGATGTTTGAGATAGAGACATAGATGTGTTGCCTGTGAGTTGTGGATTATGAGATATATAACCTATGGGTTATGCGGTAGATCTTAGTTCTTTGAGATATGGCTTAGGATGTTGGTGATCTAAGTTTTATTGATGATATGATCTATAATATATGAGGGTAACCCAAGAGATGGGTTAACTCAGAATTATGAGTTCTTTATAGGCATGAATCATGGGTAAATACTTCAAGTTATGAGATCATTGCATGTAGGGTGACACTGAGTATATTAGATATAAGAACGACGATGATTGAGATATTATAAACGTTGAAGGAATGAATAGTATCCTTACCTTGATATTAGTGCATATGTGGTGTTTTCATGTATGGTATATTCATGATTATTCCTTGGATATTCATGAGAAAAACACCTTGATTGCTAGTGTTTTGGAATCAAGGTTTGGTTTTGAGGGAAGGATTAGTTGAGTTTTTGAACCTGTTGGTTTTGGATGTTCTTCAAATCATGGATAGAATGAGAGTAGAATCTTTTGGTTTCATAATGATGAATGTATGCAAGAGGATCATGTGATTTTCCTTGACATATGAAGAATTTTGGGCTTGATATAAAGAGAACATGGATATTTTTTAATGATATTGACATGCCAAGTAGCATGCTTAGTGTTTTAGTCATGTGAGCCTAGTTATGATGAAATTATACTCATGGGATTATGAGTTGGGTTGTGTGATTGGGTGATATGATAGTATATTTCTGTTATGGTCAGATGAGATCAAGGTGGTATACATTATATACACATAGTTCATGTTGATTTTTGGATCCATGAATGGCTAGATGTGGGCTGAAGACCAATGGGATTGATTAAATTCTTGCATTCATGGTTTTTTGGAGTTTTTATGAGAATTAAATATGTCCATATTGTGAGAGGTTATATTAGAGATGGATCAAGTACCATGATATGGTCACTTTAGTGTGGGCCTTTACATGTATTATTGGTGAGGTGTGATAATGGAACCTATGAGGCTGTGCTTGAGTAACGATATAAGGGAATCCATATGGTGGGGATTAAACCATTTTCAAGTTTAGGGAATGGCCCTTATTATGAGTATAATTTCATAAAATAATGAGGATTAAGTTTCCATGAGCTTGGATTAAGTTGAGATTGATGTTTCACATTGACACTTAGATATGAGTAGGGTGTCTGTGTACAATCATCATGTGTAGTGATGGATAGAGTGTGGGCGGTGAGGTATGACCCCATGTGGGTAGGGTTGTGGGTGTGATGAGACTAGTTGTTGGACAGTCAAGATAATACTAGGATGTTAATGAGTAGGAAAATCCAATTTTTATTTGGTTCCAATATAAATACTAAATTTGGGATTTTTATGTGGTACTGGATGGAGTTTTAGTATTGGCATCGAGCTCAGGATGATTTTTATGTGCTCCAAGAATGAATCAGATCGATGGTGCGTAAGTTCTTGAGTGAGTTCATAATGACTGATTTGGTTATCTGAGGATCCAATTATAAAAATTACATCATAAGTTAGGTTTAAACTTCAGTGAAAGTGTTTGAATGATCCCAAGATGCCTTTGAGGAGTTGAGGAATTCTGGTCAAGCGGTAATGAGATAGTGCATCGGTGGATGAAGCCAAGAATATTTTTGAATGGTCAACCAAAGGATATTTGACTAGTTTTTTTTATTATTGGGTGTAATGAAATGGAGATTTCATCGAGCAGGTTATTGGACCACTTGAGTCGTGTCTCGATATGTGATTCCTATAGAGGGGAGCACAATGGTTTGAAATCGATCTGTGAGCAAAGGCTTGTGGTGGGGAGTTCCCTAAGCCTACTAATGAATTTAATAACGACACAATGGTGTCTCAATTTAGATAAGTGTGGATAAGCATCATCCTTGTGTTTTGGTTATGGTGATGAGCTATGGATCAAATTTTGATTAATAGTGTACCTCATGTTTAGAGTTGTGTAGTGGGATCTTATTCATCATTTAAAGATATAACAGAATGAATTGATCATTATTTGATGACTGATATAGGTCATTTTTATTGAATGAATGGTTGATGAGACTTCTTTAGGATTATAAGTGTTACAGTGGGGAGATTACAATACCTAGTGTCCATACGAGTTGTGAAATTTAGAAGAATTTTGAATTTTTTGTTTAGTAAGAGGGTTGTTTTGAGAACCAAGATTTAGATTGGAATTATGATGGTTGTTACATATCAAGAGGTGTCTTTTGGATGTGTTTATAGATCTGGTTTGTGGTATGGGTGCTCAAGGAAGTTTTAAAGTAGTGGTAGGGTGGTTGGGCTACTAAAATTTTATAATTGTGGGCTATTCATGGTGTGAAGGAGTAATTAAAATCATGAATAATGTTTACATAGGGATAAGACCATTACACAAGGCTCTCATGATGTTAATGGGGGGAATTCATGCTATGATGATGAGCCTTACATGAGGGATTGGTGACCCTTACATGGGCTATCCACAGACTGAGAACTGTGGTTCACACCATAAAGGTGGTTTTGTAACGACTCAAAATTTTGAATAAATTTTGTTCCTTAATTTTTGTGGGTTATTTTATTTTATACTCAACAAAACTATTTCATTTAATAAAATGAGTATAATGAGACCGTTGGGTTTCGACTGTTATATGACCGTTGGTCAATATGACCGTTGGAAACTAATTATTACAATTATTTTCTATAAATAAAAGTGATCTTGATTAATTAATATAGAAAGAAGATTAGATGGCCCCATCCAGTAGTCTCGGGCCGATCAAAGCCCATCTGACGGAAATCGAGAAAGAGGTAGCACCTTTGGGCTTTGTTCTGGACCAAACCCAAGCCGAACTTCATCGTGTGAGGCTGGAACGGAATCGCCTTTGCGAGAAGTTCAAGATGATATAAATCACTACTCGGGAAATGTTGGCCGAGCCACTCCAAGATTTTATCACCCTAGCACACCTTACTCTTAGGTCCTATACTGGTGTTATAAGGGGTTATGTAACGAGACCGTAAATACTTTCTGTAATCATTTGATTTAAATAAAAATTGTGATTTTCTTCTTATGATGAAGTTTGTGAATTTTCAAATGTCCGGATAAATATAGTATGCATATTATTGATGAATTTTAGAAAAAGGATATTTTAAAATATTTATGTAAACCTTAAATAATTAAAAATGTGTTTTGATTTTCAAAAAATGGTCTTCTACAGCTGTGTTCAGTATGAAATTTAGAGTCTAATAAGATCAAATTAAATTTTGATGAATAGTAAATTGTGAATAGTAATTTTACTCTTATTATTAGTAATATGCTCAAATGGATTAAGTAACCTCATGTAAGAAAGTATTAATATAATTTTGCTACCTTGATTAAGTAACGTGATTCAATAAAATAGGTAAATAACTGTTTCAGAAATTATTGGTTAAATATTACTTTTTTCGGGTGAATAATGTTTTTTATTTAAAAATTAAATTTAAAATATTTAGAAATTTTTTTTTCATAAAATGGAGTTCATTTTTGAAATCAGAGCATCGATATTTTATTAAGGTGAATTTTTAATATTTTTCTGAAACAGTTGAATTTTCAACGAATAGTTTTTTTATTTAAAAATTAAATTAAAAATATTTAGAAAATTATTTTTATAAAATGGAGTTAATTTTTGAAATTAGAACATCGATATTTGGTTAAAGTAAAATTTTGGGATTTTTCTGAGAAAGTTGAATTTTTGTTGAATAGTGAAAATATAGTTTTTGGAGTTTCGGGTGTTTAATGACATCATTAAGGATGTAATAATTATAAAATAATTCTGGTCGACTTATGAATAGTAAGATAATGTATGAGGTGTACCAGGTGGCCAATACCATGGTCAAATACCATGGGCAAGCCCATGGTTTTTCCAATACCACCGATGAGGTGTCCCTTGGCAATTAATGTTTTGCCCCCTCACTTCTCCTATAAATACCAAGCCTTTAACTCATCCTTTTCATTTCTGAATCCTCCTCAATGAAGTTATGGTCTCCTTATCTTCCAAGGAGTCCTCCCAAGGTTCCCTCAATCCTTCCAAGGTCCCAACATTCAAGCTTTCGAAGTTACTCTTCAAGGTAAGGGATCCTACCTCTCTCTTTCTTTTCAAGTACTCTCTTTTATGTCATTTTTTTATGATCCATGATTTTATATTGGAGGATGTTCTTTTATATTCACCTTACTATAATTTTAATTTTCATATGATGAGATACCCCCTATTACTCTTGTCAATTCATTTTAAGAATTTTTAAGTGGCGCTGTTAGGCTGCAGAATTTTTATAAGGGATTCATTTACCCTTCTCATTTTCAAAGTTCTATTTTCATGTCAAGTTTTTCAAGTTCCTTTTTATTATGTTGGGGTATGATCTCTATATCCATAATACTTTCCTTTTATGTTCATATTATTAGAGAACCTATTTTATCTCATCGATTCATTTTTTTAGAAGTATTAAGTGACGCCGTTAGGCTGCCGAATTTTTATAAGAGAAATCTTATTTCTATCTTTCTTTCATGTTTTTCATTTCATATGGTATGTCTTTAAAATTTCATTAAAATGTTCTTATATCCTTTATATTATGTCCCTCTACTGTTTTTTGGATCATTTATGAGTTTGTAACCCATGTCCCCTCTCTTTTCAATGTTTTCTAAAACCCTGTAACATAGCCGTTATGCTGTAGAATTTTCGTCTCAAAATGTCTCTGTCTTTTTCTCAAATTATTTTATTTTATTAAGTTAATACTCAAATATCTTTCTTGAATATTGGTATTCACATATATATATCAAAATTTTCTATTTTAATTCTGGGATTTACATACATGAAACCCGCTTTCCTTTTCCGTGGGTTTAAAATGAAATAAAGATCATGTCTTAAAAGCAGTTTTTAAAACGTTATGATTAAGAAATGAAACCCATTTCATTTATGCTATATGGGTTATTTATGAAATGTTTGATGATTATATATGTGGATCACATGATAATATAGAAAAATTTAAGGGTGCTCTCTGATAGCGCTCCAATGCATTGGGTAATGATGCAATTTTTAGGGATTACAATTTTAACGATACCTTGGTGAATAACCTTGGTAATTTTTTTTAAATGAAACCTTGGGGATGGACCTTGGTGATATTTTCATGATTGTCTAAGTTAAATTTTGTAGCTACATCTTCAAGTTATGAATCATGTTATTTTCATTTTGATATGCCTCGTGATCTCTTTCTCAATCCTTAAAGTTATTTATCATGACTTTATTGATGTATCTCAAGTTCACATATAAAATGTTTCCCTTGTTTAACTTACTAGGACTTCTTCTCACCCTTTCCTTTGATGTATGTTCCCAGGTTATGATATACAGTAATGAACTTAGGGTGAAAAAATTAATAATCCTTTCAAGTGTTTAAGAATATATTTTTGTTGTTGTCATGTATTAAGTTCCTGGTTTCTAAGACACTAAACCTTAAAGATCCTCGGTTTTGTATAATGTAATGAAAGTTTATGTGATAAAAAGGCGGGATGCTATATTTGGTATTAGAGGATGGTTTAGTTATTTGTGTAAATTATGATTTGAAAACTTTACAAGGTTTCTTAATGAAAATATTAAATATAGGAAAACATCCTGGTATTTTGGTGAAGTATTGAGTAAGTGGTTTCCAAACAAATAAATCCATGTCTGGATATGAACAAGTAGAGGTGGATCTGGAACAGATGTACCTAGGAGTGAAAACTATGACAAGGTGTTTTGGGCTTGACCCGGGGTAACCTGGTGCACGACAATGGGCCTTACTGCACTCTTGGTTTGACAATCTCGGGGGATATGCTTTGGTAAATTCATAATCTTAGTATAAACCATTATTAAAGAAACAAAGATAAAATAAAATAAAGAATCACATGAGAATATATGATCATGGATAACCAATATTGGAACCTAGGGGATCACAAGTTAGGATATACTTTTATTATATAAGTTTATCCTTCTATGCTTAAAGTTTATTTTTCATGATTATTGGTTAAGTATTTAAGCCCCCTAATTATACTTTCTTTTCTTAGTTAATGGAGGGAAATAGAAGAACATGTCCCAAAAACCAATGTGATAGGAAATGTGATGATTTCCCTATTAATATGACAGAGACGATGGGAGATCAAGTTGAACATATTGTGATTATGCCAAACCAGATATCAAAAATCACAATTAATAATTGGTACCTAGTTGAATGCCTAAATTCATCCAAGAAGAGGAACATGAAGTCTCAAGGATTTTCATCTGATAAAGGTGATAAGGGAAAGAATATCAAATTTCCTTTGTGTAAAAAGTGTGGAAAAAGGCTCCAAGGAAAATTTCACAAAGGAACCAGGAGATGTTTTAAGTGTGGGATGATAGGTCATAAAGTAGCCAATTGCTTTTAAAAATTGGATAATGTGATGAATGGATAAGGTTCAATCTAATGTAACTTATACTATTCAATGTCATAAATGTGGAGAATTTGGAAATTATCCAAGGCAATTCTCTCTTATAAGGGATGATGAGCATGATGAGCATCAGCAATCTTCAAGTACAAGGGAACAATGAAAGTCCTATGCTGAGATGGATCATGATGACTAAAGTACATGTAACTTCTTTGCAATAATTTTCTATTTCATGTTGTATTTTAGTTCATGCTCTATGAGCATATCTTTAATGTTTTCTAAGAACATCGAGTCACTACCTAAGATGGTTTTATATCATTAAGGAAAACATCTATTTTTATTTATAACATGTTGATGTTGTGAAGCTGTTATTCTTGAAAAAAAATGATTAGGGGATTAAAAGATGAATATTATTTTGGAAGACATTCACTAATTTGGGAACCCTATATGATCAAGGTAAATAGATTACTACGATATTTTCTTTAATAAGTAAAGGTTGACTTATATTTTTAAGAATAAATGAATTTAAGGTGAACTTATGGTAATTTAGGTTACGTATGGAAATGATTAACCTATCTTGGGGAAAATGTGATTGGGTTAGTTACTTTTGTTATAAGATGTTAAGAGTGGTTGATGTTGTTTGGAGATGAACAATAAAGTTTATCTTGGAAGACTATGTTATCAAATCCTTCTTATATTTGGGTTTCAATCTTAGTTTGGTTTATTTTGAGGAATTTTAAGGACAGTTATTTATGGAATGGTCTATGATGAACTTTGGGTAGTGCCGTGGAACTTTGAAGATTAAAAGTAGTTTCCCTTCCTATGGGGTTCTTTCTTTTTGAAGAGTTTTTTTATCTTACCCTTTCTGTTTTTGGGATAATGTTTAAATATAGAATAAATATATAGTTAATCTTTTGTGGATTATGTGATTCTCTAGAAGATGATTCTTGTTCTTTTGATGAGACCAAGTGTTTTTGAATGATCATTGTTTGGAGAAAATATTAGTCTTGGTGAAACTTATTAAGGGATGAAACTCTACTTGAAGGTAAGTATATTTCCTTGGGTTTTAATTCTATGTAGTAAATGAAAATTTCAAAATTATGAAAAGGAACGTAAAACAAAAACGTTTTTGGTTTACGTTTCCTACTGGGTAATCAAATACCATTTAACACATCTTAAGTTTTTGATCTTCTTGTGGTTAATTTTATCCTAATCATGTTTTCTATCACTCTCAATAAAAACTTGACCCTTTGTTTTCTCTTCCATATCCATGTTTACCTACATGGAATCCTAGTATGGGTTAACTCGGGTGACCTTTGTACTTCCCTTTCTTTCTTTTAAAGTAATAGTTTTACTGACTCTTTTTCCGATGTGGGACTTTAAATGAAATTTCCAAGCCCAATTTTAAAATTGTGAGGACACAATTTCTTAAGGGGGGAAGAATGTAATGATCCAAAATTTTGAATAAATTTTGTTCACTAATTTTTTTGGGTTATTTTATTTTATACTCAACAAAACTATTTCATTTAATAAAATGATTATAATGAGACCGTTGGGTTTCGACTATTATATGATCGTTGGTCAATATGACCGTTGTAAACTAATTATTACAATTATTTTCTATAAATACAAGTGATCTTGATTAATTAATATAGAAAGAAGATTCGATGGCCCCATCCAGTAGTCTTGGGCTGATCGAATCCCATCTGACGGAAATCGGGAAGGAGGTAGCACCTTTGGGCTTTGCTCTGGACCAAACCCAAGACGAACTTCATCATGTGAAGTTGGAACAGAATTGCATTCGCGAGAAGTTCAAGCTGATAGAAATCACTACTCGGGCAATGTTGGTCGAGCCGCTCCAAGATTCTATCACCCTAGCACACCTTACTCTTAGGTCATATGCTGGTGTTATAAGGGGTTATGTAACGAGACCATAAATTCTTTGTGTAATCCTTTGATTTAAATAAAAATTGTGATTTTCTTCTTATGATGAAGTTTTTGAATTTTCAAATGTCCGGATAAATATAGTATGCATATTATTGATGAATTTTAGAAAAAGGATATTTTAAAATATTTATGTAAACCTTAAATAATTAAAAATGTGTATTGATTTTCAAAAAATGATCTTCTACAGTTGTGTTCAGTATGAAATTTAGAGTCTAATAAGATCAACTTAAATTTTGGTGAATAGTAAATTGTGAATAGTTATTTTACGCTTATGATTAGTAATATGATCAAATGGATTATGTAACCTCACTTAAGAACGTATTAATATAATTTAGCTACCTTGATTAAGTAATGTGATTCAATAAAATAGGTAAATAATTGTTTCATAAATTATTCGTTAAGTATTACTTTTTTCGGGTGAATAGTGTTTTTTATTTAAAAATTAAATTAAAAATATTTATAAAATTATTTTCACAAAATGGAATTCATTTTTGAAATCAGAGCATTGATATTTGGTTAAGGTGAATTTTTGGGATTTTTCTGAAACAGTTGAATTTTCAGTGAATAGTGTTTTTATTTAAAAATTAAATAAAAAATATTTAGAAAAATATTTTCATAAAATTCAGTTCATTTTTGAAATCAGAGCATTGATATTTGGTTAAAGTGAAATTTTGGGATTTTTCTGAGAAAGTTGAATTTTCGGTGAATAGTGAAAATACAGTTTTTGGAGTTTCAGGTGTTTAATGACATCATTAAGGATGTAATAATTATGCAATAATTCTGGTCGACTTATGAATAGTAATATAAGGTATGAGGTGTCCCAAGTGGCCAATACCATGGTCAAATACCATGGGGAAGCCCATGGTTTTTCCAATACCACCGATGAGGTGTCCCTTGGCAATTAATGCTTTGTCCCCTCACTTCTCCTATAAATACCAAGCCTTTCCCTAATCCATTTCATTTCCAAATCCTCTTCAAAGAAGTTCTGGTCTCCTTACCTCCCAAAGAGTCCTCCCAAGGTTCCCTCAATCCTCCCAAGGTCCCAACCTTCAAGCTTTCGAATTTACTCTTCAAGGTAAGGGATCCTACCTCTCTCTTTCTTTTCAAGTACTCTCTTTTATGTCATTTCTTTTATGCTCCATGTTCTTATGTTGGAGGATGTTATTTTATATTCATATTATTAGATACCCCCTCTTACTCTCATCAATTCATTTTAATAATTTTTAAGTGGCGCCGTTAGGCTTCCGAATTTTTATAAGGGATTCTTTCACTCTTCTCATTTTCAAAGTTCTATTTTCATGTCAAGTCTTTCAAGTTAATTTTTCTTATGTTGGGGTATTATCTCTATATCCATCATACTTTCCTTTTATTTTCATATTATGAGAGACCCTATTTGATCTCATCAATTCATTTTTTATAAGTTTTAAGTGATATCGTTAGGCTGCCGAATTTTTATAAGAGAAATCTTATTTTTGTCTTCCTTTCAAGTTTTTCATTTCATATGGTATGTCTTTAAAATTTCATTACCATATTCTTATATCCTTTATATTCTATCTCTATACTATTTTTTGGATCATTTATCATTGGGTAACCCATGTCCCCTCTCTTTTCGATGTTTTCTAAAACCCTGTAACATAGCCGTTATGCTGCAGACTTTTCGTCTCAAAATGTCTCTCTCTTTTTCTCAAATTCTTTTATTTTATTAAGTGAATACTCAAATATCTTTCTTATACCGGTTTATTCACATATATATATATATATCAAAATTTTATATTTTAATTCTAGTATTTACATACATGAAACCCACTTTCCTTTTCCGTGGGTTTAAAATGACATAAAGATCATGTCTTAAAAGCAGTTTTAAAAAAGTTATGATTATGAAATGAAACCCATTTCTGTTATGCTATATGGGTTATTTATGAAATGTTTGGTGATGATATATTTGTCTCACATGATAATAAAGACAAATTTAAGGGTGCGCCCTGATAGCACTCCAATGCATTGGGTAATGATGTAATCTCTAGGGATTATAATTTTAACGATAACTTGGTGAATAACCTTGGTACTTTTTTAAAAATGAAACCTTGGGGATGGACCTTGGTGATATGTTCATGATTTTATAAGTTAAATGTTTTAGCCACATCTTCATTTTATGAATCATTTTCTTTTCATTTTGATATGCCTCGTGATCTCTTTCTTAAGCCTTAAAGTTATTTATCATGACTTTATTGATGCATCTCAAGTTCACATGTAAAATGTTTCCCTTGTTTCCCTTACTAGGCCTTCTGCTCACCCTTTCCTTTGATGTATGTTCCCAGGTTATGAGATGCAGTAATGAACTTAGGATGAACAAATGAAGAATCCTTTCAAGTGTTTAAGAAGATTTTTGTTGTTGTCGTGTATTAAGTTCCTAGTTTCCAAAACACTAAACCTTAAATATCATCAGTTTTGTATAATGTAATGAGATTTTATGTTATAAAAAGGTGGGATGCTATAGTTTAGTTGAGGGGGGGTACCCCTATGCATCGAGGATTTCACAGCTTTAACCGAGGGTTCACTCCATGAATCGTTCTATATATTTTCATATATGGGGGGAAACCATTTTTTTATATCATGATTGGGGGGTTTTCGGGAACTCAGGGTGATGGAAGTAGGCTATTTTGGTTGGTCATCCTCTCCCCCTTCCCACTCTTTCCCCTTAGTTTGGGAAGATTTCAAGTTTTCATAGATTATTATTTCAGGTATGTTCTTCCATTCCTATACCTTCTATTTTATTACTCTTCATTACCTCTGATTTTAGATGATTTTAGTTAATCTTTTGGTGTTTATTCTACAGAAGCATGGTGGAATTGCATGAGGATGATAGGGTTTTTTCTCATTGTAGCTAGAGGATGTCCTGAGATGGTATTTTCACTTCGTTTCTTGTCATTACATTGGAGATATGTCTCCATATGGATTTTTTCTAGGATGTTAATCAAAATTAAATTAATTTTATGACTAATTTTAAATCAATTGTTTGGGATTTTTCATGGATTAGGTTTGGGGGTGTGTTAGGAGTGGTATTCACCCCATTGATTGAGGTTTCGACAAGTAGTTAATTTCTAGTGATTTTTTAGGTTCTATGCCCTATTAAATTATATTGTAAATTAATTATAAAATTTATCATGGTTTTTTATTTAATTATATTTTGATTATAATTAATTAATTAAGAATATTTGGAATGAGATAGGGCCTCATGTGGATGGATGTTGGCCTATTAGACTTGAATGAGCCTAGGTAGTGATGGTCGGGCTATGAATTAAAAATTATTTGGATTTGTAAGAGGTATATAGTCCCTTGTGAATACCCCTATGTAAATTTAATTTATTTATATATGTTTGGAATGTGGTATGTGGTCTCCCCACCAAGGGCGATTGACCCCTCTCATTTAAAATAAATTATTTAATTAAAAATCATATTTCTATGTATGGAATGAACAAAGTGCCAAGGGACACAACGAAACCTTGTGTACTAGCTTGATACCCTTAACTATCAATGACTGAGGCCTTGATGATAAATGTGGGACTTGTGAAATAAGAAACTTTAGGGGTGTAACTTAAATAAAGTTAATGATTACAACGACCTAGTGATAGGTTCCCTTAGTGACCTCCAGGTAGAGGTGACTGATGACTTGAGATGGATGACCTAGGGATTGGCCATATGATAACAATGATATGATTTATATCCTTTGGGCTAGTGATATGACCATGGGGAGAGTGTTACACCCCCAATGAGATTATGATTACCTATGTTGGTAGACCTTGTGAAGATTGATAGATAGATTGGGTGAGTGGAATAAACTATGGAAGATTTGGGAATGGAGATGGTCCTTTTTCCATATCCTAAGAGAAATTCTAATGAGTATTTCCTTAGGATTCTAGTGAGGTTGTATGATGATCATGATAAAGATGAGTGATGTATTATCCTTGAGTGGCTTGTGTTGAACCAAGACATGTTCTTGAGATAAGGGATCCCATGAGGGGTATTCATTCTTGATGAGACCTAGGGGACCTAGTGGGTGCATAATAACAAGTTAAACCTAGAGAGGATGTATATTGGAATGGGTAGTGATGATCTTAGGCATCACATTATAACCCCATTGATGATGTTATCCAATTATATCTGGGATACCTAAGATACCTATGATTTATATTTTATGCCTAAAATTATATTGACTACCCCTAAGAGTTGTCAATTATGATTTATATTGATTGTCACCAAGGTTTAACTCATAGGTATTGAAATTATGAATGATAATAATGGATCACCTAGGATTACCTCCTAGGGATCGTCTTGGATCCTAATGATACTGGATTACCTAAGGTAACCCCCAAGGAATCAGCTATGGATCCTAATGTTGTTGGACTGAATATATTTATCCCTTTAGGAATTAATGATGACACCTGATGATCCTAAAATTACTAGGGTCACTCCCTATAAATTGGTGATGATTATTGATGATTATTGTACTACTTAGGATAACCTCATAGTAATCGATGATGTCTCGTGATGACAACTGGACCACTTAGGATTACCTCCTAGGGATCGGCAATGATGCCTGATAATCGTGATCACCTATTATTACCTCATAGTTATTGACTTTATTCATGTTACTATTAGGTTTCCTTTAGAAATTTCCAAGGATCAAACATTTACACTTGAAACTATAAGTTCATTGGTCTTGTTACTGGTTATAAAGATTACATGATGTGCATAGAGGCACTCCAACACTGGATAAAGAAAGTATTATCGATCCCAAATTTCACGTTTGAACCTGAGGATCAATAGTTGTTATTTATTTATGATATCATAGTTTAATTATTTATTCACATAATCATATCACATATATACACTGCATTTAATGGTTATGCATGGGCCTATACTGGCGGTACCCTATTGAGTTATAATAACACCTTACTCGGGTGACCATGAAACTTTGGTGCCCAAGAAGATTTCACTGATCATAGGTTTGGGTTGGTTAAAGACTTGATGTAGCATAATAAAACATGATATCTCAGATGGGATTTAAATACTATATGAGGCAAGGATTACGAATTTTTGTAGATCCTCAATGATTTTTTATTCCTTTATTTATTATGTGCATGTATCGAATCAGTGGGTGATCAATTTTTGTGTATTGGTATGACCATGTATCTATATGATTGTATGATTCCACACTCATTTGATATAGTATATTGTGTTTTATTACTTCCAGATACTCTGATTTTTATTATTTAGTTCGATGATATCTGATTATTCTTTACTATGATGAACTCTGATATGGGGATATAGTATCCCCATGAAACACCATAGACCCCATCTACTAATCTACAACCTCTAGTTTATAGGGAGGTATATTTAAATTCCTAGTGGTATATCTGGTCCAAACACTGATGAGTGGTATTAGGTTGGGGATGTTACAACTTGGGAGTGGGAGTCATAGATATGAGCTCAATGTCCTGAGTTGATTGATGTTTGATCTCTATTGAGATTATATATTTGAAACTTGATTATTTTAAGTGATAATTTTTTTTGTATTTCATTTTTATATGTTATTTACTTGTTTTATGTTGGTGGTGTTTTATTTTTGTGATATTCTTGAGAGGTATCTCATGGGGTGGTTTATTTTTCTCTTTTCCTTCCTGACTTTGGTTTTTTATTTCACAAGGATGAGTATTGTTTTAGAGGTATCTCATGTAAGGGATCAGTTTTTTGGAACCCCATTTATGTCTTTATAGGGTTTGGATGCATCAATAGAAAGTTTAGGGGCATTTATAAGGTCATATTAGAGTTTATAACCATATAAAGGGCCACCACGCCATGGTTATGGCTATGGTGCTGACTCTGGGGGGTCATTTTGAAGTTTGGTTGTAGGGATGACCATTTTTGTATTGTATGTTCTAATTCCTTGGTAATTTTGAGTTGGTTGTGAGGTTTTTGGTCTTCCATGGGGATTGAAACTCCCAAGGTGTCTATTTTTCATGGTGTTTTTTCCAAGATTCTTATCCCATGAGAAATTTGGAGGATCAACACATCATTAGAAAAAGGTGAGGTGTTGTATGGAAGCATGGAGAGGTCTTCCTTTGGTGCGTGTAATTCCATGACCAAGCCTTTGAGAATTTTACAGGTCATAGTATGTAAATAGGTCCTCTTATATAAATTAGGGACCTTTTAAATGCTTAATCAATAGATGTTTTGATGGTGAGTTGATGATATTCCGAGTTTCATGGGGAAGAAGGGAATTATGAGTTGAGTCTCTCCACACCAAATTCTTTGGTGTAGTTGAATGAAATGATATGGGATTTTTCCCAATGGTGTGGTGATGACCATATTGGATGTTCAATGGGAAAAAATTATATCTTCCACAATTTGGTGTAAGGTTTTGAACTGTTCAAAGATGATTTAATACAATTTTTAATGTGCATAAGGTTTAGGGGTTCAAACACCCAAAAATCATATCTCCGTTTACCAAGGGGAAACACATGCATAGTCTAGACCAACACTTCATGGTGGAGGTCATTCAGGATTACTCTATAAATAGTGGGTCTATAATTCCTTATTTTTATTTTTAATCTCTTCCATCAAACCTTATCCTACCCTTAGTCATGTCACTACTCTCCATTAAATTACATTGAGATTCCAAACACCTTGGATTAATGGATTGAATTCTCTTGGATCAAGGTACTCTCTTCTCCTTTTTTTCTCATCTTACCTAGTTCTTCATTATTTCTATAGGTATATTTTAATGTAGTTCCTCTGTTTTGGTTTGAGATTTGAGCATTTCTTGATGGTAGTTTGGTGTGGATTGGTTTTGAGGTGGTTTACTTTAGGTTTGGTGATGGTTGATCCTTTATCATCTGTTATTTATTAGATAACATTGAACTTATAACCTAGGTAATGGATTCATTACTTATCCTTTTTATGTAAAATTTTGGAATTATCATTCCTTGGTATCTTTGGGTATTAGTGTAATTTAACTAAAGAATATAATAACCTAAATCAAGAATGAATTGGAAGGGATTTTGTGATCAAATTTGTAGATTCTTTATTAATGATACCTCTTTATATTTAATATAGAGTGCAATATCTAATTAATGTTATTATTATTGTTTTATCATGGTTTATTCAATTTAAATTGGATGGACAACGCAAATTTGGTAAAGCTTAATTGAATACCGAAAGGGGTATGTGAATTTGATTAACATTATTCCTTTAATATAATTGAATGTGAAGGTAATGATTGAAGCATGATTATGGTTTTATATTAGATTTTGATAACTATTAATGATTGCTTTCATGTTGCTAAAACCTATTAATAATGAATAGTTTAATTCAATATGGTAATAAAAAGATTATTTTCAGGAGATAAATGTTTCAGGATTAAATATCCCATTATATTTCTAAAGGATTATATTCTTAGGATTTATGTACTTGATTTCCCCTTGAATTTACATGTTGAAAATACTTTTTCTATGTATGTGTGCTCTAGGATGGTATATCCTTATTGTGTTTGATGTGTGTGATACGGATTGATAAGGGGTGGATGGTGCAAGTTGAGAGTGGGGCTTGATTATTTCCTGTTTTTGAGATTTGGTTAACATTGTAATGGATGACATAGGTTGAGATATGGTATTGCTTGTTTTATAGTTTTTTGTGTTGATTTTTTTAGTTATTTGAAATAGGTTGAGACATGGGTTGCATCTTGTTTGATGTGTTCTATTGATGGTTAGTTTTTCATATGATTATTTGTCGTGGCACCAAAATGATTACTGCAATTGGTTTATAAATAGTGAGTGCATCTCCTTATGGTAGCTTAGGATGAGACCCAGAGTACTTGGATTATGGAATGGTAAATAACTTTATAATTAACTAATGGGATGGGTGTTGATGTTGGTAATGTTGAATAATGGGAACCATGGTATGGTTGAATGGAATTCTCCTTGAGAATGGAATAAAAAAATGGAAAATGTAATGTGGATTATAAAGAATATCATGTTTTAATAAAATTAATTGATTAAAAAATTTGTAATGGGTTTAACAATGAATGAATAATAATTACTAATTACTAGTGAATATGGTTAAAGATATTGAATATTGATGATTCTGTACATATATGAGATCTTATTTCCAAGGCCTTAGTAGTGGAAACTAGGTGTCATGTGGAACAATAGCTATAGTTGGGTCTAGGACTAGGTAGTTTCCCTTTGTGTGCTTATGTGTGACATGTATTCTTATATTTTTTATTTTATATGCTCCACCACCTGAGTCGGGTGAGCTTCTAATGCCCAAATTTTTTGGGTATGGATTTTTTCCCCAACATCCAGGTTGGCGAGGAATAAATGGGTAACTTCTCCCTCTTCTCTATTCCCCATTTAGTGTAACATGATTTGTAGGCGTATCTGGGATGTAATGGATCAAGGTATAAGGTACATGTCTACATGGGTTGTGATGGCTCATGATTTTTCTATACTTGTGTGTGTAGGTCATAGTGGTTTGAGGTTATAACATAAAATTGTATCCAATTGTAGTGAATATGGTTTCCCATAGGTTTACATGCATGGACTATACTTGCATGAGTTATAATGCATGGAACATAGGTTGTAATGGATTCCAGACTTACTATTGGTTATGAGGATGAGGTTGTGATGTGCTGCATGGGGTTTAGGATGACTTATGGAGGGGATGTGAGCATTGGCATTTATTGTTGGGGTGTGAGAGTGACACACTAGTGGGGAAGTGGAAGTGGGGAACCTATCTTAAAAATATGTTTTGATATAAATATGATTACTTATATGTGTTACTTATTGAGGATGATATATATCTTTACTTATTTAGGTAATGAGTTGGTTTCATTTATTTATTCATTGGGATTTAGTAGGATTATTTCACATTTACACAAGAAGTTCTAGGGGGTTCCTACTGAGTATAATTTTATGCTCACCTTATACATATATAAATTGTCTTTTAGGTCTATAAAATATTATTAGTGATTGATTTGGGTGTTACTAGCTTAGAGTGGTTATTCAGGAGCCATTAATGTTAATGGTTGATACTGTGACATCCTAACCTGAATAATTGTCTTGGGTAAGATCGATGTTCCACTAACCATGGGTAACATTAACCTAACAAAAAAGGTTTGAAATAAATATATTGGATTTAGTAATTTCATGGGTAATTATTTACACTTATATATATACATCAACTTATAAGAGACATCTCTAATCGAAAACATAAATGTGATTCATGAATAAAAATATGAAAAAACTCCAATATATAATATATCCATACATAATAATTATATTCTAGTAGAAAATAATAATACCATATTATGAAACTAAATTGCTCAAAATAAATACAAGGTTCCCACACGACATACTCCCAAGCCCCACATGACAAATGCCAATAATCTCCCAACTCCATCCTAGTCTACAGTAGAAATACCATCCCACTAGCATGTAAGAGTTCCTCCCTTTACCTATATAATAAATAATGATGATTGTATATGCACCAGGATTCATATATAGGGGTTGATTATATCAAATCAGTAGGAAATCCATAAAAGCTTCCCTCACACACCACATAAACAAGAACAAGTTAGTTCATGATTATATAAATTAGGATAGAAGCATAATACAATCAATAATCTAAGAAATCCAAGTAAGAAACTCACACCAAAGTACATTTTTCCTTTGAAATCTATAGTTTTCACAAATCTAAACACACATTCCATGAACTCTCAACACCCAAATCATGATTTAAATCTCATTACTTTAACCCAAGTTGTCACTTGGTGGAGTAACAATTTTCTTGTTCCCTCTATATTCGGCACCGATAGCCAAGTCAGAACCCAACAAGGCCCTGTATAATGTATCATGAATGAAAAACAACCCATTAAATCCAGATTTCCCCCAAATCAGTATAGAAACCAATTTCATATGAATATGGATATAACTTTATGCATTCAGAAACTCACACTAACCTATTCCCAACTGAGTTCACCACATGCCAACATCATCATTTTCAAAACCAAATCATCAAATAAGAATTTTATCAAACATGTTGTGGGAATTTACCAAAACCCATATTTTAAACATTTTTTCACCAAGAGAAAACCCAACCAAGATTTAATCAATACATTTATTAGACATAAAAATTATTTTAATTAATAAAACCACAAGCTTTATCATTCTTAATAAAAGTGGAGTAAGTGTGAAGATACCTACCTTAAACCAATTCACTAATATGAAACTACATCACACTCTCATAGATTTAGGATCTAGAAACCCTCAAAATATTATCCATAACAAAATAACCATAAAAAACACCCTAACCACTATATCTAGGCATGAAATCCCCAAACTAGGGTTCTATCCAAGAGAATGTAGGGAATGAAAAAATAAGAGAATAACAGGAGTCATACCTTTGATTCCAAGGAAAAACACTCCTAGATTCCAATAGATCACACTCCCTAAGGAAAGGAAACACTAAAAATACATGATAGGACCATTAAGTTTTATATCCCTAACCATAGGATAAATAACTAACATTTTGGGGAAAAGTTTGGGTAAAAAATCTAATTTTTAGAACCCTTTAATGATGTGTATGGTTTGGTTGCACATTTTTTCAAACCATGCAAGAACCATGATAATCATAACTATTCAAAAATGAGGCATGGTTTAAAATTTACTAAATAGTTTTTCCAATCTATATTCCAATTTTTTTCTTTCCCAAAAACTCTTATAAACATCTGAATGATTACCTGGAAGATCTGTATGGTTTCCCTTAACCATAAACAAACCGTGCACCATCCAAAAAACCTCCAATACGTTTTAAAACTCTTTATAACTTCTTAAAACCAACAATAATCTTTTAATAACATAAAAATGTTCTATAAAACCATTAAATCTACAAACTGGTGGTGTTATGTTTTCCCCAACATTGGGATTTTTGTCCTCATAATTCTAGAAGTTAGTGGTGTCAATATATAAGGTCAAACCATGGGTCTAGCATATTAGTATGCTTCCTCCAACATTCCTCAAATATTCATAGATGATATCAAAACCAATATACCAAAGGTGTACATCATCATAACATGTTCTTATTATGCATGTCCCAATATATGAAAGACAATAAGAATTGATTAGAACAATTGACTCAAGAGTGACATGAGCTCAAGAAATATGTAAATGGAATTCGACTCACACTTCGACCACAAGGAGCTAAAAGAATGAGATTCATTAAATTAAATCAAAAATGTGACGAAACCCAATAAAAAACCCCACTGATACAAAAAATAATCTTGAATGGTCCCACCCACTAAATAACTAACTTTTGTCACATACACATGTGACAACTATTTAACCCCAACAATATGTGACAAACACATGATCCTTTACTAATGATCCTAGAACACAACAAAAAAAAATTGAAAAAAAAATTGATAAAGATGATGGTTTAATGATCTGAATAGGTCTATATAGGAATCTATTGATAATTGGAAAACTATAAAAGCTCCAAAAAATCTGAGTGACCCTTACCTAGACTGAAAAAGTTAATCAATACTTCCTCCTAGACTAAATATTTCTTTGGATAACACTTTTTCAATAAATTGGTATCCTATACTCATATATATACCAAATCCTAAATGTAAATGTATTAAGTACTACACCACAAAAAGAACCAGGTCTCTGTCAAATATTAGGATGATTATAACATGATGCAACACTTCCCAAACATACCCTGATATCAAATTTTCCTAGACACTATCCCAAGATCAAGAATGAAAAGAATTGACTTAATGAGTCTATAAATATTTACCTTTCAAACATCATTATTATGAATCATTTCATAAAATCTAGTTTTAAATTCCTATAGAATTTACCACATCCCTATTTAAAAGTATAGGTAATATTTATAACATGTCCACCAATTGGTATTCAACATTCAGTACCTTGTGTACCTTCCCAATATCATAATGGAAAATCCACTTGAGAATGTCATCACAAAAGGAGGAACCATAATTGGATCTTGATACACAAGAGAGAATTTTCATCATTTATCTACCCCTCTACTAGTCCCACAATAAAGGTTTAACTTAATTATAAGATAATGAAAATTATACCATTGTACTTCCTTAGTCTTGTTCACCCAGGTTAGGAATGAGATCCACCGAACTAGAAAACAATGAAATCAACTTGGTCTGAATGACCAAAGTTCATGTTAGTAATTTAGTTCATGAATCCTCTACGATCCCATATTTTATTAACCCGACACCTAGAAACTTATGAGATAATACAACCAGTACCCAATCGTCCATGAATTGTGAGACCTAGTAAAAGTATCCCTTAGTGAAAATGGACATGAGAAGACATGAAAAAGGACCTAGAATAACCCACTAATAACATAGGGTGAGAGTCCATAAGATATCTAGGAAAACAAATCACTCGTTTCTAAAGTCGGGAACAATACCACACACACACCCTAACCCAAAAAAATTAAAATAAGTTTACCCATCTTGAAATACTCTCAATGACGCACACATATCCTAGAAATTCTACCTATATTGGTTGAAAATAGTTAAGATATGGTTTAAAACTTTTGTTAGCTACTCCATTTGGGTTCATATACCAACTCCATTGAAAAGATGAATACATATTTTAGAATATGAAATATTGAATCTCCAATCATAGAAATAAATATGACATTGAATTATAGGGACTACTGTATTCCCATATTACAATGAGACACTTTTAAGATAATGAATTCCACCCAATCTAGTCCATACTAATGGTAATTGAGCATGGTGACCAATCTATATCCCATAATATCCTATTACCCATGAGATGTATTGATACTCATCCCATGAGCCATCATTTCCCCAAAACCTTGTTCCCTTTTCCACGTATTATGTTTATCACTGAACAACAACAACTATAATAACCAACATATAAAGAAATCACAATCATGATAACAAGTACACCAAGTATATTAGTATGAAAATAGGCCCAAAATCATAAGAATAACATGCATGACTAAAAAACAAACATAACCAATGCCACAACTCCACCAAGGGAGTATCCAACAAAATATGTTTCTAGGAACCATACCATCAAAACCAAATCATAAAATATGCCAACCCATTCTCAGTTGAGTTCAAAAAATTCCAACATCATCATTTTCAAAACCAAATCATAAAATATTCATTTTATCAAACATGCTATGGGAGTTACCCACAACCCATATTTAAAACCTTTTTAAACCAAGAGAAACCCCAACCAATATTTAATCCAATACATTTAATAAACATCAAAACAAGTATTTTATTAATAAAACCACAATATTTCACATTCTTAATAAAAGTGGAGTAAATACAAAGCCCCTCACCTTGAACCAAGTCACCAAAATGAAACTACAACACACTCTCATAGATATGGGATCTAGAAACCCTAATAAGAAAAACCATTACAAAATCACCATCAAAACATACCCTAACCACTAGATATGGGCATGGAATCCCCATATTAGGGTTCCTCCCAAGAGAAAATGAGAAGAAAAAAACAAAGGATAATAAGTAGGGGTTATGCATTTATTACAAGGATCAATGCTCATAGATTCCAAGATATCACAATCTAGAAGTAAATGAATCACTAAAAACACCTGGCATAATCCTTTGAATTAAGATCCCAAGTCACTAGAGGAATATTTACTGTTTCAAGGGAAAAAACAGGATAAAAAAATAATTTTTGGAATCCTTTAATGATGTTAATGGTTTGGCTACATGATTTTTATATCCATGAAAATTATCACTATCCTAAAAAAAATGTGTATACATGGTTATCACATGATTTTTATAAATTTTTCACCAACTATTATCCTTCCTAGACACCCCATACACATCTGCATGGTTACATGGAAGATCCACACAATTTACCTTATCCATTCACCCTCTATAATGCATATAAAAATTCTGAATAATATCTATAACTTATTAAAACCAACATTAAATATTTAATAACCTAAAAATATGCTATAAAAATATCATATCTCCAAACTAGGGGTGATACTACCACTTAGGATTTGTTTTAATATTTTCAGTTGTTTTTTATTATACATGAAATTTAATTCATACATTAGGATGGTTTATTTACCTATGTGATAGTGTTTATTGGTATTTTTATCTTATATGTTATCCTTAAATTTTATAAAGAGGGTAATTTCTCTCATATTTTTATGAATTATGTACCCTTGGTTCTAGTATTAAAATTTTTACTATTGGAGGTGGGCTTCAGGGCCCATCCCTATCTTCATTATTGTTCTATAAGGGGTACTGGTGGGGGGATGGGGGTCATGAGAAAGTAGTACCAAAGTTGGCAGTTAATAGAATTGATATAGTTTGAAGATAGAAACTGGTGAATATGCATGAATTGGAAGAGAAATAATGTCATATGGACTTAATGTGTGATGAAAATAAGGGAGATAAACCAAGACATGGGTATTTAAAGCCCCTTATAATCCAGTATAAGTACCTTTAAATTTATTGAACATTCTAAGTGAAGTAATTCTACTTGTGGGGTAGAGACCTAGGTAAGGATCATGCATTATAATTTTCCCCACTTATGATTTAATTAGGGATACAATGGGAATTATGATGAAACTTGATTAATTAACCTTCAATGTCCAATATTATAGGTTTTAGAGTCCCTAAAATTTGTTCTTTTATAGGAATGAATCTATTTTGGTGTTCACTTTAGGTTCATTCCAAATATATTTTGCAAGACATGCCAGAAAACCATAAAATATTTGAGATCAATGATTATGAAACTTAGAGGTGAAAAATCTATGAGTTTTAACACAAGGGTCTATAAAAGTATGAGGGGTCTATTTTGAGGTAGGAGACTGAGGCTTGGTTGGAGGAGGTAGATATTTCTATCATCTTGATTCATGATTGGAAGGAGCACTGGGTTTCATTGACTATGATGATGCTACGTGGGGAATCTTAGAAGTGGTAATTCTTTTTCCTTAAGGATCGCAAGGATTTAATAGTTATATGGAAAATTTTTGTGACCATTTTTAGGTAAAGTTTCTTTCTTTGACCATAAAGGAGGTTTTATGGTAGGATATTCTTACTCTCCTACATGGGAATTCTAGCATGTGAGGTTTCAGTATCTTATATAAGAATATCTTGTATTATGATTTAGAACTTATGTTTTATGAGATGGCTAGGGAAATGAATTTTAAGGATGCTTTTCATCTAGATATCTGGTTATAGGTTACCATGTTCATGTTTTTGACATACCTCAAGGTCTTAGTGGGAATATAGGTTGTTAAGATGGTGTTGGAAAAGACCATATTTTTACAAGAGGGGAGCCTTTAATACTCTCCATATAGCAGAGCTATGAACTTAAGATCTTAGTTTTCTAGTCCATATAAGATTTTGATGATCATGAGTAGGTTTTATCCTTCTTCATCCCATTTCACTGGGGCTAGAAGTTCTCGGACCCCTATCAGTAGATCAAGAAATTTTTATTATTCATGTAGATATCATGACCATTAGAATATTGAGTGATCTACATTCATTGTTTGTCATCATGGAGCCATAATCCCCCTTTGAGATCAACCATTTTAGTAGTATCCTTCAAGGTAGAAACAATAGTCGTAAGCTCCAACTTCTTTTCTATAGAGAGGGGATGAGGTGGATAGAGTAAAACCCCATGATTCCCATATTACTCAAGAAAAATGAGTGGATTGAAACCACAGAGGTGGTATCCATTAGGTTTAAAGAGGTCTTAGATTAGGACATGGTCAGATACATGCCTTAGAGTTTCTAGTACTAGGAAGCTAGACATGGTGTGAGGTATTATCTACCCATTTTCTATTGGGGTATATTTCTTGTTTGATTCTGAAGCTACACACTCCTTTGACACACCCTTCCTAGTCCATGCTTTGGAACTTGAGGTGGAGAGACTTATGGTTCCCTTAACATTAAATATTCCAGTTTTAGGTTGATTTATCATCTGGGATGTGTTAATAGATTGTGATTTTATGTTAGGGTATCATCACTATTGGGGAGATTTACTGTGTTTGAATATATATCCAAATGACATTATCCTTAAAATGGATTGGTTTTATTCAATGTAGGATATTTTGGGTTTATATAGGAGGCATGCTATATTATATGATGGTGGTGGAGAGCATGGAGATTAGGTCATTTTTTCAGGAATGTGGGACCCTCATATGGGTTAGAGTTGTGTTGAGTTCTTATCTTCCTTGATGGCTAAGATAATGTCTAGTTCAGTAGATTATCAGTCGGTGTTGTTTCCCATGGTTATATAAGAGTACCCTAATGTATTTCTAAAAGGGGATTATATTCTACCCCTCAATGTGAGATTGAGTTTAGGATAGATCATTGATCTAACTTTGATATGATATAAAAGTACCTATATAAGATAACCCCCTCAGAGTTTTAAGATTTTTATATTCAGATTGATGATATTTTGTTGAGAGGATTAATTTTTCATAGTCTATCACCTTAGTGTGATCTAATTATATTTTTAAAGATGGAAGATGAAAGTCTTAATTTGGGTTTTGATTTTCACCACTTAAAATATATTACAGATAAGAACTGTTATCCACTTCCATAGATTGATGATTTGTTTGATCAATTGAAGGGAGATAGCTGGTTCTCAAAGATCTATTTGTAGTAGGGATATCATCATATGCTGGAGAAGGATGAGTAAACTTTGAATATTACTTTTAAATGTCTTTATGGACATTATGAGTTCATTTTAATGTTATTTAGTGTTATGAATTATCTAGTCATGTTCATAGGAATAATAAATACAATGTTTCGTAAGTTTCTAGATCAATTCAAGGTGGTGTTTACTGATGACATCCTAATATTTTCGGTTCCTAAGGAGAAGCATGTAGAGAATATTTAATCTATTTTGTGAGTTCTTTGGTAACAATAGTTATTTTATAAGTTTTCAAAGTTTGAGTTATGGTCTTGAGTGGTCTGTTTATTGGGACATGTTTCATCTCAACATGGAGTAGTCATGGGTCCTTTAAAGTTTGAGGTGGTAGTTTCTTGGGTAGATCCTAATAAAATTATATGGGTGAAAAGTTTTTTTGGTCATGTTGGTTATTATAGGAGGTTATTACCCCAATTCTATTGGATTATGACTCCTATGGTAGTTTTAACTAAAAATAATCATGTGTTCGTATGGACCGACCAGTCTCAGGATGCTTTCCAGTATTTAAAGGAGAAGCTGGTCAGTTCTTTGGTTCTTAATTTTCTATAGGAGTTCATTGTGTTTGAGGTTTATTACGACACTTCATGTATTGTATTGGGTTGTGTTTTGATGTAGTTGAGAGTAGTTATCTCTTATGGGTCATGATAGTTTTGTTCTTTTGAATGTAACTATTCCACCCAGGATCATGATCTTTTTATGGATGTTTTTTCTCTGAATTTGTGGAGAAATTACCACGTTAGTGGTCACTTCATTGTCTTCATAGATCACAAGAGTTTTAGGTATGTATTTTACCTGTATGATATGAATTTGCGATAGAGATGGTGCATGTAATTCTTATAGAATTATGACTTTAATATTTTCTAAATACCAGAAAAAAGGAATGTCATGGATGATGTTTTTAGTAGGAATTCATGTAGTTATGCTATGTATGAGTTTGGTGATGTTTGGAGGGAAATGGAGGATATTTCCATGATACACTTTGATATGAGAGAAATTGATGGTAGAGGGAGCCACTATTAGATAAAGGCACAATCATTTTTAGAGTAGCAGGTGGAGTCTTAGCCGAGGGATTCTAAGTTGAAGTTCTAGTGATATCGAGTTGTTTATGATGATTCTCTTGAAGGATAGTCAACATCGAGAGTTATTTAATAGGAGATCTTTATTCCTTTAGCAATACATGAATCTTTTATCCATTATTCCCATAGTTTATGTTTGGAAATACATATTGGTGCAGCTAAGATATATCATGCCTTCTAAGGTTAGTTTGGTTTTCTATGATGAAAAGATTCATAACAAAGTTTTTCGCTCAATGTTTAGTTTTCCAAAGGGTAAAGGTTGAGAATTATTTCCTTGGTTGGTTGCTTCAGGCAATTGATGTTCACAAGTGGAAGTGGGAGGATATATTGATGTACTTCTTTACCATTTTACCACAATCTCATGGAGGATGAGATTCCATATGGGTGAGTGTAGACTATTTGAAAAAAGAAACTCACTTCTTAGTGATTAAAGAGTGAAACTTGGTGAAAGTTTTATTGAGGAAGTATCTGGAGGTATAAATGAGGATTTATGGGGATCTAAATATTATTATCTGTGATTGTGATCCAAAATTCACCTATAGGGTTTGGGGAGGTATCTAGCATACTTTTAGCTCTAAGTTATGCCTTAGTCCCACTTTTCATCTGTAGATAGATGATCAGATATATAATACTATCCAAATTTTAAAGGACATGTTCCGTACTTGAATTTTAGATTTTAGAGGTTTGAGGGCATGACACCTTCCCTTGGTGGAGTTTTCTTACAATAACAGTTATCACTCACTACGGGAAAAAAGACTTTTTGCGACGGACTTTTTGCGACGGGAATAAATCCCATCCCAAAAAGTCCGTCCAAGAGGTTATTTGCGACGGGGGTAACGACCCGTCGCAAATAACCAATTATTTGCGACGGGATTTTGTCACCCGTCGCAAAAAGTTTGGTGCGGGTAGCATGCCAAACCGCGCGAAGGTTATTTGCGATGGTGGGATCCCACCGTCGCAAATATCCGGCGACAGTTAATAGATTTTTGTGACAGGATGTCGTCCCGTCGCAAAAGGTGTGTCGATAGGGACTATTTGCGACGGGACCCGTCGCAAATAACTTTTTAACCGTCGACAGTAATTAATGCGGGCATAAGTATTTGCGACGTGATACCCATCGCAAATAGTCCTGTCGCAAATAATCTAACCTATATATACCCCCCATCCGTTTTTCCTCTCATTCCTCTCAATTCTTAGATCTTGTTTCTCTCTGAACTCTGATTTTAGAGGGAAATTTTTTCTAAGTTAATTTTTTTTGTTCACGAAGAAATTGTGAAATCGTCTACATCAATAGAAAATCAAGCTTAAAGGTATTTATGTTTTATTTAATTTATTATTCATTTCATTTTTTATGTAAATTTTTATTATTGTTTATTAGTTGTAATTAAATTAAATTTAAATTGTTTTGCCATGAGTATTTATTTGTACTAATAAATTGAATTTTTTAGTGCTAATTTTTAATAAAAAGTAGTAATTAATAATTATTAACGATAATTAGTAATGTATCTAATTATTTTTTAGTAATTAATAATAATTGGTAATAAATAATAATAAATACTAATAATTAGTGATAAATATTAATAATTTTTTATAAATAGTAATAATGAGTAATAATGAGTAATAAATAGTAATAATGAGTAATAAATTGTCATAAATTGTCATAAATAGTAATAAATTGTAACTATTAGTAATAAATTGTAATAATTAGTAATAAATTGTAATAATTAGTAATAAATTGTAATAATTAGTAATAAATTGTGATAATTAGTAATAAATTGTAATAATTAGTAATAAATTGTAATAATTAGTAATAAATTGTAATAATTAGTAGTAAATAGTAATAATGAGTAATAAATTGTAATAAATTGTATTAATTAGTAATAAATTGTAATAATTATTAATAAATTCTAATAATTAGTAATAAATTGTAATAATTAGTAATAAATTGTAATAATTATTAATAAATTGTAATATTTAGTAATAAATTGTAGTAATTACTAATAAATTGTAATAATTACTAATAATTAGTAATAAATTGTAATAATTAGTAATAAATTGTAATAATTAGTAATAAACTGTAATAATTAGTAATAAACTGTAATAATTAGTAATAAACTGTAATAATTATTAATAAATTGTAATAATTAGTAATATTTATTAATAAATAATAATAATTAGTAATAATTTGTAATATTTAGTAATAAATACAGATAATTAGTAATAAATACAAATAATTAGTAATAATTAGTAATAATTAGTAATAATTAATAATAATTAGTAATAATTAGTAATAATTAGTAATAAATTGTAATAATTAGTAATAAATTGTAATAATTAGTAATAAATTGTAGTAATTAGTAATAAATTGTAATAATTAGTAATAATTAGTAGTAAATTGTAATAATTACTAATAAATTGTAATAATTAGAAATAAATTGTAATAATTAGTAATAAATACTAATAATTAGTAATAAACATTAATAATTAGTAATAATTACTAATAATTAGCAATAATTAGTAATAATTAGGAATAATTAGCAATAATTAGGAATAATTAGTTATAATTAGTAATAAATAGCAATAAATAGCAATAATTAATAATAAATAGAAATAATTAGTAATATATTGCAATAAATAGTAATAAATAGGAATAATTAGTAATAAATATGAATAATTAGTAATAATTAGTAATAATTAGGAATAATTAGTAATAAATAGGAATAATTAATAATAATTAGTAATAAATTGTAATAATTAGTAATAAATAGTAATAATTAGTAATAAATACTAATAATTACTAATAATTTCTAATAAATACTAATAATTAGCAATAATTAGCAATAATTTGGAATAATTAGGAATAATTAGCAATAATTAGACATATATAGTAATAATTATCTATAATTAGAAATAATTAGCAATAATTAGTAATAATTAGAAATAATTAGTAATAATTAGCAATAATTAGAAATAATTAGTAATAAATAGAAATAATTAGTAATAAATGGCAATAAATAGTAATAAATAGGAATAATTAGTAATAACTAGGAATAATTAGTAAAAATTAGGAATAATTAGGAATAATTAGTAATAATTAGTAATAATTAGTAATAATTAGTAATAAATAGGAGTAATTAGTAATAATTAGTAATAATTAGTAATAATTATTAATAACTAGTAATAATTAGTAATAATTAGAAATAATTAGTAATAAATAGGAATAAATAGTAATAAATTGGAATAATTAGTAATAATTAGGAATAAATAGTAATAGTTAGTAATAAATAAGAATAGTTAGGAATAAATAGTAATAGTTAGTAATAAATATAAATAGTTAGTAATAAATATGAAGAATTTGTAATAATTTGGAATAATTAGTAATAAATAAGAATAATTAGTAATAATTTGTAATAAATAGTAATAATTAGTTATAAATAGTAATAGTTAGTAATAAATATGAATAGTTAGTAATAAATATGAATAATTAGTAATAAATAGGAATAATTAGTAATAAATAGGATTAATTAGTAATAAATCGGAATAATTAGTAATAAATAGTAATAATTAGTAATAATTAGTAATAATTAGTTGGGAACAGTTAGAAAGAAAATTTAATAAAATTTAATAAATTTTAATAACTTGGCACAATTTCCAGTGGATTGACGACACTCAATATGTTTGATGACTTTTCTCCTTTCAAATTTCACAGACTCAAAACATTATGAAAAATGTGGTGCTACATAGGCATATTCAATCTCGTATGCACGAGATTGGATATGCATTCATAGGATCATATTTTTTATAATGTTTTCAAGTGGTGACAGTTGGAAGAAGACGATTCATCGACAAAAAGGGGTCTCTTTTGTCGCACGACTCATTTACTTGCATATTTCTCACACTGAAATCACAATGAAGAATCTGGTTAGAGATACCCATATTCATTCTCATGCATACGAGAATGAATATGCGTACCTCCGACCAGATTCTTCATTGTGATTTCAGTGTGAGAAATATGCAAGTAAATGATCCGTCGGACAAAAGTGTAGTCATCAATCCACTGGAAATTATGTCATCCATAATTAATAGTAATTATTAAGAAGTGGTATTAATTATTTATCTTATGTTTTCATATAGTGTTTTTATAATTTCAAATTATTCAAAAACGGTAATGATTTTATATTTTGTAGAAAAATATGGAATAAGGAATTCGACCTCAGTCATTATTAGATGATTGTGCTTGGATAAATCAGCGTAGAAATCCAAATGGTTTTAGTTTAAATCATGTATATATTGAGGGTGTTTAATCTTTCTTAGCATTTTCATCATCAAAACTAGAATATGTTTCAGAAGGCACAATTAAGTGTCCTTGTAAAAAATGTGCTCTGAGAACGTTTGACACATTTGACAAGTTTGGGGGACATCTCTTGCGGTTTAGTTTTCAACCAGATTATGTTTTTTGGTATCAACACGGTGAACGCAGTTCCAGAGAAGATACTAATAACTTGATTCCGGATCTATCATGGTTCCAAAATTTAGTACATTATGTTACAGGTCCATCTGTTCAACAAACTGAAACTCACGATGATATTGATTTAAATCCTGAGTTTGCACCATCTGAATTTTATGAGTTGTTGAGGTCTATTAAGGATGCATTATATCCTGGTTGCAAGATAAGAAAATTAGAAGAGGTTGAAAATTTTATGGATATTAAATCAGATAATGTAATTTCAAACAACTATTTTGATCAAATATTTTCTTTGGTTAAAACACTATTACTTGAAGAAAATGTGTTGCCTGTAAATTACTATGAGCGCAAGAGGTTGGTTCGTAATCTAGGCCTTAGTTATCAGAAGATTCATGCATGTGAAAATGATTACATCTTATATCCTGGTGAAAATGAGTCGTTGGATAGTTGTCCCACATGTGGAAAATCGAGGTATAAAGAAGCTCAACCAGGGAACTCTGGATTGATTCTTGTAAAACAGTTGAGATATTTCCCCCTTACACCCAGGCTGCAACGTTTATTTATGTCTCATAACACAGTGTCAATGATGTCATGGCACAAAACCAATATTTTAACTTATAAAAGATTGAATTATCCATCTGATGGCGATTCATGGAAACATTTTGATCATCTGCATATGACTTTTGCTTTAGAATCCAAAAATGTGCAATTGGGTCTTTCTACTGACGGTTTCTATCTGTTTGGTTCTTATAGTAGTCAGTATTCATGTTGGAATGTCTTTATAACTCCGTACAATCTACCTCCATGGATGTTGATGAAGGAGCCCTATATGTTTTTGACCTTATTAATCCCAGGATATCTGAAAAAGAATATTGATGTTTATTTGAAACAATTGATTGATGAGTTAAATGAATTATGGAGTAATGATGTTAGTACATATGATATTGCTGTGAAAAAAAATTTCACATTAAAAGCTGTATTGATGTGGACGATTAGAGACTTTCCGGTATATGGCATGTTATCTGGTTGGAGTACACATGGTCCAAAATCATGTCCTTACTGTATGAAAGACAACAAATCTTTTATGATTTTCAATGGAAAAAAACTTTCTATTTTGAATGTCATCACATATTTCTTCCAACAGATCATCCTTTTCGAAGGAACAAATATCATTTCAGAAAAGGAACAACTAAAAGGGATGAACCTTCAAAAATGATCTCAGGTACAGATTTAAAATCAGTTATATTTTCATTACCTCCCATCACATTTGGGCCAACAGTAAACCAACAAAAAATTCATGGCTATGGGAAATAACATAATTGGATAAAACGAAGCATTTTTTGGGATCTCCCATATTGGTCTGATTTTTTGGTCTGCCACATGTTGGATGTCATGTATATTGAGAAGAACTGTTTTGATAATTTATTTCATACAGTTTTGGATACACCAGGTAAGACCAAAGATAATGTAAAATCATGATTAGATCTTGCCCAAATTTACAGGTGACCAGAACTTGAACTATTTGAAAATGTCAGATAACAAAGGTTAATGAAGCCAAAAGAAGCTTATACGCTGTCCAAAGAGAGTCGCTTATTATTTTGTCAGTGGATTGCAGATATGAGACTTCCAGATGGCTATGCTTCCAATTTGGGCAGATGTGTTAAGAATGGTCATATTACCTGATTAAAAAGTTATGATTGTCATGTTATAATGGAAAGACTTATGCCGATTTGATTTTGAGGTTTGTTGAATTCTATGATTTGGGATTTGAAAACAAACATATCATATTTTTTTGAGACATTTTTGCAGTGACAATAGACTATGATGTGCTAAGAAAACTGGAGGAAGATGTTGCTGTAATTATATGTAAACTGGAAAAAATATTTCTGTTTGCTTTCTTTGACTCAATGGAACATCTGATATTACATTTTCCATATAAAGATAAATGTGGAGGTCCAGTACAGTTTCGATGGATGTACCCATTCAAGATATGCATGCAGAAATTGAAGAAAAAAGTACGTAAAAAAGCATCAGTTGAAGGCTCAATTTCTGAAGCTTATTTTCAAGAGAAAATTTCTTTTTCCTCTCTCACTATTTTGAATCTGAATATCCCTCAAAACAAAACCGCATGGGATGGAACTAGGGAAATTTTATTGATGAAATGAATAATCAATTATCAGTTTTTAATCATCCAAATCTTGGCTTCGATGGTGTTCAAGAATGATGGCTTTCAGATGATGAACATCACAGAGCTCATACATATGTTATGTTCAACTGTGAAGAAATGACAGAATTTGTACTGTGAGTGCTTATATCACATATTCTATAATTTCTATTACAGTATGAAAACTTATTTTATTTTTAGTTTATATGATAATCATATCAAGAAACAACTTCCACAAATTACAGCAGCTACTCTTGAAAAACGCAGACAAAAAAATTTCTCAATGGTTTAAAAAACTGGTAACATAAATTATTGATGGTTTAATATCAATTCAGTTTACTATTTATTATATTGATAATTGTTTTACAAATTTTCAGGTGTCTCAACATGCTGATAAAATTGATAAGCGACTGTGTATATTGAGTAACCCACCATCCAAAATGGTTAAATATTATAATGCATATATGGTGAATGGTTTTCTATTTCATACACATGCATATGGAGAATAAAAAAACAATGAATAATAGAGTTTGTTTGAGAGGATCACATTATAGAGAAACTGAATTTGACTTTTATTACATTTTGGATGAAATTATTGAGCTATATTATCTTGGAAAAAATTACATAACGATGTTTAAATGTTAGTGGTTGGATACTGAGAGAGGCTTGAATGTTCATCCGACTCATGGAATCATCGATATTAAATATAAAAGTATTCTTGTAGTAAATGAACCATTTTTACTGGCTCAATAGGCACATCAAATTTATTACACAAAGTACTGTGCTACTTCAAGAGACTTGAGTGATTGGTGGAGCATAATAAAAATGAAATCTTGGGAAAATCAATTTACACAAACTGAATGTGGTTCCGCTGAAGTGGAATGAATTAAAAATTTTCAAGAGACTACTCAAAATTCATCTTTTTTTACAAAGAAACGTGAATATCGATGATGACAACCCACAATTAAGGGTCGATGGTGATGAATATGTTAATGATGTTACAAATGAATTTGAGATGATAAGGGATGGTGAAAGTGAAACTCAAATGGATATTGATGATGCCGAGGAGGAATATGAAGACATTGACATAGTCAGATATGAAGATGATGATGAAGGTGAACATTAACACAGTTAAATGCTGGTTATGATCATAATTAATATATATCTATATATAATAGTTATTTTCAACTATCTACTAACAACAGTCATTTTGTGTTTCAGATGGACTCTGATATATTTCGTGAGTTAGAGGAGGATGAGCTACCTTTGGATGAGGGGGATGTGGGATCATCTGACCCTCAGCCTACTGGTGGTTCAGGAGGTATGCGGAGGGGGCGCGGTCTTGTGCGACTGATGATTCCTGACCCTATCCCCAAGTGACGTCCACGTCTTGGCTTCGATCCACGCACACTGAGGTATGGTAACTTATATATTTTAGTTAGCTTTAATTTATTTATTTATATATATAATAATTGTTTTATTATTTATTCTTTTTTCATAGTTTTGCGCATGTAGTTGTTGGACATGGGAGTGCTATCTTGCGTAATTATTTTTCTCAGCAATGGATCACATGGGAACAGATTCCCATTGATGTGCGGCTCGACATGTACAATCATTGGCTGGTACATAAATAAATAATATTTATTTTTAAATTTATTTTATTAATAACTTGATATTATAAATTATTTTTAGGTTTTATGGTATCCCATCGATGATATCATACATGATGATATCCATGGAGCATGGGAGGTGGCTATGTGTGAGCGTTTGCGCCATTTTTTGCACAATTTGAGAAATATGTCCATTAAGAAAGAAGGAGTGATAGTATTTGATGAATCATGTAGAGCCAACCGACCAGTGTACATTTCATCTCAGGTTTGGGATGGATTATGTGCACACTGGTTGGGTGGTGGATTTTAGAGGAGGTCTTCATTGGGTCGGCAGAACCAGGGGAGACAGGAGGTGATGCATCGAGCTGGTAGTCGTACATTCAGTACGCATAGAGAGCATCTGGTAAGTATTTTTTTAAAATATTTTATATAACTTCAAATATAAACAATTTATTTTATATTCATATAGGTAGTCGAGCATCTTAATATTACAGAGTATGATGTTTATCGGAGGATGTACAGTGATCCAGCCACCAGAGAGATTAGAGGTGATCGTCAGTGTCGGATTGTGGTTAGTCTTATTTTTTTTAGTTTGACAATTAAATGCATATAATATTTTCAAAATTTTAATTTCAAATTGGAATTGAAGGAGTCATATGAGGCTGCGACCTCTCAGACACAGGCTAAGGGTCAGGACGAGGCGACTGATCAGACCAATGCCCACCATTTCGACGAGGCGGCATGGATGCAGGTGACTCAGTATGGCTTTGAGAAGGGCTGAGTAGTTGGCATTGGCTCTCATGTGACTCCTAGTACTTATTATGGTACTGTTGCGATATCGGCGTCCAGATCGAGAGAAGCTTTTGGAGAGGCATCATCTTCTTCCCCATAGTATCAGGAGTAGTTCCGAGCTCAGAATGACCTTATAGAGAGTTTGCAGAAGTAGCAAGAAGAGATGCGTCAGCAGCAGCAGCAGTAGCACGAGGAGGAGATGCGTCGATGGTAGTAGCAGCATCATGAGCAAATGGAGTACATGCATAGTTTTACTCATAGTTTAGGGATGGATTTTCCTCCACCATCTCCTTCAGCTCCTTCAGCTCCTCCACCTCCTCCAGAGGACGACACCCCCAGTGATTTTTTTTTATGTTAAAAACATTTGAATTTAACATTTGTTGTAATATTAACTATTTAAAATTTCTGTCTTTTATATCGGTGTGAATATTACATAATTTAATTTTTAATATTTTATGTTTTTTTTGTGAATATTGATAATTTTAATAATTTTTATTTTTTTATTTTTTTAATAATATTAATATTATTGTTTCATTAATCATAATTTTATTAAATATATTTTTTCAGTATTATATTTTTTAATTTTTGTTTATTTTACTAAAAATAATAATAATAATAATAATATTTTATGATTTTTTTATATTTTTTGTGAATATTGAGAATTTTAATATTTTTTATTTTTTTATTATTTTAATAATATTAAAATTAATTTTCAATAATCATAATTTTATTAAATTAATTTTTTTTTAAATTTATTTATTATTTGTGATGGGATCTGTTGCGACGGGTTCTCATCGTAAATAGCCTAAATAATTTTTTTTTAAAAAGTATTTGTGACGGGATTACGGGGTCGTCGCAAAAAGTATTTGCGATGGGCCCGTCGCAAATAGTCTAAATAAATATTTTCAAAAAAGTATTTGCGATGGGATTGCGGGCCCGTCGTAAAAATGTTTATATACATAAAGTATATAATCAGAGACTTATTTGCGACGACGTTTTCTACAATGGGCTATTTGCGATGGTACCCCGTCACTAAAGCTTATTTGCGACGGGATCCCGTCGCAAATAACTCGTCGCAAATACCTAGAATTTTAGTAGTGACTCCACTATTGGTATGGCTCCATTCGAAGCACTGTATATCAAAACAATATCTTTTTTGGTAGGATGAAGGTTTTATAGTCATCTATTCTTAGACCATAATTGGTGTATAGCATGACAAAGAAGTTTTATGTGATCCATGAGAGAATGTGTACGGTGGAACAATATCACCGTAAGTCCTATGATGATCCAAGGTGGATGCCTATATAGTTAAAATTTTGATATAATGTGTTCTTGAAAGTATTTCATCTTCATTTTTAGTGATGATTTAGTCATGGGAGTAAGATTTTTCCCTAATTTGTTAGATATTTTGTGGTGTTGGTGCATGTTGGAGTTGTTTTATAACTGTTATCACTTCTCCCATGGATGATATAGATTCAAGACACCATTCATGTGTGATATATTCACTGGTACCTTCATGATGATTTACATGCCATCAATTGGGGTGAGATAAATGTTAAAGATTATGTGACCTTCGAGAAGTATCCTATTGAGATCTAGGTTCATCAAGATAAGGTGTCTCATATGCTTTCTATTCATCTAGTTCATGTCTTGTGGTGACACAATGGCTTGTTGAAGTTTACTTGGGGGAAGGAGTCATTGATGCGAGCTTAATATCTTGAGTTGTTTGATGTTTGATCTTTTTTAAGATTATATGTTTGACATTTTATTATTTTATGATATGATTATTGGTGATTCATGTTTTTATTATAATACCTTGTGTTATTTTGGTGATATTCCATTTTAGGGATATCCTTGAGAGGTATCTCATAGGGTGGTTAATTGTTCTCATTTCCTCTTTCCTTCATGAGTTTGGTTTTGAATTATCAAGGATGAAAATTGTTTAAGTGGTATCTGATGTAAGGGACCACTTTTTTGGATCCCTCATTTTGTTTTTTCCCGAGGATTAGAGGCATTGAGAGGAATTTTGGGGAAATTTTTAAGGTTATAATGGAGTTTTTTTCCATCTAAAGGGCCACCATGTCATGGTTATGGATGTGATTCATCCCGTGGTGGGATTTTTTGGAGTTTTTCCATAGAGGTGACCTTTTTAGTATTGGATGTTCTAATTCCTTGGGTGTTTTGAGTTGCATGTGAGGTTCTTGGTGTGCCTCATCAAGTTAAATACCAAGGGTGGCTATTTTTTATGTAATTTTTTCTAAGAGTCTTCTCTTGTGAGAAATAGAGAGTACCACACTATAGGAAGAAGGTGTGGTGTTGTGGAGAAGCTTGGTGAGGTATTACTTGGCATGATGAATTCCATGCGTAAGACTATAGGAATTTTTCTAGTATTTGTGTGTAAAGTGGTCCTCCTATATAAAATGGGGACATCTAAAATTCTTGAGGAATAGGAATATTGATAACAAGTAGAGGATATTCTGAATTTGAAAGAGAGGAAGGAAATGATGTTCTGATCCTCTCCATGCCAATGTCTTGGGAATATAAGGCTGAAATGATGATGTTTTTTCCCTATTCTATTATAATGAGCACATTGGATATATGTGAGGATGAAATGGTGTCCTTTATTCTATGAATAATGCTTGATGGAAGTCAAAGTGGAGTTAATGTGGTTTTTAATGCGTGTAAGGTTCTGGGGTTCAAACAACCAAAAATTGAATATCGTTTTACTGATGGGTACCATGGGTGTATTGTAGGACAGCATTCCATGTTGGAGGCCATTTGGGATTCCTCTATAACTAGAGGATCTGGTCTTCCTTGGTTCAATTTCTAATCTCTTCCTTCAAACCCTCGCCAACACTTATCCCTATCACCACTATCCAACTACTTCCTTTGAGTGTCTAAACACCTTGGATCATCAAATTAAATTCTCTTGGATTAAGTTACTCACTTTTCCTCTTTTCCTTGTCTTCCCTATTTCTTTTTTGTCTATGAATGCTCATTTTGGAATAGTTCCTTTATTTTGGGTTTAGTTTTGAGCATTTATTGATGGTGGTTTGTTATTTTTAGGTTCTAAGGTAGTTTCCTTTCGGTTTTTGGTGGTTAATAATTGTTAATCCATTCTTGATAAGAGAATTTCAAACTTCTAATTGAGGTAGGGGAATCATTACTTCTTCTTTTTGTGTGTGAGTGTTAGATTATCATGGTTTTTCTTCTTAGGGTAGCAGTTAGATTTACCAAAAGAAGATAATAATTGGAATCAAGAATGAATTAGAAGGGATGTTGTTATTTTATCTGGTGATGATTTGTTAATGGTGCCTCTTGATATTTTCTAGATGTTATGTTACATAATTAGTGTGATTATTGTTGTTGTTTATAATGTTTTAGGTGTCTAAAATTGGATAAAAACATAATTATGATAAAGTTTAATTGAATAATTAAAGTTTCATGCAAATTGGATTATCATTATAAATTTAAAATTATTTAATGTGAAAGTAATTATTGAAGAATTTTTATGGTCAGAAATTAGTTTTTAATAGTTTTTGATGATAGGTTTCTTATTTTTTGAAACTATGAATAATTAATTTGTTAATTTAATATGGTAATAAAAAGGTTTTTTACTGGAGATAAATTTTTGGGGTTAAGCGAGACCATTCTTGGTTGCTAAATGTTGTATGCCTTGGAGTTTTGGCCTTGATTACCCCTTGAAATTGTGTGTTGAAAATACTTTATTACCATTTATGTCTGCTCTAGGATGTGAGATCCTTACTATACTTGACATGTGGGGTTTGTCTTGACAATGGGTGGACAACGCAAGTTGAGAGTGGGGATTACTTGTTAGGTATCGTTGATATGAGGTTGATGTTGGGATGGATGGTGCGGGTTGAGAGATGGGATTTTTTTGTTTGGATTGAGATCTGGGAATTCACATATTTTTTAATGTGTGTTATTAATGACCGTTTTTCTAGATGGTTGTTTATTATGGATTCTAACTACCTACTACAGTTGGTTTATACACTATAGGTGTATCTTCTTATGGTATATTAAGATGGGTCCTAGAGTACTTGAATTATGGAATGGTAAATAAATTAATAATGAAATCATGGTATGGATGTTGATATTGGTAATTTTGAATAATAGGAACCATGGTATGGTTGAATAAAATGCTCCATGATCATGGAATGGAAAAATTAGAAATTGTAATGTGGATTATAAGGCATGTTGGATTATAATAAAATGAAATGATTAAACTATAATTTTTAATGGTTTTAATAATGAATGAATATTAATTACCAATTACTAGTGAATATGGATAAATATGTTGAATCTTGATGCTAGTGTGAATGTATAATATCTTGTTTCCTAGGCCTTAATAGTGGTATATATGTATTATATGGGACGATAACTACCGTTGGGTCTAAGTCTAGGTGGTTTCATTTAGTTTGATTATGTATGATATATATTATCATCTTTTATGATTTTATATTATCCACCACCTGAGTTGAGAAGGTATCTATGGACCAAATGTTTTGGGTGTGGATGTTTTCTCTAACATCTAGGTTAGTGAGGAATGGATGATTGAATTCTCCCTCTTCCTTGATCTCCTTTTAGTATAACATGATGTGTAGGCATGCATATCTGAACTATAATGGATTAATTTATAGGGTATGTATCTATATGATTTATTATATCTCATGGTTTTACTATACTTTTATGCTTGGGATTCAGTGGATTGGGGTTATAACACAAAATTATATTTGGTTGTGGTGACTACAGTTTCCCATAGGTGTCCATGCATGGGTTATAGTGGTTTGAGGTATAATTCATGATATACAAGTTGTAATGGCTTTAAGACATAATATTGGTTATGAGGATAAGGTTGTGATGACCTACATGGGATGTATATGTGGTGTGGTATGTATGTATGGGGTTCCAAACGACTTATGGAGGGGATGAGAGCATAGGACATTTGACATTAGCATGTGAGAGTTAAAACCATTGGATAGGTGGAATAAGGGTACCTTTATATATATATATATATATATATATATATATATATATATATATATATTTGGTAAAAATACCTCTTGATTCCATTTTTATTTTTTTAGGTTATTAATTTTGTTGACATTTCCCACTGACAAAGTTCAAGTGTTTTCCCATAAGAGGTGAAAATGATGGAAACATTTCTCAGTATCTTCCAAATTTTGGGGTATGAAAAATCCAAGGAAAATTTAGGTTTTCCATGTAAGAATTAAAAATACCAATAATAATTACATGAACCACATGTTAAGTTCACGACCATGAAAGATTCATGTAGATCGTGAAATAGGATCACGCAACCTCATGAGAAGTTTTTAATCGTGAAAAATTTTCACAGACCGTGAAACGGGATCACACTACCACATTAAGACCTCGATGTTTTCAATGAATTAAAAGTGATATTATCCAACCACATGAATGATTATATATATAAGTATCACACAATTTCTCATAATAAGGTAACTATTCATGGTTGAAAGGTGGAGAGAATTATGCAGACAGGTATTAAGTAAAGGAGTGAACATTAATTCTATTTTTAATAGATTTTTCAGATCCCCTTGCCTATATAAGTATGTGATAATCAATTCATTAAGAGTGCATGAATTATGAGAGTAATTTTTTTGTTATAATTTTTTCTAATTTGGAAAGGGTTTCATGAAGTATAGTAGTCGTGAAGGAAGTACATGCAATTAGTACATGTAAGGAATTACATGGTGAATAATAACTACATAAAATGGTTTATGAAACAATAATACATAGAGTATCTTGTGTGAGGCATTATGAGAGGAAATAACATGTTCTATATCATATAAGAAATTATGCATAAGGATCATATAGAAGACATCATATGGAGGGATCATGTAGTAGACCATATGTCGAGGTATCATGCGGTGCATAATAATCTGTATAATTAGAATAAAATTTCACAAAGGAGTTTTCATAAAGAAAATATTATGCAGAAGGGAGGATTTTATATCTTAGATAAAAAAACACGAGCTTCATGATACACCCATTTTGTGTGAACTAAATTTTAGGTGATTTGTGAAAAAAATAATCTCCTAAAGTAGTAGTGTGTTCAATTTAGTAGAGATAGTATAGATCTTTCAAAGTGTGATTGGTTATAAACCAAGATAGATAGTGAGTCTGATATAGACCTAGTGACATTAGTGCACAATAGTGTATTATGATACATCGGCATATCACCTTTGTATTCACCTAGGACAAGCTCAGTTGGGGTGAACCAAGTAAAATTATTATGTCACTTTAATGTCTTCATTTCTCTATATATATTATTTTGAGAATAAGAGAGAAGTTATTTATGTTTAACAATGCAACGTGATCAAAGGGGAATTTTTTTTAATTTTTCATATCCTAATTCACCCTCCTATTAGGGTATATAACCCAGTGGGTTCAATAATTGGTATTAGAGTTAAAGGTTAAAGTTGGTAAATCTCTCTTAGTGGAAGTAGTGTAATTAGTTAATCACAAAGGGATTTTGATCTTTGGTGCAAACAATTTTTAACTGTGAAATAATCATATGTAACACTACTTCCGATCTTTAGGTATGTATGTTTTTATAGTTATGATACATGGTGTTTTAGCTAGTATACTAAATGAATCTTTATTAGAATCATAGCAACGATAATTGGATATTGATGTTAAAGGAATCAACGCTTTAGGGGGATCCTTCTCCAATACAATCTACACGAAGGTGATGTTGTGTAAATATTTACATTCCATATGGATAAATCTGATAAACATTTATGAATACAATTCAAAAGTTAGAGAAGAAATTTTTTTGGTTCTGTGAAACATGTATGTGGACTTGAGGATACACCAAAATGAATATGTTGATGCATTATTTGATCAAAATGAATGTTATTATAGAAGAAATGTTTGGTATCAGAGAAATCCTTGATGGAATGAAGACCATGAATAACATCCTGAGAATATTTCCACCCGAATTTGATCCTAAAATATTTATACTTAAGGATAAAGATCCAAAGGATTTGGTTTTGGACAATTTTCACATCACTCTTATCACATATGAGTAGAGAAACTACGGTAATGAGGTTGTGTAAATAGGGAAGTCTATGTAGGTGAAATTAAAGGCCTTAAATAATCATACCATTTTGGATATCAAGGAAAAATAATAAGTGGATGAAGTAATTTTATTCCTTTCCAAAAATTTATTGATGGTAAAATGAAAGGTTAAAGGGAAACTTCCACTAGTATTATTTCAATGTATAAAGGTTGGGAAACCTGTAAAAAAGTGTCCTAAGAATGTTCAAGATGATGATGAGGATGATGATATTCCCATGAATAATACTTTGACCAATATGAAAGGAAGGAGTAGCACTAAGAGTAATTTCTTTAAGAATAATAAATTTCTTTCATTAGAAAACATTAGTTTAGAAGAAATAAAGGTAGAAGAAATTGAAGATTTCAATTACCATAGTGAAAATGCTATAGTTTCTATTGTGGGAAATTCCCATACATCATAAGAGAGCAATGATGATGAAGGAGAAATGAAAGGAAAAGTTGATATTTGGGTTGAATTAAAACCAAAATTGAAGATATATATGTTTATAGAGATAAAATAAAGAAATCTAATAGTCTATTTAATGATGCCATACTCTATATACAATAACAATAAGAAGATAATTCTGAGTTGAAGGCTAAAATTGAAAATCTCAAATCTGCAAAGCTAAAAAATCATAGGATGTCATTGTATATAATCTCAAATATGAATAATAGACTAGGTTTATCAATGGTTTGACTAAGTCAGTTAAATATTAGGTCAAATGTATCAAAGATATTGAGGAGGAATTTTCCAACTTATGGTGAAAGGTTGAATATTAAGAGAGTCTTTTGAAACCTGGTATGACATCAGGAAATCAGACCACTCAGGTGAAAGAAAATATAAAAGTAGAGCATGGAGTTCCTATAAATATGAAAAAGGTATTTTCAGTATAAATAAGAGTTGTATATAAATGAAAATGGTGGTATAAGTATTGATCATAAAAAGAAAGTCGTGGTGGTTCATGTTAGACCCCAAGTATCCACTCCAAAGTTGATGGTTTATTTTTGTACAACTCAAAATTAGAGAACCCAAGGTACAATCGATGTTGAAATATTAATATATAGGAATAAATATTTTATAAAGTGTTATTATTGTAAAAATATGGGACATTATCAAAATAGTTTTTTTATATATAACAGGTAACAAAGGGAATAATAGAAACATAGGCAGTCAAATATAGTTCAATATTCCAAGCATACCTTCGATGGTAACCATTTTTATTGTGAATATTTTGGGTATATGTAAAAATATTTATCATCATAAATATATAGGGATGTGATGATTTAAGACCATATTGGTTTTTCCCAATAGCTCAATGAATCATCAAACTAGTTAAAAACACAAAATCAATTTACAGCTTTGCAAGATGAAGTTGGTTCATCATAAACTAAAGAATATGAAGCATGTATATCAATGGAAATCGTGAATCTAAAAACATGGATCAAGAATAAAATAGTTGATCATGTGTTGTTTGTATATATTTAACTTAAAATATTATATAACACATGTGTATTGATAATTTATAGTGGATACACTTCCCGCATGACAAGAAATAGGGATATTATTACATTAATTAAGTATGATAAGGAAGGATTATTTATATTTGAAAATGATAAATTCCTAAATATTATTTTCTTAGTAAAATAATAGTTTAGGGGGAAAGATATGATGTGTATAGATGTATAGGTTATTAAATGTCTTAGTCAAAACTTTTTAAGTTTCAGTCAACTGTGTGACTCCACTCATGTAATAAACTTCACCAAGAAGAAAATTATCATAAAGGTAAAAGACAATGAAATTATTATACATGGAAAAAATATTAAGGATAATATATACTTTTTCAGTGGAGAATAATATATGTACTTTATATCTTTGGAAGAATAAAATAGTTTGTGGCACAAACGGCTTGGACATTTGATCTAAAAAACCTTGGAGGATCCGGTGAAAACTGATAGAGCTTGATATATCCCAAATTTATCATTTGATTTTACACATACATGAATTTATTGTCATATTGGGAAGATTAAATGAAAGTCACACAAGGAGAAATAGAAAAATTTAACAAGACTTCTTGAACTGGTGTATATTGATGTGTGTAGAATTATATCACAATGAACTTTTTATGGTAAGAATAATATATCATTTTCATTGATGATTACAATATGATAACATGGATTGCGGTCATCAATTAAAAGATTTATGTGCTTAGTCGTATAATAATATATTAGAGGGTGTCACAAAATATTCTTAGAAAAATAATTTATGAAATTTTGAATCAATAATGGTATGGAGTTCGCACACAGTAAATTGGAGTATTATCTCAATAAGAATGGGATAAGTAATCAAGTCTCAGTAGTGATAACTCCTCAACAAAACGACATAGTCGAGATAAGAAACCAAATCAAAAACAACATAAATAGAATAATGACTATTTTTAATGACCTTCCATAAAAGTTTTGTAAATAAGAAGTACTGAAATCAGTCAATATTTCTAATAGAGTCTTGTTGTGTCTGAGAGAAGAAAAGACTCTATATAAGCTATGGTGTAGGAAGAATATGACATTGAAGTACTTTTTAATCTTTAAAAGTAATTATTTCATTCTAAATAAGGTGATACACAATAATTTTAAATCCCTTGTATATAAAGGGATATTTCTTGGCTACTTAGGAAAAATCAAGGCATATAAATGCTTAAATAAGTTTCTAGGGAAGTTTTTTAAGAGAAATGATGTAAATATGGTGGAGTTTAAGATTTTTTTTAGTAAATCAGTGAGCAGTTCTTATAGTATAGTAATGAGGAGTTGAATAGAACATGGATAACAAAAACACCTAATATAAATTTTAAAGAGGGTTCATATGATGATTTGGATTAAGTCAGACATGTATCTATAAAGAAGATAAAGGTTGAAGTTGAAATTGATAGGAAAAATATCATCAGTGACCATAAAACACCAGTACATATGAGGATAATGAAGACTCAGAAAAAAAGTTACTCTTATCATAGGTAAAGTAAAATGTTTTTAATAAGATGAAAAATATGAGAATTAGGTTCCTAAAATGAATGAAGATCTTGACTAAATTTAAAAGAATCATACTTGGGAGATTTTTTTGGGGATGATGGAAAAGAACATCATATAGACCAAATGGATCTTTCATAATAAGATAAATAAAAGAAACATGGTGAAACAAAACAAAGAATGACTCATGTTCAAGGGGTACTCCCAAATGGAGGTTATCAATGTTGATGATACATTTTCACCTATTATAAGGCTGAAGATAATTTGATTATTCTTATCCATAATAGTGAAAATACATTTCAAAGTTTTCAATATGGGTATCATGTAAGCATTTCTAAAAGGATTTCTAGATGAAGAGGTGAACATTGAATGACCATATAGTTTTATTTTATATAATGATAAGAGAAAAGATTATTTACTGAAGAATACTTTATATGGGTTGAAGCAGGTTCCAAGAATAAGGTATTCACGACTTCATAAGTACCTAAAACTGATCGGTTTCTAGTGTAATAGAGATTATTATAATCTCTGTATCAATAATTAGAGTGATCAAAGGATAATGTTTCTAGTATACATGGTGGATTTAACTAAGCATAGTGAAAATAGTTTTTACATTTCATGAAGTGTGAGTTTGAAATGTTGATGTTTGAAGAGTTAATATTTTCCTTTGGTCTGTAGGTGATGTAAGGAAAGGATGACATATTTATTTATCAATCTAAATATACCTAGGAGGTTTTTAGAATATTTGTAATAAAGTATTACAAGGATATGAAAACTCTAGTTATTACCTAGATGAAACTGTTAAGGGATGATGATGTAAAAGGGGTCAATGACACATAATAAAGAATATCATTATAATCATGTTATACTTAATAATAACATGAGCTGATATTTTTTTCTTCCACATGTCAGGTGATACAGTATCAAAATAATCCAAAATAGAGTAAGGATTTTAATGAAGATAATACTACGATATATCAAAGGAGTAATAGATTTCATCTTAATTTTCAATGAAATATTATAATAAGAGTTTTTAGGATATATAGATGTTTATTGGGCCAATTTATCATATGACATAAAGTCAACATATTGTGTTGAATCCTATCTTAGTGGATTATGTGTTTTATGAATAAGTAAAAAAAAGATTTTATTTATCTAATAACCGAAGTAGCTGAATATATTATGTCCAACCAAGATTGTATATAGTCATTATAGATCAAGTAGTATCTTGGAGATATGGGTGTTGGAGTGAAGTTTTTAATCAAAAAAATTATGATAATTAAAGTTATATAAATTTTAGCAAAAATACAGCCCATCACCCAAGTATGGAGCACATTGAATTCAAGTATCATTTTACCAAGGATAAATTGGATCATTGGTTGTTGAATTTAAAGCATGTTCCTATAGAACTTTAGGTCGTAAACATTATTATAAAATACATAGCTGGTACAACCCAACCATTTTTTTTCCTTTTTTTATTTATTATTTTTTGGGGGATTTTTTTTGGGTTTTGATATTTTTAGGTTGAATGTTTGAGCTTCGGGTAGTTTTACTTCTCTTACATAGTTGGTGCATGTAGTTTAGGGGGAACTGTGTGGATACCTAATACATGACCCTTTTTAGTTCATTTTGTTATTATATGTTTTATTCCATACAGGGAGTGCATGGTTGAGTCCAAACTATGTAGATCCTAGGATAAATCATTTGAGTCTTTTTTGATTAAGGGTGAGGGTGCACAACTTGTACATGATTAGTAAAAACTTGTGACAATCATGTGAAAGGGGTCAGTAATTTGATAGATCCATTTCATATGATTGAAATATAGTTTCCAAAAACTTGTTTCAAAACCATGTGATATGCTATATGTTCCTAGTAAGGGGTTTATAGTTGGTCTATAATTTTTTAAATTGTGAGTTTTCCTAGGTTTTAAAATTTTAGAAATTTACCCTTATGACCTTACTCGTTTTTAAGTCTAAAACCCCTCTTTATTTACCCACATGGAATAAATGACCCTTGGACCTCCTCTCATTTATTTTTTCTCCATACTATGGTGATTTGGTGGGATTTCTTTAAGGTTTTGGTTTTATTTCTAAATTTAATCACCCGTAGTTCTCATATAATTCATTAATCCTCCCAATTTCCTCTTATTTGTGTCTTGGATAGGTCATGGAGACCTAGGGTATCCCTCATATCATTTTTCACTTGATGTTTTCTTCATTTTATAACATAATTTTTTTTATTAAAGGTTTTTTTTCCTTCCAAAGTTGTATTAACACCCTGTTGTTATAGGGGTCTTATTTCTACTAATATGTGGTAGGTTTCTCTATACATTGAACTTTAATTTAAGAAGCATTAATTTCTTGATTTTGCATACTCATTATTTAGATATCAATTTATAGTATTAAATGTCTTAATGTATAACTTTATATGAAAATCATGTCTCACTTGATTTTTATTTAAACGAAAGTGTTTTACTCTCTTGAAATGTTTTAAAAAAGTATATTTTTTTCAACCTTTCACACCAATTGTTTGATTAAATGACCAAATAACTTTTTTAAGAGATTTATGAAATTTAAAATTATGTATTTTTTCTAATATGTTTTAAATGTTTCTTTGAAATGTTTTTGGTGTGTGTGGCTCTTTTAAAAAGGGGTTTATGTTTTTTTGAAGAACATTTTGAAGGCCCATTTGGAACTTTACAAAGGGTTTTTCTCTTGAAAAACACTCATTAGAATGTGTCTTAAGAACTATTTATTTTTTAAGGAATTAGAACGCCTTTCATATAGGAATTTATTAATGTATTGATAATTTTGAATGATAGGGGACATTCTTGGAGGGGTTCTCAAGGGTGAAGCTTATGTATGTGATCCATATTTCATGTGATGGATTGTATTTAATTTTACATAATTTTTTGATATTATGGATTGGATCACCCCAATTTTACATGAATCATGGGAACCAAGGGTAGATAGAAAACTTTTGAGAACACATACTGCACTATCATAGGGTCATGCTCTAGCCAATGGCCCTTAGTATAGACTTTACTCTTCTTTGTGAGTTTCCCCTCAGTAAAGAAAAGTTGGGTATGATTGGGAATTAGGTCTGTTAGATTGTAGCTGGCACACTAATACGATGAATTATATTTTGTTTAGTATGTTCTAGACTTTACCATCTTCTCCTAGGTAATCTCATGATTTATGGAATTTGATTATTTTATATTAGTTGTTATTATTTATCTCGGTATCAGTGGATGATATAGTACTTTTCCATTTCCTTTATTACTATAATGTTTCTCCCATTATTATTATTATTATTATTTTAATTGGGATTATTTTCTATTATATATGGGCTTGTTTCCCTTTAAAAACAAAAAAACTTTGTTTTGATTATCTTTTGAAAATGTTTTGAAACTCCTCATTTTCCTTTTTATATGAACATCTTTTAAAAAATATTTTTTTCTAAAACACCACCCTTAATTTTAAAGTTGTAAGAACTCTCTATTAAATTCCTAAGACCTCATTTTTTAAATGATTTTTATATTAAATAAATGGGGGAAACATACCATGATTTTTTTAGAAATTAATGTAAAAGTAAAACCTATATTTATAAATTTTATTTCAAACTAATAAGAGGTGAGTCTTTAATTTAATGGTAATACATTGGGAATGGTTTACTTTTGCATGCATGTGGATCATTATGCTCATGGATAACATTTTTTAGTTTCAAGTTTAGGTTCTATCTTTGTACATGATCACCTATAAGCGATGTTGGGTTTTGTGATTGGAGAGTGACTAATGAGGTCACTTGGAGATATGGTTGGATTTTTTTGGTTTTAGTTTTAGTTTATGTATAATTTTCTCTATACCAGCCATATCTTCTATCATTTATTATGAATATGAAATATTGTTTAGTATTTTTTATTGATTTTTGGTTGTATGTTTATTCATGCTACACTTTTTTTGGTTTTAGTTTTATTTTTAAGTTTCTTATTTATTTTTTATAGAACATAAAATGTATGAGAGGATAATTCTAGAATCCAAGTTGTATCTATGTTGAATGTTTTATTATGTAATATTATAAAAAATAATTCCCATGAGTTCTATTCTGATTCCCTTGGTTCTTATTTCTAGACCATGAGTATCAAGAATACCTCTCATGTAAGGACCCATATTTAAACATTACATATTATAGTTATTTTAAACTCTAATTCACATTATTAAATTCCCAAGAATATTTTTGGTTTATATTTTTATAGAATTAGGAATAAATCTTATATAGTAAACCTTTACAAAATAAATGGACACTCATTACCGATATCTATTTCTTACATAAAACAATAATGTTACAAAAATAAAAGAAGAATTATTTTCATTATAAATCTTAAAAAATTTCTCCTTAATCATATTCTTGTATCTATTCTCTATTAAATACCATGAAAAACATTTTTGAAACTTGGGATGAGCACAAAAACTCAGTAAGGGACATAAAATATGGGATTGAAGCATCGTATATGAGTTAGAAATTGTAATATGATGATATATGTTTATGGATCATGAGTAAACATATGTAATCATAACATATAGAGAATATAATCATATGATCATGGAAAAATAGAAAAGTTTCAACAACATATAACATGATAGAAACATGAGTCAAGGATAGCTTCCAAGACCATATAACATGGTGGACAGAGTCCCGTGAGGGATTATGTTTACTATCTAACCCTATACATGGCATCTCATGAGACTAAATCAATATCCAATGCATTAGAGTGATGTCTGGGTGAACCCATTATAACATGATCATGCATATTCATTCCACATAAATAAAAAAACATAAGGAATAATCATAAGGGTTACCCATGGAATGAAATGGGTATTGTAATTTTGTCATAAAGCATAACTAAAGAGAATATAACAATGGTATCAAAATAGCACATCCTCAGTCAAACTAATCATAAACCATTTAATAAAATATAGAATATGGTATCATAAAAGTTCAACCTAAATGAGTTATATGACTCAATAATGGATTTTGACATAGATGAAAATACTTTAAATGATATTATTGAAAAATTATTTAGGAAAATACCCTTTTCACTTTTCAAATTATATATGTATAAAATGATGCACAATTATAAAAGAGAATATTGTAATTTAATATAAACTTTTAAAATTGTAAATTATTCTTAAAAACATTAATATGTCCTGATATCAGAAAAATTCATTCATTTTGTACAAGTTAAAAAACATACCTTGCATTTTTTTTCGGAAAGGACTCAAAGAATCTTTTTTAGAAAACAAAAAAATACACCTTTCAATTTTTTAAAAAAAGTAAAACATGAGTAAAAATGACTTTAAACAATCATATTATAATTGTAAATACATTTTTTGGAAACAATTTTAGAAAACACAAACATGGAAGAAAAATATAGTTTAAAGGGAAACTTTAAAAAGATTATTTTTTAAAAAAGAAAGACCCTTATAAATTTCATATCATAGAAGTGATCATTAATAAAATGAATCAAATATTTGAATTCCCTATAAATACACATAAAAAAGTTTAAATATAACATAATATATTCAAAATTAATTTAAAAAAATAATCTTATTACAAAATAATAATGGAAGTAGAAGTTTAACCTAAAGAATGGAAAATGGGTTAAGAATTCCCTTACCACTTTGTAATCAGTTGAATCGTATGCCCTATAAAAGTAAAAATTATCAAATGAAACATTTAATACCAAAAATATAATTGGATTCATGGTATTATATATCAAGGGTAAATATGTACACCACACATAATAAATAAGTGGTTAATAAGGAATAAATATCATAGAATAAAAAGTGAGAAGGGAAATCCTTACATCCTGTTTCCCATTAGTTTTTCATACATTAACCTCATGTAAAACAGTTTAAATAAATTTATTAAATTATTAAAAAAACTATATTAATATTTATAATATTTTATGTGATTATTTTATATGATTATATGACTCATTAATTAATAATATTTTATTATTTTTATGGTTTTGGGTGTGCTCGTTTCATGGTTTCATGATCGGTTTATTTGTGTATAATTATGGATGTTCTTGTAAAATGGGATTAAAACTCAAGAAGTGGAATTAAATAGTATTAATTAAATTCAATAATTATAAATTGACCCATATATCATTTTTATTTCTTGTATTAGGATGATTCATTTGATAAAATGTTTATGATAAATGTTTAGTTTATTTTGGTGATTTTTTCGAACATCAAGAACTAGTTTCATTTTATTTAATATTATGAGAATATATTAGTTAAAAAAAATAAAATAGGATATATTATACCTATTAAAATATTATTTAACAATAATTATTCTTTTATGATAATCCATGAAGGTGGTAAAAAAATGAATAAAATAATTATTCACGGGGATAGTTAAGCACCATAATTTGGAAAATGGTTTCATTTCATTGAATAAGAAGAGATGAGAAATGAAATGGATATGAGATATTACAATATAAAAATAAAAATATATTATAAAAATTATTATAGAGTTATAATTCCTTTATGTATTAAGGATGTGGGGAGAAATTAGAAGAAGTAAATAAATTAAGAGAGGTGCTTTGAGAAAATTACCTCTTGGATATCACTACCTTGAAGGATCCATTAAGGACTTTAAAAATTGTATTTGGGTGATTAAAAAAGCACTTAGATGTGGTGATATTGTATATTATGGGTTTTTTAAGATATTTTAGGAGCTTAAAGGATTTTTAGGGGTGGTATTTACACTTGCGTAGGGGTGGGTTTAAGTGATTAAATAATGACTATTTTATATTTAAAGCCAACCACATTGAGGTGGAATTAATTTACAAGAATTTAGATAATAATTAATGTTTTAAAGGATGGTTAGGGTAAATAAATACCTCAAAAATACATTAATTTTTAAAATTTATAGGTATTTTAATCCTTTACCTTTTAACTTTAACTAGATTCATTATTTTATTGATATCATGGTAAATATTTTTTTTACCATGGTAAATTTTTTATGACTAAAAATAAAAATAACCTTAAAAAATATTTTGGAAATTATGATTCCAAATATATAATATTTTTTACCAAATTCAATTTACAAAATTGGAAAAAGTATATTTAAAATTATTCCCACAAACGCAATGGGAAAGCGAGTTTTTAAAGAAAAAAAGTTCAAAAGTTTGAAATGTTTTTATATCCAATTTCAATGTGAAATTGAATCCAATTATCTAGATTGGATTTATTGATGTATAATTTAACTCATTATAATTTTAAACCAATTTAATATATAATTTAACTATATTAATATATTAGATGAAAATGAAATTTTCAATTAAAATTCATTATTTTTCATTATTCATAAAAAAATGAAACTTCTCTGAAAAATACCAAAATTTCACCCTACGATAATTTTGATATTCCAATTTAAAAAATAAAGTTTATTTTTTAAAACAAAATCCCTAAAAGTTTTGAAATTTAGTTTTAAAATAGGTTAACCATTAAAAGGTGTCAAAATTTTCTTTTAGAAAAGTATATTTGTTTATGCTTAAAATTGGATTTATTCTTGTCTTAAGCCTATAAAACTTTTTAGATGAATTTAAATACATAATATTTTATCTAAAACATATAAATTTCATTAGTATATTTCAATAATAGTGATTAATTAAATTTATGAAGATAAAATTCCATTGTTTTCATAAAAATATTTTTTTAATAAAAACACATCTTTCATATTCAATTTGTTTTTATTTTCATTTATGATTAATTGGTAACCAATGAATTAATTTTATAAACATGTGTAAAATATATTTTAATAGTTTATTTAATCTCATTCATTCCCACCATTCCATTGTCTAGGTAAAAAATATCACATTTAAATAATAATATTTAGTCATTTGTTTGAACAGGATGTGGAATATCTAGTATAATATTGAACATAGTGTTTGATTTTAAAATCTTGGTATGTTACATTCTACCCCCTTTAATAAAACATGTCCTCATAATTTTAACTTTGGATTCAAAAACTAGGGGTTTTAATTTTCAAAACACCTTTGTTGAAATCCCACATCAGAACAAGGGTCAATAAAAATTCCATTTGAAAAGAGAGAAAGGAAAGTACAAAGGCCGCCTGAGATAAAACATACTAGGGTTCCATGTAGGAAAACATGGAAATGGAAGAGAAAACTAACTATCAAGTTCTGATGGATATTGATAGGGAATATGTTCATGATAAAGTTAACCACCGCAAAACCATAAATATGTGATGGATTAAAAGGCCATTGATTTCTTGGTAAGAAAAGTAACCGGATCACGTTTTTGTTTCAAAATATTTTTTCTAGAGTTAACGAATTGTTTTAATACCTAGAATAATAACATAATAAAATATATTTACTTGATAATTATAATTTCATCCTTTAATAAATTTCCACCACAATCTCATATTTTCTCTAAACATTGAGTATTCAAGATAAATTCTCATACATGAACCATCATAATCAACTTCTAAAGATAAAAAAATACACAAAAGTAAAACTATATATTCCTTGTGTATTTAATCATTAACCAAAACCAAAAAATTTAGTGCAAGATAATATAATTCTCTAAAAATAATAAAACTTTATATGATGAAAAACTAATTTAATCTCCAAAATCTAACAGTAAACCCAAAAGTTTAACATAGATAATTCAACAAATAATTATCATTCAAATTACTCAAAATATTCTAGACTAAAATTGAAACCCAAAAATTGGAAGGATTTGATCACATAGTCTTCCAGGATAAATTTAATATTTATCTTCAAATAATATCAATCTCTCTTAAAGACTCATACCAAAATGAAATTTCTTTAATCATATAATCTTCAAAATATATTAGTGATTTCCATAAATAACCTAAGTCACATTGAATCATATATGTTTCCAAAATATAACCCATCCTTTATTTCTTAAATAAAGTCCTATAATATTATATTTACCTTAATCATATATGGTTCCAAAATAATGAAGATCTTCCAAAGTAACATTAATCAGTTTATCACCAAATCATCTTATAATCCCATGGTTGTCAATATGATAAAACATATGATCCCAAAATAAACATATTTTTAATTGATCAAATCATTTACCTAAAAATAAAAAAACCATACTAACCAGAAAATCATGTATTCTAATGGTAGAAGTTATACCCTTGTCTCCCTTCAGTTGTGGGTTTGATCCTCGTGGCCTTGCTGAACATGACGAGTTGTCACCCATATTGTGAGTTGTCCTTTTTCTAAAACTATACTAATATAATATTTATAAAATTCTATAAATTTCAGAATAATCCTAAAAAATAGCCTTAATATATTTTAACCTAAAATGTTATCTAATTCCTTTCATCTTTCATCCCAAAAATTAAGAACTCATAATTACCTCAAATTTAGAGATCATATAAACCAAAAATACTTCCAATTCCTTTAAAAATATTTCCACCATAATTAAAAAAATTATTCCAAAAATAAAATTTTTTATATCATAAAATTAAGGGTTACATGTACCATAATAATTATCATATTTTACCACTATTAAAAGGTATAGATTCCATTTAACACATGTTTCAATATTTAAGAAAAAAAACTACTATAGAAAAATCCTTAGGCATTCTATGATTCCCATAATATTTTTAAAATACCACTATATCATAAATATGAAAAATCAATACATAAACACATCATTCAACTTCCTTCTTAGACCATTAACCATGATTTGTAATCTTATTCATTCATACTTTATTCCTATAATCGAAGATATGAATTATATCCTTAGGATTCGTTAATAGAAACCCTAAGGGTTATCCATACCTTTAAAATTATGTCCAAAAAAATAAAATATAATTATCATTCAAATAATATTTCCATATGATTAACTTAAGAGTTATGTATAGCTAAATATGAATAAAATTATCCCAAAGTACTCCCATAATCAAAAGAATATTAATATATTTAAACATTTAATCATCCTTAAATCTACCATAACTCTTTCATACCTTATATATATAAATATTAATTATTCATCATTCTTCTTAATCCCATAACCATGACTTTCCATATTATTCATTAATACATATTTCTTGTAAACAAAAATAAGAATCATGTCCTAAGATTCAACAATTTCAAATCATAAGCTAGAAATAATTTATACCTTTCATATTGCAGTTTCCTCATATTTTAGGTATTACTAAATAGTTATCTATATTGTCCCGGTGATCCCATTCATGGTACTTCTTCCTAGGAAGTTGATGAGCATAATGACCATACTCACCATATTTAAAACATTCTATTGGTAACTTGAGAAGAACTTATTTCCATTTTATGGAGTTAAATTAATGCTCCCTTTTTTCTTCAAATTTTGTGAATTTATAACCTCATGTTACCACATAAAAAACATATTCCCATACTTTTAAGACATTTTATTATGTATTTCATTCCACATTATTGGCATATAGGTCATTTAATACATTTACCTTTTTTATTGTTGTCACCTAAACTTACACAAGGATTTATTTATCTTGTATTTAATTCATTAGGAAACTAACCAAAGTCCAAGTGGTTAATTATTACTCCCTATATATGGTTTAGAATAACCACAATATTTCTCATTATATCTTCAATTTCCTTTGGTTTAACATTCATAAACCACCTCATTTTCCTTAACATCCAATATTAATTTATTTCATGATGGATCCATCCATTTACTAAAACAAAAAAGTTAGTGTGAGTATATTAATAAAATCATAATATACTATATTATTAAGAAGATAAACACTAAGATATTTTTATTCATGTTATTTAAAATTTATCCAATGTAACTATGAATCTCCCTACCATGCTAATCATTGTAATTATATATGATTTGTAACTTATGCTTAAATAAAATCCTAACCTCTAAAGTTATATAAACCATGCTCTGATACTAACTTTAAGGGTCCATCCTTAAATATTAAATATTATAGAGATTCTAATCTAGAATTAGAATTATTAAATTCCCAATAATCTTTTTAGTTTAGAGTTTTAAAGAATTATGACTAACTCTTACATATTAAACCCTTACATAAGAAGTGGAAAATAATTCCCATTATCCATTTATTCCATAAAAAATAATGTTAAAAAATAAAACAAGAATTACTTTTATGATAAATCTTCAAAATTTTCCTCCTAATCTCATCCTTGTCTCTATTCTCCCTTAAATCCCATGAAAAACATTTTTAAAACTTGGTATGAGTACAAAATATTAATAAGTGTCATAGAATATGGAATTAAAGAATAATATATGAGTTAGAAAGAATAATAATATGACATATAAGAATGGATCATGAATAAATGTATAGAATCATAATGTAAGAACTCGGAGCCTCGGTTTCAGGTACAGATCTCTTTTATGGGATTTTTAAGGAAAATGGAGAATCTGTAAATTTTCAGATTACACGCCATGTACTTTATGAGTACACGTTGTGTACTCCTCTACCGCTCGAATCCGTGTGATTGGTCGTGTCCGGGCCACACACATGGTGTGTAGGGGTGACGTGGAGGCCGATTTTGGCGGAGTACAGAAAAACCCACTACACATCATGTACTTTAAAACTACACGCCATGTACTTTTTTTATTTCATTAATCGACCTGGGGTCGCGCCTAAGGATCATTAACGTCTTCTTCTCTACATAATCATGTCCAGAACGTCCGAGGAGGCCGATTCTTCTCCGAGCCACCGATCCATCACCGGTTGTCCGAATCGAACTCTGTCAATTACAGAAGAATCGCAACAGTGAGTTCTTGGTTCTTCTTTAGCCTCATTTTCTGATTCTTTCTCTCATGTGAGTTATCTGAGGATGAACGTTTTAGACGTTTTTTAGATCTAATCCATTCTAGGATGATTCACAAGCCTAGGTTCAAGTATATCGATCATCGAGGATCGAGGTAGGTGGTTTGTTTCCCTACGTTGAAGTTCTTTGAATTTTGGTTGCAAAAGTGTCAGATACCCATGTATCGGGTATCCTGGGTTTGGGATTTTGATTCCATTATTTATTTTCCCTAGATTTCTTGTTATCTTTTTATTAGTTGTTTCTAATATATGCTTGGTTGCATGTCTGAGGATCACCCCATGGGTGTTTCTCCCTGTTTGGCTGTTTATTTCCATTTGGCACCGTTGCCTGTGAGGCAAACCCTATTGCAATTGCTAGTTTGCTTGTTATAACTGTTTGTATATGTTTCATGTTGTTTAAATGCTTTTGATGCATGGTAGCTTTTATCCAAGTAGTTTTTTAACTTACTTAGGGCTACTAACAATCGATTACCCATGACTAGACTGCTCAGGGCTGTGAGAATCTGGTGCGGGAGATCAAAGAGGGAATAGACGATTAAAGTGCTTCCCTATAGGGTTTGTTGGTTTAGTTTCATACGCAGGACCTACGGTAATAGGACTTTGTGCTTCCCAAGAGTGTTCTTAGTTTACCCACGCATCGAGACCACAGGAGGAATTAGCCGTAAGTGCTTCCTCAGAGAGTTTGTAGCTATCGTTGCAAGACTATAGGGGAATTGAAGTGAGAGTTTCCCAGAGTCTATGTGCCTTGTTTGTTTACTATACTATAGGGTTCTTCTAGTTTAATCCACCCAGAGAGTCAGTGTGAATTTTGATGGTTGGTTGTGATGAGTCCACCAAGCCAAAGAACAAGCTTGGGTTTTGTACTACTGTGTTTAGGTAGTCTTTTGAGATACATGTAGTGTTACTTTCTTACCTTGGAATAGAATTCTTTGTTAGTTTTCCTTGTTCGTTTAGTTAAATAAATGTGAATGGTAATTGGTAGGATTGTTTACTGGTGTACTCCTAGTTCATTACTGTATTTATTTTCCTTTACTTTTGCTATATTACTCACTGACAGTAGGGCACAAATATTGTGGTGGTTGCCTACTGGGATTAGTCTCACACCCTGTTTGGGTCATGTTTTTTGGCCCAAACAGATTATATGGTTGCAGGTGTAGGTAGGGATTGTGGTCCTTCTACCTCGGGTACTTGATTGCAGGTTGGAGCTGGAGAGCATGGGATCGGGCTTCGTCTCGCGATGCTGCTGGAGTTGCTGTTTTCTTTTAGCACTTTGTTTTCAGTTTTATTTCAGCACGTTGTTTTGTTTACTGCCTTCCATAGATACATGAACCATTATGCACCATTATTATATCATACATTGCTTCTACTTTTAGTTTAGTTGTGGCATGTTGTTTATTGCTTCCGCTATTGATTATGTTATTTCTTCTGTTGCATACTTTACCAAATGAGGGAATAGTTTCCCCAATAACTCACCAAGGCCCTCACTGCTGGTCAGCAGCCTATGGCGTTTGGGGAAACGTGCTTGAGGTCATGTGGAGAACCGGGTACGGGGAACTGGATATGTGGCTCTGGACTCGGGTCGTTACAAAGTGGTATCAGAGGAGTTTTCTTATTTTCTATTGCCTTACTATTTTGCGACAATAGACAGGGATAGGAAGAAATGGGTAGTTAGTACTTAACTGTGCCCGAGAGTAATTAACCCGTGTATAGGGAAAATCTATATTACCTCGTAATTGAAATTTTCAGTTTTTGCAAGTGTTTCAGTTTATTATATTTCACTGTTGGGTGATACACATGTTTTGTGCTGTTACCGTTTATATGATTGTGGTTCTATTTTGTTGCAACCCGATGATATGAGGTTGTGCCATCTCATGCATCATATAATCACTGAGTAGGAAATCACATGTCATGCATTTTACCATGCCATCTAGGGTGCATTAAAATTTCATGTTGTTGTGATAGATGTCGTGATAAATGATGCATGTTGTTGTGATAGTTGCTATGACGAACATAATTTATATGCTGCTTTGCTTGATATATGAATTTTTATGATGCCAAGCTTTGATTCTCAGGGAGTATGGGCCCCCACAGATCAGAATTTGGCACATAAATGTTGTTTTTTTTCAGTTTTTTTGGCATTCGGTGCAGTTTCTGAGCTACTACTCGGAAAAAACCAGAATACACGGCGTGTACTTTATTGATACACATTGTGTAGTTTCTAAACCATGTTACTGAATGTGTGAACAAAAACACGGGGTGTCGGAGAGACTCCGGGGACACTCCGTGTACCTTAAGTACACGTCGTGTGGTGGTCAACCGTGTACCCGACCGTTTCACGAACAACACGGGTCGGGGAAACGTGTGTATTACACGCCATGTTCCATACGAAAAAGCCGTGTAGTTTTCTTCTAGGTACTCGGCCGTTTCAAGAACAACACGGGTCGGTGTTATCTATTCCTATACATTTCGTGTTTGTTCGGAACACGCCGTGTAAGGGTTAGCCGTGTGGCTGGCCGTGTAAACACTACACGGGCCGCCGAAACCTATCTAGTACACACCGTGTCTTTAGTGCACATGTTATGTAGTTTAGGAGTTGGAGGACTGTGTAGGTTAGTCGTGTAAAGAGGATCAGGCAGGGGAGTAGAATTCAAGTACACACCGTGTTTGGGATAACACGCCGTGTAGTCCGGGATTTTATACGACCAGTGGTGGTAGATTTACACGCCCATGTAGATGGATTTAACAAACACACTGTGTAATTTAAATACACGCCATGTAGTCGTGTTTTGGAAAACTTAAGTGTTTCTCTCTCCTTTTCCCATTTTGTACTCTTGTGTTTTCTGTCCTTGTTAATCCTAAATCTGGAGTGTGCTTTTGACCTTTCAGGGCTATGGCACCAAGACGTCCTCCCGTTGCACGCCAAGAACCAGGCAGCGACCGTACACCTGATACGGCAGACCAGGGACTACCTGTAGTTCTGCCGATCATTTCGGACATGGCACCCGTAGTGATTCCATACACCGGTGCCGATGATCAGTTCAGAGAGGGTTTCATGAGGTTCATGCAGACCTTCCAGGGAGCTCAGCATCCTACCCCGTCTATGGTAGAGCTGATGCGAGTCTTCCAGCAGCAGCATCCTCCCACTTTCACAGGGGATGGAGGACCTTAGGCTACGGAGTCATGGCTAGAAACCATGCTTTCCATCTTCTAGAATTTGGATACACCCCCAGACATAAGGGTGAATCTCGCGACTTACATGCTACGATATTCTGCCAAGAGATGGTGGGATGTAGTCTCGTAGGCAGGGCGCCAGCGGACTATGGCTTGGGAGGAGTTCCAACGTACATTCTACAACTACTTCTATCTGGCGATGTTGAGGGCTGACAGAGCCAGAGAGTTCATGAACCTACAGCAAGGTACTCTTTCAGTTATGGATTATTCCTCCCGTTTCACTGCGTTACAGCGTTTCACTCCCGTTCCGGGAAATGACGAGCTGTTTTTGGCAAGGAAGTTTGAGGAAGGCCTCAAGCCATAGATCAGATCGTAGGTGAACGTCTTCTAGTTGACTTCTATTACCCTAATAGTCAACCAGGTGCTGATCACCAAACGGAATCTGAGGGAGACTGGAGTTGTTGACCAGGGCGGTTCAGCATCCAAGGCAGATTCATTTCATACTGACAGTAGGAAGCGCCACTGAGAGTCTACTCGAGGTGACTTGAGGAAGCGAGGTATTTCTTCTGGAAGATGGGATATCCCTTATGGAAACTAGGTGGTGTGATATCAGTGTGTAAAGAGTGGGCATAATAATCCTTAGTTCCCGAGAGATCTAGTGGAGTTCCGAGCCTGTGGCAAGATGGGTCATCTGCAGCATTTTTGCAGGGTTCTTCTTCTAGCAGCTAGTGAAGGAGGATCGGTTTCTACTCCTCGTACAGGAGCAGGATTACCAATTCCACAGTAGACTGGGTTATAGAGTCCTTCAGGTCGTTCAAGCCAGGGTAGAGGTCACAGACACGGTAGTCAGGCTCAGGGAGGATCAGCTCAGGGATATCAGGCTGCTACACAGGGCCGCGGTACTGGCCAGACGTTTGCAGTAGAGCAGATTCATCAGGAGCAGGATCTTGGACCTTCCACAGTTCGAGGTACGATCCTATTAGCCTCAGTTTTATCTTCTGCATTTTTTGATACCGGAGCTTCTCATAGCTTTATTTCTGTGCACACTGTGGAGAGCCTTAGACTTACTATCTTTACTTCTAAGGATACTTTGGCACTAGACACTCCTTTGGGACATAGAACTACTAGAGTGCATCAGTGAAAGGAGTTCCCCCTTGAGGTTAGTTGGTGTCACTTCTCGTGGAATCTTTATGTCCTTGAGATGACGGGTTATGATGTCATTCTCGGAATGGACTGGCTAGTTCATTTTCAGGACTTTGTCGATTGTTATCGCCGCAGGGTGAGTTTCACGTCACCAGAGGGAAGGTCCTTTCTTCAAAAGGGTGAATGGGATGTCCAGGAAAGAAGAGCTGGACCAGAGCATCATGGTTTGGGCAGTGTTAGGGCCCAGATTTCTAGTTTATATCTGGATGATCAGGGGACCTCTCAGATGGACTTCCCTCCAGTAGTCGACTATTTCCCAGATGTCTTTCCAGAAGACTTTTCAGGGTTGCCTCCGGAGCGTGAGGTAGACTTCTCTATTGAGCTTGTTCCAGGAGAAGCAATGGTATCCATACCTCCCTATAGTATGGCTACGCCTGAGTTGCAAGAGCTCAAGAAGAAGTTGGAGGAGTTTTAGGCTAAGGGTTTCATCCGACCCAGTACTTCTCCTTGGGGTTCATATGTGTTTTTGCAAAGAAGGCGGATGGTACCTTACGGCTTTGCGTGGACTATCGAAAGCTAAACCATTTGACGGTCAAGAAGCGATATCCCTTGATGAGGATTGATGATCTTTTCGATCAGCTTCGAGGAGCCAGGGTATTCTCGAAGATCGACTTGATATTTGACTATCATCAGTTGCGGGTCAGACCATCTGATATACCTCTTACAGCTTTTTGAAGCATGTATGGTCTCTACGAGTATATAGTCATGTCGTTCGGTCTTACGAACGCACCCGAAGTCTTCATGGAACTGATGAACTGAGTGTTCCATCCGTACTTGGACTCCTTTGTCGTGGTCTTCTTGGACGATATCTTGGTGTACTCTCACACTCGACATGACCATGCCACACATCTTGAGATAGTTTTGAGTACACTGAGAGAGAATCGTCTTCATGCTAAACTCTTGAAGTCCCACTTTTGGATGGATTAGATTCACTTCCTGGGTTATGTCATCTCAGAGACAGGAGTATCAGTAGACCCAGAGAAGGTGGGAGCAGTGGTTACCTGGGAGCAGCCGAAGAATGTCTTCGAGGTACGGAGTTTCTTGGGACTGGCTAGTTACTACAGACGGTTTATACAGGACTTCTCACGCTTAACAGCGCCTTTGAAGGGCTTGACTAAGAAGGGTGTGAAGTATGTCTGGTCAGAAGCTTGCGACTCAGCCTTCCAAGAGCTAAAGGGGAGATTGACTTCATCACTGATTCTAGTTCTTCCAGAGCCAGGCAAGAGTTATACAGTTTTCTGTGATGCATCTGGCATCAGGCTTGGAGCAGTGCTTATGCAGGAAGATCGTGTTGTTGCGTATAGATCTAGGCAGTTGAGGCCACATGAGAAGAACTATCCTACGCACGAACAGGAGTTGGTTGCTGTTGTTCATGCCTTGTGTTGTTGGAGGCACTATCTCATGGGAGAGCATTTTGTGGTATATACTGACCACAAGAGCCTCAGGTACGTATTCACGTAGCGTGACTTGAATCTGAGACAATGGAGGTGGGTCGAGTACCTACAGTCTTTCGACTTCGAGCTTGCTTATACGCCTGGGAAAAGCAATGTTGTGGCAGATGCACTGAGTAGGAGGACTCGGTTATAGGCAGTTCAGGAGGCCAGCAGCGAGTGGAAGCTAATGGCTCTATTCTCTGAGATGCATTTGGAGGTTCACAACAGACAGGGTCAGACGGTTCTTTCTACTATAGATGTTACCTCTACTCTTTTAGATCGAGTTCGAATGAGGCAGCTATCTGACCCTGAGGGCCTAGTCCTACGGGAGGGTGTGTCAAATGGAGACCCTACTCCGGGGTGGACACTGGGAGATGACGAGGTGCTGCGTTTTCATGGCCGCGTATGGGTTTCAGCAGAAATATGTGAGGAGCTGATGCGGGAGTTTCATGCTTCAGCTTGGGCAGTTCATCTTGGTGTCACCAAGAAGTACCGAGACTTGCACCATCAGTATTGGTGGCCAGGTATGAAGAAGGATGTGGCTGGTTTTTTTATGCGGTGTTCCACCTGTCAGCAGGTGAAGGATGAGCATCAGCAACCAGCAGGGATTTTACAGCAGTTACCCATTCCTGAGTGGAAATGGAATGATTTCATAATGGACTTCGTGACAGGTTTACTAAGATCACCTCGAAGAAATGATTCGGTTTGGGTTGTAGTGGACAGGCTCACGAAGGTTTCACACTTCTTGCCGATTAAGTAGACCTTCAGTGTTGATGAGCTGGGACAGTTGTACATCCGAGAGATAGTACGTATGCATGGAGTTCCACACTCCATTGTTTCAGATAGGGATGCACATTTTACTTTGCAATTCTGGCAGGGTCTACAGAGGGCTTTGGGTACACAGGTACTTTTGAGTATAGCATACCATCCCCAGACTGATGGCCAGTCTGAGTGTCCAATCCAGGTGCTTGAGGATATGATCCGAGCTTTCCTTATAGACTTTGGCAGTACTGGGGAGAAGCATATCCCTCTGGTGGAGTTTTCCTATAACAACATATTTCAGGAGACTATTCAGATGACACCTTACGAGGCTTTGTACGGTAGGCCATGCCGATCACCTTTATACTGGCTAGAGGCAGGAGAGGCAGCTTTACTGGGACCTCGTCTGGTTCAGGAGACCTCAGAGCAGATAGAGTTGATACGGAAGAGGATGGCTACAGCACAGTCTCGGCAGAAGTCTTATGCTGATCAGCAGAGACGACCTTTGGAGTTCAAGGTTGGAGATCTGGTTTTCCTGCGTGTTACCCCAAGGTTGGGGAATAATAAGATTAGGAGGCAGGGGAAGCTTTCACCGAGATACGTCGGACCGTTTGAGGTTCTGGAGAGAGTCGGGCTGGTTGCTTACAGGATGCAGTTACCTCAGAGGTACCAGGCTATGCACGATGTCTTTCATGTTTCTCAGCTTTGACGGTATTTCTCAGACCCGTCTCATGCTTTTCAACCTGAGGAGGTTGAGTTGGATCAGGATGCATATTTTGAGTAGTATCCTATCAGGATTGTTGATCATAGTACAAAAGTACTTCGTGGCTGGTCTGTTCCTCTGGTATGGGTGTTTTGGCAGCACGACCGTATATAGGACGAGACTTGGGAGAGGGAGGCTGATATGTGATCGCAGTGGCCATAGTTGTTTGAGATTTCTTCTTCTACACCTTGTTAGGGAAATTCGGAGACTAATTTATTTAAGGGGGGAAGTTTGTAAGAACTCGGAGCCTCGGTTTCCGGTACTGATCTCTTTTATGGGCTTTTTAAGGAAAAATGGAGAATCTGGAAATTTGCAGAGTAAACGCCGTGTACTTTATGAGTACATGTCGTGTACTCCTCTTACGCTCTAAGCCATGTGATTGGCTGTGTCCGGTCCACACACACGGTGTGTAGGGGTGACGTGGAGGCCAATTTTGGTGGAGTACGGAAAAACCCACTACACGCCGTGTACTTTAAAAGTACGTGTCGTGTACTTTTTTTATTTCATTAATCGACCCGGGGTTGCGCCTAATGATCATTAACATCTTCTTCTCTGCCTAATCCTATCCAGAATGTCCGAGGAGGCCGATTCTTCTCCAAGCCACCAATCCGTCACCGGTTTTCCGAATCGAACTCCGTCGATTGTAGAAGAATCCCAGCGGTGAGTTCTTGGTTCTTATTTAGCCTCGTTTTCTGATTCTTTCTCTCGTGTGAGTTATCTAAGGATGATCTTTTTAGACGTTTTTTAAGATCTACTCCATTCTAGGTCGATTCACAGACCGAGGTTCGAGTATATTGATCATCAAGGATCGAGGTAGGTGGTTTGTTGCCCTACGTTGAAGTTCTTTGAGTTTTGGTTGCAAAAGTGTCAGATACCCATGTATCGGGTATCCCGAGTTTGGGATTTTGATTCCATTATTTATTTTCCCTATATTTATTGTTAGATTTTGATTATTTGTTGCTAATATATACTTGGTTGCATGTCTGAGGATCACCCCATGGGTGTTTCTCCCTGTTTGGCTGTTTATCGCCGTTTGGCACCGTTTCCTGTGAGGCAAACCCTATTACAATTTCTAGTTTTCTTGTTATAACTATTTTCATATGTTTCCTGCTGTTTAAATGATTTTGATGCATGGTATCTTTTATCCAAGTAGTTTTTTAACTTACTTAGGGCTGCTAATAGTCGATTACGCACAACTGGACTACTCAGGGCTGTGAGAACCTAGTGTGGGAGATCAAAGAGGGAATAGACGATTAAAGTGCTTCCCTAGAGGGTATGTTGGTTTAGTTTCGTACGCAGGACCTACGGGAATAGGACTTTGTGCTTCCCAAGAGTGTTCTTAGTTTACCCACGAATCGAGACCACAGGAGGAATTAGACGTAAGTGCTTCCTCAGAAAGTCTGTAGCTATCATTGCAAGACCATAGGGGAATTGACGTGAGAGCTTCCCAGAGTGTTTGTACCTTGTTTGATTACTGGACTATAGGGGTCTGTTAGTTTAAGCCACCCAGAGAGTCAGTGTGAATTTTGATGGTTGGTTGTGACGAGTCCACCAAGCCAAAGAACAAGCTTGGGTTTTGTACTTCTGTGTTTAGGTAGTCTTTTGAAATACCTGTAGTATTACTTGCTTACCTTGGAATAGAATAATTTGTTAGTTTTCCGTGGCCGTTTAGTTAAATAAATGTGAATGGTAATTGGTAGGATTATTTATTGGTGTACTCCTAGTTCATTACTGTATTTATTTTCCTTTACTTTTGCTATATTACTCACTAACAGTAGGGCACAAATCTTGTGGTGGTTGCCTATTGGGATCAGTCTCACACCCTGTTTGGGCCCTGTTTTTTGGCCCAAACATATTATATGGTTGCAGGTGTAGGTAGGGATTGTGGTCCTTCTACCTCAGATACTTGATTGATGGTTAGAGCTGGAGGGCATGGGACTAGGCTTTGGCTCGTGATGCGGCTGGAGTTGCTGTTTACTTTTAGCACTTTGTTTTCAGTTGTATTTCAACACGTTGTTTTGTTTACTTCTTTCCATAGATACATGAACCATTCTATATCATTATTATATCAGAAATTTCTTCTACTTTTATTTCAGTTGTCGCATGTTGTTTATTGCTTCTGCTATTGATTATGTTATTTCTTCCGCTGCATACTTTACAAAATGAGGGCATAGTTTCCCCACTGACTCACCAAGTCCCTCGCTGCTAGTCGGAAGCTTCTGGCATTTGGGGAAACACGCTTGAGGTCATGTGGCGAACCGGGTATGGGGCACTGAATATGCGGCTCTGGACTCAGGTCGTTACACATAACATATAGAGAATGGAATCATATGATCATGTAAAAATAGTAAAGTGGAAGTGACATAAAAAATTAAACAAACACGAGACAAGGATAGTTTCTAATACTATATAACATGGTTGACATGGTCCCTAGAGGGATTATGTTTACTCTCTAACCCTATACATAAAATATCATGAGAATAAATCATCGACCAATTCATTGGATTGCTATCCAGGTGCACCCATTATAACATTCTCATGTATATTATTGACACATAAATAATCAAACATAAGGAAATATAACATAAAGAAATACAACCATGAAATAAAAAATAGTTTTAAGGTAAACTTTAAAAAGATAATTTTTTTTAAAGAAATCCCCTTATAAATTTCATATCATTGAAGTGAGCATTAACAGAATAAATAGAATATTTGTATTAATTATAAATACAAATAAAAAAGTGGAAATATAACATAATATATTCAAAATTCATTTAAAAATTTATCTTAGTATGAAATAATCTTGGAAGTATAATTTTAACCCAAAGAATGGAAATTGGGTTAAAATTTATCTTACTACTTTGTAATAAGTCGAATCATATGCCCCATAAAAGTAAACATTATCAAATGAATCATTGAATAACATGAATATAATGATATTATTGATATGATATATCAAGGGTATTATGTACATCACACATAATAAATAAGTGGTGAATAATGAATATATCTCAAAAACGTAAAAGTGCGATGAGAAACCCTTACCTCGCACTTCCCACTAGTTTTTTATACTTTAAACTCTTGTATAATGGTTTAAATAAAGTTAATAACTCATTAAAAACTATATTAATATTTATAATACCTTATGTGATGATTTTATAATATCTTATGACCCATTCATTAATAATATTTTATTTTTTCATGGTTCTGGGTGTGTTTGTTTCATGGTTTCATAATCAGTTCATTTGTGTATAATTATTGATATTCTTGTATAATAGGATTAAAACTCCAAAAGTTTAATTAAATAGTATCAATTAAATTCCATAAGTATAAATGGTCTCATATATCATTTTTATTTATTTTATGAGGATGATTAATTTGATAAAATGATAATGATACATGTTTAGTTTATTTTTGTGGGTTTTACGAACATCACAAGCTAGTTTCGTTTTATTTAATATTATGAGAATATATAAGTTAAAGAAAATTAAATAGGTTATAATATAAATATTAAAATATTATTTAAAAAAATAATACTTTTATGACATCCATGAAGGAGTTAATGAAAAACAAACAAAATCATTACGCACAGGGACAATTAACCGCCATAATTTAGACAATGGTTTTGTTTCTTTGAATAAGAGGAGATGAGAAATGAAATAGATATGAGATATTACAATAGAAACATAAAAATAAATAGTATAAATGATTATGTATTTATCATGCCTTTAAGGATGAAGTATTTTGTGAGAAAGTAGAATAAGAAAAGAAATTAAGAGAGGTGCTTTAAGAAAATTACCTCTTGGGTATCACCTCCTTGAAGGATCCCTTGAAGACCTTGGAAATGGTATTTGGGTGAGACCAGTAGCACTTGGACTTTGGAAGAGTAGATATTATGGGTTTTGGAAGATATTTTATGAGCTTAGAGGCCTTTTAGGAGAAATGTGGTGATGAGGGGTGATATTTATACTTGAGGAAGGGTGGTTTTAAGTGATTAAATAATGATTATTTTATATTTAAAGCCAACCACATTGAGGTGGAATTAATTTCCAAGAATATTGATGATAATTAATGTTTTAAAGGATGTTTCGGGTCTATAAATACCTCAAAAACCCATTAAATATTGTAATTTTTAGGTATTTTAATCCTTTACCTTTTAACTTTAACCCGATTCATTATTTTACTAATACCGTAGTAAATAATTTTTTTATCATGGAACCTTTTTTATGCCTAAAAATAAAAATGAACTTAAAAAATAATTTTTAAATTATTATTCTAAATATTTAATCCATTTAAGAAATTAAATTCACATAATTGGAAAATTATATATAAAATTAATCTCGCAGACGTAATGGGAAAGCAGGATTTTAAAGTGAAAAGGTTCAAAAGTTTGAAATGTTTTTATATCCAATTTCAATGTGAAAATGATTAAAATGACCTAAAATGGGTTTATTTATTTATAATTTAAATAATTATACATTAAAACCAATTTAATATATAATTTAATTAAATAAATAAATTTGATGAAAATGCAGTTTTCAATTAAAATTCTGTATTATTTACTATTCATCAAAAAATGAAACTTCTCTGAAAAATACCAAAATTTCACCATAATATAATTTTGATATTATGCTTTCAAAAATTAAGTTTATTTTTTCAAATAAAATTCATTAAATTTTCAAAATTTAGTTTTAAAATATGCATACTTTTAATGGGTGACAAAATTTTCTTTTAGAAAAATATAGCCTTTTATGCTTAAAATATGAATTATTCTTATCTTATGCCTATAAAACATATTGGATGAATTTAAAAACATATTATTAGATAAAAAAATATATATATTTCATTAATATATTTCACTAATAGTGATTAATTTGATTTACTAATATAAAATTAAATTATGGGCATAAAAATAGTTTTTTAATAAAAAAACATCCTTTATATTCAGTTGGTTTTTATTTTAATTTATAATTAATTTGTAACCAATTAATTAATTTTATAAACATGTGTAAACTATATTTTCATAATTTAGTTAATCTCATTCATTCCCACCATTCTAACATCTGGGTCAAAACTATCACATTTAAAAAATAATATTTAGTCATTTTTTAAGCTCGATGTAGTGTATCTAGTATAATATTGAACATAGTGTTTCATTTTAAAATATCAGGATGCTACATATCAGGTATGTTTTGGGGTGGATTAGGATCCTAGTTCAAGTTTTATCCTAGGATATTTCATTAAATTACCCAAGGAATCATTTTTAAGGAATTATCTAGCTTTTGGAGTATCGTCAACTCCTCGTGCCTAAATGGTGTGGTTGAGTAAACCCTCACTCCCTGAGGTATGATATGTTTTTTTCCTATATGTTTATACACATTTTTTATTACATATCACAAAATGAGTGACCTTTTAGTTTTCTATAAAAGGGGGGGAATCTTATTAATAAAAAAAGATAATTTTTTTGAAATATGAGAGCTATTCCTTGTGAATTAGGGGGAGAAAATAAATAGTATGATGAATCAGGGGGATAAAAGAAACATGATGATGAATTGGGGGAGTATAGAAACAAGGAGAGTTTTTTTAAATTTTATGGTGTTTAATTAGTTATTTTAATGAATAAATATCATTAAAGGGATGTCTCAAGAGTGACATTGGAGTTCATGATGCAAGAATTTGTAAAGTGTGGGGAAATAAGTGGTATTATTGAGAGTAAAACTCTATGCAACACATTCCACATTTGGTATCGAGAAAGGTTTAATAGGTGGAATCAATAATGAAGTGATTCATTGATGACCTCCACATGATACTCTTGATTCTTTGTCTTAGTGTGGGTTATTTGGTCTTAGAGTACATTTTTAGTAAATATTTTTGTCATTATCTAGAGTCATAGGATAAAAACTTTGGTTGAAGAATTAGGTGTGCAACTTTTTCAACAAATAATTTAAAGAGGTATCAAAATTTAAAGAATTAACAAAAATACAAAATGTTATATTATTGGGGGAAAATTTATCTTGATTTTAATTCAAGGTTTTTGGGTTATTTAAATTTCCCATTAACAAAGTTAAATTGTTTTCTCATAATAGGTGAAAATGGTGGTGATGTTTCCTAGTGTGCCAAATTTTTGGGTATGGAAAATCTATGAAAAATGAGGTTGTTTTCCTATAATAATTACATGAATCATGTAATGATTATATAGACCTCATTACAATTTTGTTACCATGTAATATTCACACAGAACATGAAATAGGATCACATGACCACATGATAAGTTCATGAGTGAGCAAGAATCACATAAGCCACAAAAGAGGATCACAGGAATGTGTGAGGACCTCATAATTTGTGGTGAAGTGATAGTGATATTGGATGACCACAAGTAAAATTATATGAAAGGAGGATCATGAATTTATATGTAATAATGATTTCATTAACTGTTAAAAGTTGGAGATAATTACGTATATGGGTTTTAAGTAAAGGAGTGAACATTAATTTTGTATTTAGTATTTTTTCAGAGCCCCTTGACAATATAAGGACCTAAAAATCACTTAATTAAGATAGAATTAATAATAATAGGAATTATTTTGTTAGAATTTATACTATGTTAGAAAGGGTTTCATAGAGAAAAACATTTATAAAGGAAGTACATGGAATCAGTCAGCATAAGGAATTATATAGTGAACAATAACCATGTATGATGGTTTATGAAACCAGAATATACAGAGTATCTCACATGATGAATTATGTGAGGAAAGTATTTAGGGTACCTTGAATAATAAATTATATGGAGGGATTATACAGAAGAAATAATTTGGATAGATCATGTGGTGGACCTTATGTGGAGGTATCACGCAATGCATAGTAATTCATGTAATATGAATAAAATTTTGTTAGGGAGTTTTCCATAAAGAAAATATTATGTGGAAGGGAGTATTTAATATCTCATATGAAATCATGATATTTATGTCACACCCATTTTATGTGAATAAAATCTGAGATGATCCATAACAATAATAGGATCTATCGAAGGAATAGTGTGTTCAATTCATTAAATAAAGTACTGAGCTTTCAAATTGTGATTGGTTGTAAACCAATAGGTACAATGAGTCTACTCTAAACTTTATTACAATATTGCATTGTAGGGGATTCTAGTATATTGAAACATAAACTTTTTATTCTCCTTTTAATATCCCAGTTAGGGTGAACCATGTAAAATTATTGTGTCTCTTTCATTATTTCATTTATGCACACACACACAAATATATTGGTGCAAAAAGAAAAGAGAAGAGAGTTTTATTTAATGATAAAAAAAATATAAAATGGGTGGTCATTTTAATCCATCATACTTTGATTCACCCCCCTATTAGGGTATTTAACATAGCGGGGACACTATATTTGAATATGAATATTCTTAATTATATGCATTACTTAGTGATTGATCCTTGGCAAGGATGAGATATTTCTTTGCCTATTTTGATAACAAGTTGGTTTCATTTGTTTATTCATTGAGATTTAGTATTCTACTTTCAAATTTACATGATATGTTTTAGGGAGGATCCCATTGAGTATACTTTTATTCTCACCCTACATATATATAAGTCATTTTTAATTCCTTATGAGATGGTTTGTTATTTAGTTGGGTGTTAACAACTCAGATTGGTTTTTTAGGATCTATCAGAGTTCATGGTCACTTCCTAGACTTTATTATAGTATTTCCAGTTGTTTTATTTTATGTATGAAATTATATTCAAATATTTGGATGGTTTATTTATTCATTTAATGGCTTTTATTGGTGGTTTCATCATGTCTCTTGCCCTTAAATATTATAAATATGGTAATGCTTCCCATTTTTATGAATTATATACCCTCAATTCTAGTTTCTAACTAATGGACTATTGGAGGCAGGCTTCAGGGATTATCCCCATCTTAACTATTATCCTAGGAGGGGTACTAATAGAATGGGGGTGATTAAATCATCTATATTCTCTCCCATTTACTCATTTTTTCTCATCTCACACTTAACTCCTCCCTTTTTATTCCTCTATGTAATAATCATGAATGTCGAAACCCTATCCTAAGATCCCCCTTACTCATCTTCAACAATTCATCCACGAACCCTAATCATATTTGATCATTCCACTAAGAATACATATAATGAACCTCTCTTTTCAAATATAAACATTACATAACTTTTGCGGAATACTTCAACATATACAAATAGACGCCCAAAGACCATAATAGGTCGAGTGAATTTGGAAACATGGAAACATAAACACTAGTACATAAGTGAGCTATATTATATCCCATTAGGTTCTTCTTGAATAGTTCCCTTGTTAGAGACCTCAAACATAATACATATCATCATAACCTGGGGGAAAGGAAACATAAAAAGGGGGTGAACTTAGATGCTCAGTAAGGGTAAGCAAGGGAGACATATAATCATAAACATGATTGTAAGGGTATGAGAATGTGATCATAAAAGTAAAAGATCATACCTTGTGTATCAAAGATCATAATAGGAATCATGACATAAATATTGTCAGTTTATAAGGCATGGATCATAATAAAATAAATAGAATAATCCATGAAATCATAACATAGGGATAAAACATGAAATTATGGCAGAAACATGAGCATATAATATGATTCCATAGTAGCCAAGGCATTGCTTCCAAAACCATCTTGGTAGTATGGGTTCACTCCCCATACCATCTTAGTAGTCATGGTTCACTCCCATGACCATGTTAGTAGCATGAGTTCACTCCTCATACCATATTAGTAGTTATAGTTTACTCCCATGGCCATCTTAGTAGTCAAGGTTCATTCCCAATACTATATTAGTCTATATCATGAGATATAAATCTTTACCCAATGCAATGGAGGAAGATATAGGTCCCACCCATATCATAGTGAAATAATTCATACATGTACCACAAGATCATAAATAGTCTTATCATATCCCATTAAATGAAATGGTTATTATAAAAATTTAATCATATAATAACTTATTTAAATAGATAGGTTTCATAATCATTTCATTATAAACATAACCTATGGAAAGAAGCGAGTTTCGAAAGCATATAACCTGTGAAAGATAAACGGGTTTCATAAACATCATTCCATTAAAACATAGTCCATTAATATAAATAATATGAATGGAAAAATTGAATAATTTCACCATAAATTCATGAGTAACACCAATTAATGTTATCTTATATGTGAAATAATTTTGAACGATCTTTAAAAACATTTCTTGAGGAAAATATCTTTTCTTCTTTGAAAAATAATTTTTATAACATAAAACCTTTTGAAAATTTTTTATTTAAACATAGCTTTTAAAACTTATAAAGGAATATTTGAAAACAATAAAAAAATTTAAAATAATTTTCCCTTGAAAATTATATTCAAGGATCTTTTGAAAACATTTTTGAAAACATTTTAAAAAATATGGGTTTTCGAATACATTAGAATTCTGATTGAAGAGAGAGAGGGAACTATATGTTTCTTAAAACATTATCTTAAGTACCAAAGAGTGTAAAAAGTGGTAATAACACATGATTATATCTTTAATAAACAGATGAGAAGGAAAATCATGAGTATTCTTCAGATATGTATCAAAAGATTACATCAAAGGAAGCATAAACGTAAACAATCTTGAAAAGCGATGAGATTGTCTCAAAAAACTATTATTACTTGGTAACATTGGATCATACTTTCAATGTAAGAAATGGAAATTAAATGAATCTTAAAAAACAATTAAAATAATTATATTCATGATATAACATGTAAGATATAAGTATATACGCCTTAAAAAAGAACTTAAGTGCATAACAAAACATGAATCTCAAATAAGGGAAATTGAGAACAAATATTTTTACTGATTTGGTAACTTTTGAAACTTAAACCCAATGAATTAAAGTTAATAAAATGGATATTTTGATAACTATAAATTTAGTTATAATATACACAAAATAAAATCATGGGTAGTACATACACCACATAAAAGGAAAGAGTGGCGAACATAGCATGTATCTCTTGGGAATAAAAAGTGAGATTAAATCCCCTTACCTTGTATCTTGAATCTCTTCGTACTCATACAATCTTCTTATATAATAAATATAATTTTATTTAATATATTTTATATAATAATATTCTTATACATAATACCATATATGGTATTATTATGACCTTATATTACTTTATTTTTTAATAATCCTATGTTAATGTTTCATTTCAGGCAATATTCGCTTTATTCTTCGCATGTGTCTTAATTTGTTATATCGTTGGTCCGTATACTTATATCATGATTAAAGAATGAAAATAATGATATAAATATCATTAATATATATTATATTTATATTATAATAATCTATATCAAAAATAATTATGAAATGGAATACACTGTTCATGGAGACGGTAAGTTGTACGTACGTATAAACGTTGTTTCCGTTTTAATTGTCGTATTGAAAGAAAGAAACAAATGACATAAAAGTGTATATTTATATAATATCATTAAATTGTCATTATAATGTTATATATGTCATATAATTTCACTACACCCATCCTGAATACATTCCATGTAGTGTGTGAACGAATTACATCACTTTGAGGGGGCAGTAGTCCACACTTCCTCAAAAGAAATTATCGTAATTACACTGAATGGAATGTAAAAAGATGTGTATTTTAGAAGGAATAAAAAATCTTAAATAAATAATAAATATAATATATGGAATATATAAATATATTTTCCATCATAATTTCAATCATGAGATGTGGTAAATGAGAAATGAACAATCATCGTTTAGTGAGGTGGTAGTTCATCGTACACATAAATAGTATGCTTGATATCAATTACATGGAGCTGTGTGTAATTGTAGGTAGAAAACTAAGAATAAAAAACTAATATATTTAGGATAATGGTTTTTTGATATAAAAATTAAATAAATTTAGTGGAGGGGTGGAGAAGGAAAATAAAGGAAATGAGTTTGAGAGAAGATGTCACCTCTTAATCGGGTAACTCCTTTTGGTTTGTACCAAAAGGCTTACTTGAGTTTCCTTCATCACAAGGTAAGGATTATAAAAGTAAGGGAGAAAATTATGGAACTTATTTTAGAATATTTTTGGTGATACAAGGGGCTTTATATGTGTTAGTAAGTGGTTATAGGTGGTAGCCTTTTATAGGGAAGGGAAAAGACACACTTGGCATTTTTGAAAACAACTTAGGTGTACCCACGTTTGTACCTAAACAATCATAAAAAACCAACCCAAATCAATAATTTAAGGTTCATGTATGAATAATTTCCATAAAATAGGGTTTTAGAAAAGTTTCTAGGTTGTTTTGGGTCTTATATTTATGGTTTAGTACTTTATTAGCCTAATTTTTCTCTTAACTGATGTAATTAATTTTAATCACTTTCACTAATATATTTTGTCAAAGAAAAGTCAAACTTATTATAGATTATAAATTATTATGACTCCAAATATGGAATCTATTTTTCCAAATTATTATCACTTAATTAGAATAAATTAATTTAAAATCAATCTCGCAGTCGGGTCAGCAACGCGGGTTTTTAAAGTAAAAATGATCAAAAGTTTAGTAAGTTTGTATATCCAAATTCAATGTGAATTTGGTTAAAATGACCAAAATTGGATTAATTAATAAAAATATTACATAATTAAACTATTAAACCAATTAAAAATATAATTTGACCTTATAAATAAATTAAATTAAAAATTAGTTTTGAATTAAAATCCATTATTTATCACTATTCATCCAAAAATAAAGTTTGTCAGAAAAATCAAAAAAAAATCACCCTAATATAATTTCAAAATTATAAATTAAAAAATTAAGTATATTATATAAAATTAAATTTCTAAATATGTATAAAATTAATTTTATTATTTTTCATAGAAGGACATTAAAATCGTTTCATTCGAGAAAACGGTATTTTTAAACATAGAAGGACTTTACTAAAAATCATATCTTTTATTATCAAAATGTTTTATTTATATAAAATATTTATAAAACATATTTTAAAAGTAGTTATTACTATTCATATAACTAATTTTAATATCTAGGTTATAATTATCTCATTTAAATAATTATAATAATAAAATGATGTTTTGTAGAAACATCGGTGTTGCGTGTAACGTACGACAACTCAATGTTGCATGTATCGTATGTCAAGTAATTGTTTCATGTAACGTATGAAAATTTGGTTCCATGTGAAAGGATATTTTGAATTATTTCATTACAAGATATATATAAAAAATTAATTTGTTCGAAAAAAAGGTCCATAAAAACTCAAGGTGTTACATTCTACCCCCTTAAAATGAATTTCTCCCTCGAAATTCATCACTCGGGTAAAAAAATGAGGATACTTCTGCTTCATCATATAATCAAGTTCCCAAATAGCTTCCTATAACTGGTGATTTCTCCAAAAAAACTTTGACCAGGGTAGTGGTCTATTTTTTTAGAACTTTCTTTGATCGGTCTAGAATTTCAATAGGTTGTTCCTCATAAGAAAGATCCTCCTTCAGCAGTACGAACTCTGAGTTTAGTACATATGAAGGTTTAGGTATGTACTTCCTCAAGAGAGATACATGGAACACATTATGGACTTGATATATATTTAGATGAAGGGAAAATTTATAGGCTACTCTCCCGATAGGATCAAGAATCTCAAAGGGACCAATATACATAGGGCTTAGTTTCCCTTTCTTCTCGAATCTCATAAATTTATTCTAGAGTGAGATTTATAGAAACACATTTTCACCAACTTCAAATTCTAGATCATGCTAATGGTTATTAGTATAAATTTTATGTTTACTTTGATCTTACTTGATATACTACTCAATAGTTCTAGCCTTCTCAACTATTTCTTCAGTGATCTCAAGTCCAAATAGCTTTATTTCTACAACCTCATCCCAACACATTGGAGCTCTACATTTATTCCTATATAGGGATTTGTACGCTACCATATAAATGATTGAGTGAAATAATTATTTTAAGAAAAATAAACTAGAGGAATGTGTTGATACCAACCATCTTTAAAATCTATAGAACAAGATCTCAACATATCCTATAGGGTTTGAATTGTTCTTTCAGACTAACCATCTGTATGAGGATGATAAGTAGTGATAAAAATTAATTCTGTATCTAGTGATTTCTGAATACTTTTCCAGAAATTTTAGGTAAACATCAGATCCCAATATTATACAATAGAATGTGGTACTCCATTCAACCTTAACACTTCCTTGATGTATACCCTGGAAAGCTGATCTAGATAGAAATCTTCTCTGATAGCAATGAAGTGTGATGACTTAGTAAGGCGATCAACTACCACCCATATGGAATTAAACCCTTTAGAGGTTTTGGGTAGTCTAAAGAAAAAATCTATAGTGATGTTCTACCATTTTCATTCTAGTATGGGTAATGGATGAAACATCCCTTTATAATTTTGTCTTTCAGCCTTAACTTACTGGCATACCAAACACCAAGATACAAACTCCATAATATCTCTCTTCATTCCATCCCACCAGAAGTATTATTTCAAGTCTATATACATCTTCATAATTTCTTGATAAATAGAGAATGTTGAATTATGATCTTCCTCTAATAGATCCTTCTTCAAATCCGGTATAGAAGGAACACATACATGGTTCTTGAACCTTATCATTCCAACCTGATCAAGGTTAAACTCTAGAAATTTTTTGACTTTCTTTCGCAGTTCTTCATCTTTATTCTGTGCCTTCTTAATCTTTCCTTGGATAGAGAATTAAAAATTAATTTGATAAATATAAAAAATTTCCCCTTCCTTCAATATTTCTAGATCCATCCATTGAAAATACAGAAATATTGGATCTTTTGTGATCCTCATCATAGATAAGCTAGCATGATCCTTCCAACTCCAAGCAACAACCACCTTGTTTGCTTTCCTAGGGTGGTAATGTATTGAGAAGTCATAATCCTTTATCAAATATAACCATATTCTATGGATCATGTTCAACTCATTCTATGTGAATAAATATTTTAGACTTTTATGATTAGTACATATATCACAATTTTATCCATAAATATAATGCATCCATATCTTTAATGAAAAAATTACCACTGATTACTCCAAATCACGAGTTGGTAATTTTTCTCATGAATATTCAACTGTTATGAGGAATAAGATATAACCATTTTATTCTACATAATAACACATCCCAATCCCTTCTTGGATGAATCACTATAGATTAAAAACCCTTCTCCACTATAGGGTAATGTAAGCACAGATGCACTGACCAACCTTCTCTTCAATTCCTTGAAATTTTCCTCAAATTCATATATCTAGAGGAACTTGACACCCTTCCAAGTTAACTTTTTCATAGTATTATATATTCATGAGAAATTATCCATGAACCCTCGATAATATATATCTAAACCAAGAAATCTACTGATCTCAGTCACCATGGCTGGTCTAGTCCAATGTTCAATTTCCTTCATCTTTGATGGATCTACTGTTATACCATCTCTTGAGATTATATGGCCCAAAAATGAAACCTTTTATATCCAAAATTCACACTTTTAAAAATTTTTATATAGATTCTCCTTCCTTAGGGTCCTCAATACAATTCTCAAGTGATCTTCATGCTCTTCCTTTCTCTTTGAATGGATAAGAATATCATATATAAATACTACCAAAAACTAATCGAGGTAATCTCTAAAGACTCTATTCATTAAATCCATGAATATAGTAGGGTAATTAGTAAGACCAAAAGGTGTCACTATATATTCATAGTGATCATACCTTGTATAGAATGCCTTCTTGGGTATATCCTCCTTATTGAACCTCAATTAATGATATCCAAAATGAAGGACAATCTTATAAAATTATTGAGCTATGCGTAGTTGATCAAACAAGTCATAAATACAAGGAAGAGGATACTTATTATTGATTTTGATCTTATTAAACTCCCAATAATCAATTCAGAGTCGTATTTATCCATCTTTCTTTTTTACAAAAATAATTGGTGTACCCTAAGGTGACACACTTGGCCTAATGAATTACTTATCAAGGTTTTCTTGGAGTTTATTCTTCAATTTCTAAAACTCAATAGGGTCCATTTTATAAGGATTATTTGAAATTGGTGTGGAAATAGGTATGAGTTCTATTGAGAAATCAACGTCACATTTTGGTGGAATACTAGGAAACTCTTCCGAAAAGACATCCAAAAAATCCCAAACAATAGGCATATCATAGATGTCAATTTTCTCCCCAAACATTTGAGATAAAAAACCCTTTTAAATATGAATTAAGACCCATACACGAGATCAAATATCCATAGGAATTTTATTATTATCATCACATTGATGGATGGTCATAGGAGGGTTTAAAATATTGAACATAACTTCTCTTCCCTGAAAATTGATGTGGTAATTATGTAGAGAAATCCAATCTAGGCCTAAGATGACATCAAATTAAATCAAAATAAGAATGAAAAGATTTGAAGGAATAACATTTCCACAAACTTTAACCAGATAAAAATCATAGACTTAAGATTTAATCATCATACTATTATGATTTTTCAGTACTAATTCCATATTTAAATGTTTTGGTGAAATATTAAACCCCTATCAAATTATTTAGATATGAAATAGTGGGTATATCCATAATAAAATATGACATTAGAATTTCTAGAGTGGATGGTAAGTGTACTTTTCATCATGTTGTTATCGCACCCCTCATCAGAAATAGTGATTTCATGAGATTTCCCTTTGTCCCTCGACTTAAGAGGTTGCAGATGTCGATCATCTTCACCAAACCTTAGTTTTGGTCAGTGGTTATCATAATTCCCATTCTCCTTAAACTACCACAAAACTGGGTTTCCGCAGCACCACCCTTTAAAATCCCTAAAAAAAGAGCTGATAAAGGGGGTTCTTTTATCAGCACTTTTTTTAGCACTAATAAAGGCACCCACTTTATCAGTTCTTTTTTAGCACTGTTAAATGAGACCCCTTTATCAGCGCTTTTTTTAGTAGCACTGATAAAGGGGTGGCTTTATCAGCACTTTTTCCTAGAACTGATAAAGTTTATATTTTAAAAAAAATAGTTTTTCAGCAAAAATAATATATTGATATATAATTATATTTATATTGATATAGATAGAACATATATTTTTTAAATATGTTTTAGATAAGTATAAATAGACTATTACATTTAATATATAAGAATTTTAGTGAAAATGGATTTAAAATATTTTAAAAAATATTATTAATTAATAATTTTCTAATTATCATTGACTAATAATCATTTAATAACAATTTTAGGACACAAAAAATTAAAAAAATAATAAAAGATCTAAAATAAGTTGAAAATTTAACTCAAACTTCAAACGGCCATAACTTTTGATATGGGTGTCTGTTTGAGCTCCAGATCATATCAAATCGAATCATGAGATGAGATATACGTGGTAATGACCCAAGGAAACATTTTGTTACAATTTTTGAGGCTAGAAAAGTCCCATAAGGCCTCCAAAACTGAGTTTTTATTTGGGATACCTCAATTTTTAACATTAAAACAACTATAACTTCTGATCCAGATGTCCGCTAGGCCTATACCAAAAATCATATAGAATATTGTTTCATTTTATTCGATTTGACTGGTTTTGGAGTTGAAATGTACTTCTAGATTAGAAGTTATGGTCATTTTAACATTCTATGGCTTTTCAGATACACATATATATGTATTTATTCGTAAATATGTGTGTGTGTGTTGTATATATGTATGTATTTATTTATTTATTTATTTATAAACGCACATAAAAAACATATTTTATAAATGTATTTAAAACTAAACTTATAAATATATATTAATATAAAAATAAATATACGGATAAAAAATTATAACTAAAAATATATAAATAAATATATATTAATATATATTAATATACGAATAAATATATATATGTTAATATATGAATAAATATATATGTATTAATATAACTAAATATATTTATATTAATATGAATTTAAATTAATATACGAATAAGTATAACTATATATATATATAAATAGATATATCATTAAATGGAGAAAAAACTAAATGGCTTAGTGGTAAAGGTGCAGGTGCGTAAGGAGGGAGGTCTCGGGTTAGAGTTCTGGTGGAAGCAAGGGCATGCAGGAAAGTGGGAGGGGGTTGTGTGGGAAAGTGAAGCATGTGTGAGAGGTAGGGGGATTCTCCTAGTGCTGATAAAAGGGGGGGTCAAGCGATGTTAAAATCTCCTCGCATTAATATATTCTTTTTAACTTTTTTTTTATTTTTTTTTAATTTTATCAGCACTTAAAAAAAGCACTGATAAAGGACCTTTTTATCATCACTTTTCTGAGCGCTGATAAAAGGGACCCCCTATCTTTTCCTCGATTAACAGTGCTTTTCTAGCACTATTAATTCTCTTTTCTAGCGCTGATAAAGGCCATATTTTCATTAGTGTTACACTTTTATCACTGAATCGTGGGAGGTTCATTCTATGACACCTTTTCCATATTTCAAATGTTAGTTAACTTCTTCCCATCACTTTAGCAATAAATTTCCTAGTGACCTTCCTTTCCATACTTAAAAAATTTATTAGTCCCCTTAAGGAAATTTCCTCCATGCTTCTTCCCACACATAGAGAATAAAGGAAAGATCATCTTATTTTCTTCATGGTTTTTAGATTCTCCTTTAAACTCCATATTCCTCTTCTTATCAAAACCATGAGATTGATACGTGACTCCAACCTCCATTTCAACCTTGATTACACAACACACAATCTATTAAAATCTACTAAAGTATTTTATGTCCAACACCCTTCTAAGACTTGTCTTTAAGCCACTAAAGAACTTATCAAATTTACTTTCATGTTGGATGATAATTCTTGAAGTGTACCTCTCAAGTCTCCTGAAATTAGCCTTATAGGTACCGATAGATTTATCTTCCCTTTTCTTCAACTCAAGGAACTTTTTATCTGTCTTGGTATGAATAATTCAAGGAAAGTTATTATTGAAAATAAGTTTTTGAACTTGTCACAATCCATGGATTCAGTGTCATCTTACTTCCTATTATTCTTGATTATAGTCCACTATTTATATTCTTTTCCTTCTAACTGATAAAAAACTAGAATGGATTTCTCATGATTCGATCACTGAATAATGGAGAATATATTTTTAGTAGATTAATATATTTTTCAGAAATAAGTGAATCAGAATACCCTCTAAAATAAGGTGGACATTGACACATGAAAGACTCAATATAATTGTGTTCCCTTCTTTGATCATTTGGAAGTCCACCATAATTCATAACTTGAGAAATCTTTTTGAGTATTACAATGAGGTTTTTAATTCCATCTCCTGTAGCATTCAGTTTATCAGGAGTGCGATCATTTAATTTTCCATTATAATCACAATTAATAAAGTTCCTTCAAGTTCCAGCTATTAACTAAAATCAAAAGCATAGAGTAAGAAATAGTTATCATAATCATGAAAAATCAATTATAGGATGTCTAACTTATGAAACCTTCCTTAATATATGACACCTCAGGTTTATACTAGGTTATTCATAGACAAATTATATTTAAATTATTCATAATGGTTCATGAAGAATTTGTGAATTCCCAAAGAATATCCCCCATGAGTGTCAACCCAGTTGTGCAAGAAGGCTCATTGTCATGTATCATATTACCTCGAGTCAGGAAACAAACATCTTGTCGGAGTTGTTACCCCTAGGTAAATCTATTCTAGATCCAAATCCACTTTTAGTATCCAGACAGGGATGTATTTCTAGGAAACCACTCACTCTTCCCTTTACCAAAATTCTAGGACATTTTCCAATACTTTTTCTTATCCTTAGACTTATCCCTTGACATGTACTTAGGGTTCTCATTGAGGTTTTCTCATTCTATATTCTAAATGTTAACTATAACTTTGCTCTGATACCAACTATAATTACCCTCACTTTTCGAACATCAACATTGCATAATTTTTGCGGAATACTTAAACATTATACAAGCATATTCCTAAAGACCGTAATTGGTCTAGTGCCTTTGGAAACATGTAAACATAAACACTGGTATATAAATGAGATATATTATCTCCCACTATGTTCTTCTTGACTATCATCCTTCTTAAAAACATCAAATATAATAAATATCATCACAACCTGGGGGAAAGGAAACATAACAAGGGGTGATATTGGATGCTCAGTAAGGGTAAACAAGGGATACATGTAAGCATAAACATGAGCATAAGGGTATGAGAATGTGATCGTGAAAATAGAATATCATACCTTGCATATCAAAGATCATAACAGAAATAATGGAATAAATATTGGTAGTTCATAAGACATGAATCATAATGAAATGAAGAGAATAATCCATGAAAGCATAACATAGGGATAAAACATGGAATTTTGGAAGACACATAATCATATAATATTATTTCTATAGTAGCCAAGGCATTGCTTCCAAGATCATATTGGTAGTATGGGTTCACTCCTCATACCATTTTAGTAGTCATGGTTCACTCCCATTACCATCTTAGTAGCACAATTTCACTCCTCATATCATCTTGGTAGTCATGGTTCACTCCCATGACCATATTAGTACTCAAGGTTTATTCCCAAGACCATATTAGTCTATCTCATCAGATAAAAATCATTACCCAATTCATTAGAGGGATATACAGGTCCCACACATCTCATAGTGAAATCATTCATACATGTGACACAAGATCATAAATATTCGTATCATATCCCAAGAAATGAAATGGATATTATAAATATGTAATCATATCATAACTAGTGGAAGGATAGAGGTTTCATAGTTATTTCATCATAAACATAACCCATGAAAAGAAGCCGGTTTCAAAAGAATATAACCCGTGAAAGAGAAACGGGTTTCATAAACATCATGACATCAAAACATAATCCATTAAGAGAAATAATATAAATGTAAAAATTGAATAATTTACCCATAAAGGCATGAGTAACACCAATGGATGTTATCTTATATGTAAAATAATTTTTAAAGATCTTTAAAAACATTTTTTTGAGTAAAATATCCTTTCTACTTTGAGAAATTCTTTTTATAACATAAAACCTTTTGAAAAAAATTTCTTTTAAAATATATTTGAAAAAATATAAAGGAATATTTGAAAATAATTATCCATTTTTAAAATCATTTTTTATTGAAAATTATCTTAAAGTATATTTTGAAAACATTTTTGAAAACATGGGTTTTTTAATACAATAGAATTTTGACCGAAGAGAGAGAGAGATGATTAGATTTTACTTAAAACATTATCATATGTACCAAAGAGTAGAAAAAGTGGTACTAAAACATGAGGATGTCTTGAATAAATATAGGATAAGTAAAATCGTGATTATTCTTGATAGATGTATCAAAATATTACATCAAAGGAAGCATAAACGTAAACAATCTCGAAAAGTGATGAGATTGTATCAAAAAACTCTTATAACTTGGTAACTTGGGATCATACTCTCCATGTAAGAAAATTAAACTAAATGAAGCTTAAAATATTATTAAAATAATTATATTCATGATATAATTGTAAAATTGAAGTATATACACCTCAAAAAAAGAGTTTGGGAATATAACAAAACATGAGTCTCAAAGAAGGAAAATTGAGACAAAACATTTTTACTGATTTGGAATATTTTGAAACTTAAACACCATGAATGAAAGTTCATAAAATGGATATTTTTATACCCATAAATTTAGTTATAAGATAAATATAATATAATCATGGTTAGTAAATATACCACACAAAAGGAAAGAGTGGCGAACATAGCATGTATCTCACAGTAATAAAAAGTGAGATGAAATCCTCTTACCTTGTGTTTTGAATCTCTTCATACACGAAAAAGATTCTTATATAATAAATATAAGTTTATTATAAATATTTTATATAAGAATATTATTATACATAATACCATATATTGGTTTATTATGACCTTATATTACCCTCTTGTTAACAATCTTATGTTATGGTTTCACTTCAGGTAATATTCGCTTTGTTCTCCGCATGTGTCTTAATTTGTTATATCATTGGTACTTATACATATATATTACTCAAGAAATTAAATAATGATATAAATATTATGAATATACAGTATATTTATATTATAATAATATATATCATAAATAAGTCTGAAATGGAATACACTGTTCATGGAGATGGTAAGTTGTATGTACGCACAAATGATGTTTCCATTTTAATTACCGTATTAAAAGAAAGAGAAAAATGACAAAAAAGTTTATATATAATTATATAATATAATTATATTAGAATTATAATTATATATATATAATATAATTTCACTAAAACAATACTTAATACATTCCATGTAGTGTGTGAATGAATCACATTGCTTTGAGGGGGTGGTAGCCCACACTTCCTCAAACAAAACTATCATAATTACAAGCAATGGAATGTAAAAATATGTTTGTTTTAAAATAAATAAATAAGATTAAATAAATAATAAATATAATATATGACATATATAAATATATTTTCCATCAAATTTACACCATGAGAGGTGGTAAAGGAGAAATAAACAATCATTGTTTAGTGAGGCGGTAGTTTGTTGTACACGTAAACAGTATGTTCGATATCCATTAGATGGAGGTGTGTGTAAGTGTAATTTTAACCCTTAGAATAAAAAAATCCTAGTGTATTTAGGATACTGGTGTTTTCATACAAAAATGTAATAAATAGATTGGATGGGGTGGAGAAGGGAAATAAAGGAAATGAGGTTGAGAGAAGACGTTATCTCTTAATCAGGTAACTTCTTTTGGTTTGTTCCAAAATGATTCCTTGAGTTCCCTTCTTCCCAAAGGAGGGATTATAGGAGTAATTTAGGGAATTTGGGAGCTTATTTGAGTAGATTTTGGGAAATCCAAGTGGATTGAGATGTGTGAGGAAGTTCGTAGAGTTGGTGGTCTTTTATAGGGAAGGGAAAGGACACACTTGACATTTTTGAAAACAAGTTTGGTGTACCCCAGTTTTTACCTACAAAAATCGTAACAAAACAAAAAAAAACTCAATAATTTAAGGTTAATGGAAAAATATTGACCAGAAAATTGGTTTTGGAAAAGTTTCTAGGTCATTTTTGGTTTTATATTTATGGTTTAGTTCTTTATTTGCCTGATTTTTCTCTTAACTGATGTAACTAATTTTAATCACTTTCACTAATATTGTTGGTAAAAAAAGTTGACATTATTAGAAATTAGAAATTATTATAATTATAAATATGGAATCAATTTTCCAAATTATAATCCCAGAATTTTCAGAAATTAATTTAAAATTAATTCTGTAGTCATGTCAACAATGTAGGTTTTTAAAGTAAAAATGATCAAAAGTTTGCTAAGTTTTTGTATCGAATTTGAATGTAAAATTGGTTCTAATGATAAAAATTGGAATAATTGATAAAAATATTATCTAATTAAAATATTAAACCAATTAAAAATATAATTTATCCTTATAAATAAATTAAATTAAAAGGCATTTTTGAATTAAAATTCGGTATTTTTCACTATTCATCCAAAAATGAAGTTTTTCAGAAAAATCCCAAAAATTTACCCTAAGATAATTTCAAAATACTAAATTCAAAAATTAAATCTATTTTATCAAATTAAATTTCTAAATTTGTATAAAATTAATTTTATTATTTTTCACAAAAGGACATTAAAAGCGGTTCATTCGATAAAATTGTATTTTTAAACATATAAGGACTTTACCAAAAATGATATCTTTTATTCTAAATATGTTTTATTTATATAAAATAGTTATATAATATATTTGAAAATTATTTATTACTATTCATATAACTAAGTTTAACATCTAGGTTATAATTATCTCATTTAAATAATTATAACAATAAAATGATGTTTCGTAGAAACATCTGTGTTGCATGTAACGTACGCCAACTCAATGTTGCGTGTATCGTACACCAATTAAGTAATGTGTGTAATGTAAAACAAGTCAGTTCCATGTGAAATTAATTTTTGAATTATTTTATTTTAATATATAAATTAAAATTTAATTTATTCAAAAAAAGGTCTATAAAAACTCGGGGTGTTACAATACACCTCTCTTCGATCTTTCAACCACGATTCTGGTTTCTCCATCTCCAGTTGATGTGGGTTAGGTTTGATTAATCTTAACATAACTTAGGTAATTTTATATATCTAGTTGAATCTATCTACTTTAGTATTTTTTTCAAAGTAACTCAAAACCATAGGTGATTTTATAGGTGTATTTCAAGCCATCTTCTTTAATATTTTCTTGAGTTACCCTGAAAATTTTTATTCTCTACACATACCTCCCAGTCACTTAACACAGTTGTCACTCCATTTTCTGGTCAATCCCTCTGTTTTTCATCAACAACATTATTAATCTTTATATCTTCATAATCTATTAATCTCACAACATATTTCTCAAAAATCCAAGAACTTTAGTAATCTTTCTTTCTCTAACCACATTTTATCTATGATATTTCATATTTATATCTACACACATTTTAGTTAATAATTCTATTGAAATTGATTTATCACCCTTACAAATTACTTCTAACTGAGTTATTCCTAGAACCACTTTACAATTCTATAACCAAGTACCATTTATAATAAAAATTATAGTTATTCTGTTCAATGATTCCACCAGATCCTTGTAATTTATTATCTTTTCAATTATTCTATTTTAATTTCAAAAATATTTTTCATTCAGTTTTGATTTCCCTTAGTCTACTAAAAATTTGTGAAAATATGTAGAAATACAATCAGTCTTATGGGAACACTTACCAAAATATTTTTAAATGGTTTTAAATATTAAATTTGTTCACCATTAATTTATTATAACTATAGCTATATGCATTTAATAGTTTTAAATTATCAATTTTCTTACCATTTATTTGTTTTATTTACTACATGAATTAAGAAAACTAGAAAGTTTTTCATTATTAAAAAATTTCTAATCCCACAAAATTCTATCTTTAATTACATATTTCATCACATCCACTTTTATCACTCTATACATAACATGTCTTTGCAAGTAAAACATTTACATAAATATTTATGTTATATCATTAATATTTTTTTACATAAAATTATTCAAATATATCTCATCTTTTACAATCCTTAAGAATACAATTTTAATAATATATTAATCCTATAATCAAAAATATGTCACACTTCTACTCAAATTACAAAACAATGTCTAATAAAGTCGTATTATAGAGGATATTATCTATCATGTAGAGAAAATCAACCACTTATATAGGTTTAGTGATAATATCATATTACTCTAATTCTAAAATATGCTATGTTACATGTATATTTATATTAACTGATTTCCACTTTTGAATTTTGGGTGCATGTATTGGATCAATTTCTTCATCTTCAAATAAACTAAAACCATTCATTAAAGAAATGAATATGGAGTCATGTAATTAAATCAATATAGAATGATATAATCACTTTCCATTATCAACTTTTACAATACATGGTTTTTTTTCTTAACCATGTCATTATTTTTTTATCATTTCTTTGATATCACTTATAATAAAGTGGTTTTCTTACTAAGTTTTCCATTCAAATAACCAAAATTCTCCAACTTATCAAAATGGAAGTCTCACTAGTAATCCTTCTATGTCAATGTAATCAAATGATACATTATTATTAGAAAAGTTTCCACCTACATGTATGTGTATTGTGATTTTCTAAGTCAATGCTTTTTAAAATACACAATAAATTCATAATACCACATTTTTTATTTTTTTATAATTCCAAATAATTTGTGTGATGAGAAAATAAATTCAAGAATTTTAAATTCAACAATCCTAATAACAAATTAAATTTTAATAAATCAAACATCTATTTCTTATAATACAAGTTTTTATATATATTAATATTATACATTTTCTCTGATAATTAATAAATTTTATAAATGATTTCTTATAACAAAAATATTATTTGGAGAAAAATATTATTCATAAGTTTAAATCAGTCATTATATTATGTATAGTTTTATTTCCATATGTATTTAATTATTTACACTTATTTAAATCACCCAGAATATACTCATAAATTTAAATTTAATATATTTTTGTGTTATGATAAATTTTTATATAATATTTCCATAATAACTACATATAATTTATCCCTTAGGGTCTAATATTACCAAATTTTATATTCATCCTTATTCCAATAATTTTACATTTGGTAGATATATCTTATTTATAATAAAATGGTTTAGGTTGTCCTTCCACACTATTTAGGTCAGTCTGACATAAGTACCAAAGTGCATTCTTGATCTCCATAAGATGACGACAAATACCAAGAATATCAAGCATATAAAATGGAAAAAAAATCAACATCTAAATCCAATTCATAAGAAATAGATCAATTCAGAGAGATACATCCATGTATTGGATAGTTATACGTAATAAATAATAAATTTCAAAAATGTAATTCCAAATAAACATGGCATAAATAGAACAAAATAAAAATACACAACCAAATATAAATATATAAGAAAAATTAATTGAGATACATGGAATTTATAATATAAAATAAAATAATGAAAACAAAAATTAAAGGAATTCCAAAGTGGCCAATACATATACATTCCAGGTTACCAAAATGTCCCAAAATAAGATCACATGAACCATCCCCTCATGACCCATGGCCACCACTCAATCATCATGTCATTAATGGTTAAATAAAGCATCATTGAATGCCACTAAAGTAATTGGCTCATTTTATTTTACCTATATCATATGAAACCATGTTAACATACAATTAGTGGGTGTATGTAGGGTGTGATAAATTACTCGATAAGATATCACCATAAATCTATATAAATAATTTCATAAGTAAAACTATTAAAATATGTTTGAAATATAATTAGAAAGAATATTTCCATTTTTCTTTACATTATTAATAAAAAAATATTCTTCTTTTTTTGGTAAAACCTATCTGATTTGAAAATAAACAAAAATATGTACATATAAATGAATATAAAGAAACACATTAGGTAAGCATTAAAAATTAAACCAAGGAAATACGTAAAGCATGTTAGGCACAAAACCCAACAAGATATCTCTACGTTGAGTATAAAGATATAACCTAGGAACTATCTTATGAGACACTTGTTAGCTTATGGTGAACCTGACAGACTCGGACCTCGACTTACTGTTTTGGCCTCACATAGTGGAAAACCCCTAACCAGGGCATGAACATCACTAGGGGAACTATCCAATGCACAATATAATATATTATAACACTTATATTTATTACCCATGTAACAAACCATGGTTCCCATATGAATATCATTTAAATTAAAATCTCATAACTTAAATAACCAATGATAACTTCAACAATTACATCATTCACTAAGGCATTCACAAAGCAAAGATAAGAACAATGAATAATATATAATCATATTTCCAAAAAAACAATTTATATGATATAAAGAAATATAAATATATGGAACATATTTCATATAAATAATTTCTTTTTCAAAAACCTCTAAAAAAATATATTTGAACCAAATCAATTTTAAGAGATAATTTATCAAAAAACTTTTAAGAATAAAAACTAGATTTTGAAATATAAAATATGAAAGCCATAAAAACTCTCCCTTTATCAACATGAAATCAAAAATAAAATTGATAAAAATTATAATCCATCATAAAAAAATATTTAGATCTGAATATAAGAAATAAATTCTTGAAAAATTTTAAGAACCAAGGGTGTGCCAAATAAAAGGAGGTTCTATAAATACTCCTACCTAAATCCATCAAAAAAAATTCATCTTCTTTAAAATGTAAGAGATTGGAATAATATGGATCCTTAAAGAACCTGAAGAATAAATAAACCTTTGATTGGACCAACCTTAGTCTTAAACCTTTCCACCATGGAGAACTAGATCAAGAGAACAAGAAGAACATAGAAGGAGGAGAGCAAATTTGAAGGGATAGTGAGGAAAAGAAAGGGAAGATAAATATTACCTTGAAGGAATTTATTGAAACCAATAATAACCACCATGGAAGCTCGGTTGAGAAGAGTTACATGGCTGGGAGGTGCTCTAGAGGGTTCTAAAGATGAGGGGGGTCCAAATGAGAATAAAATCAAGCTAGGGAAAATATGGAATTTCAAATTTAAATTTTAGATAGATTGAATTGTTTGAGAAACCATGTGCTAATTGGGTTAAAGATTCTGGAGTGGGTCTGAGTCTATCAATTCAACATAGGCCAACAGGTGTCCTATATGAGGATTCCAAGGTTATCCATTTATACTCGAGGTGGAGATCCCATGTTGGGATATGTTCATGTCATGATTTATTTATTTCTCTGGTTTACTTTATAATTCTTACCTTATATGTTTTTTAATATTCATTTACATGTATATACTTTTGTTTATTTTAAAACTATATGGTTCTTAACAAAAAAATATGAATATGTTTTTTTCTCATTGATTTAAATAAAAAAAAATTAAAATTACTTTCTAATTTATTTCAAACTAGTTCTAATGGTTTTATTTATGAAAGGAGTTATGTATAATAGTGGTGGTATCCTACCGGAAAATTCCTCATACCCTACACACACCACCAAATATATGTATAATTGTATTTATTTGGTGTAGGTAAAATTAAATGAGGGGATGGTTCAAGTATATGTATTTTCCACTTCATCCTTCCCTTCATTTTTGGTTCCTTTTGTATTATATATTTCATTTAGCTCACTTAATTTTTTATATAGATTTTTGTTGGGTTTTTTTGTTTTCTTCTCTTTATTCTGTGTTTTATTCAAATTACATTTTTTAAATTATTTATTCAATTTTTATGAATATCAAATGAATGAATAAATCATATAGGATTCTTGTTTGGAGTTATTTAATTATTCATTGGATTTATATGATGAAACCATTACCATTTAGTATGTTTTATATCCTATACACTTGTTGAAAACCAGTGGTGATCAGGAATGTGTTTCAGGCCTTTTGGGGTACTGAACTGGGTGACATGGTTGGTTGAACCGAACTATTTTATTACATTATCAAATGGAAAGATCCATGATTTGTTAGATTGTGAAGGTATGTATATTTATACATTATAAAAAAATTTATTAATTCATTTTAATTACATAAAATAATAATTTTTTTAATATATATAACTGTCAAATACTTATTTATCATTTATCTCAATTTTTTCCTATCAAAACATTTCTTAAATTTTTATGTCATGAAATATAGTTGAATTATTCATATACTGATTATTCACTTTTGACACTTTTATAGTATGTAACTTTTAATGTTTCTTTAACAAATAGTGAATAAATTACATTATTAAGCCTATTTTTCATATGCAAAGGATAATTTCATTACTTAAGGTTATATATGTGATTCATATATGATTCTTTTAATTTTACCATGTTTTTATCCTTTACAAAAACAAACTATTTTGATTTTCATTTTTGAATTACAATATATTTAGATATTTATGAGCATGTTCACTATTACAGTTTCTACGGTTCTAAATTATAGTTTCATAAAAGAATAAAATAAATTTAGTGGTAGTGACTCTCAATTTTTGTGTTATGTTTTTAAATGGGTGATATTGAGTTAGAATAACTAAATTCACTTATAAGGAAACAATTCAAGAGAATATCCACACTTATAACATGATATTCTCATTCACATCAATAGGGAAGATTAATAATTTTATAAAAAATTATCTCAAACCTCATATTTTTATACTCAATGGTCAAAATCATTATTGTACGGGTATTTTACTTCCTTATAATGAGAAAACACCAAAATTTATACAAATTATATTTATGATATTATAAATAAAGTTTTTAATATAATTCAAGATGATTGGTATAATAAAAAATTTAGTACCTTTTTCTATTTATAAAATATTCATTTTATTATTAACATTAACTTAATTAAATTTTATCTTCCAACTCAGATGAAAATAATCTCAACTCATCAATAAATCTTGATACTATGTAAATACTTTAAATGATTTTGGACAAGTGAAATCCATAGACATGATATTTTATAATTACTAGGTACTTTTTTGAATTTCCATGATGCCAAAAATCTTAAGCTAAGATTGATTGGATGGAGAGGGGTTGATTCTTATTTATACAACTTACTAACACATATCATTTTTTTATTCTTATAGTTGGAGAGATTTAATATTTAAATGAGTGCAATGATATTATTATACAAAACAAAATTGGTCAACTATAACGTATACATGAACTTTATCCTTTGTATCTTCCTTTGTAGTATAATATTATTTATACAAGTGTTAGTGATATATGCATTGACAATATATATCATCACATTACCTGAGTAGATATACTAAATTAAATAAAGTTATAATATATGAGTACTTTACTCATCATCTTCAATTCCATCATAATTAATCTTTAATTATCTTGTATTCAAGAGATACACTTATATAGTTTATCCTGTATGCATATAAAATAGTTGAGTATCAATGATCAACTACCATTTGATTCAATCAGAAATAATTAAGAGTGGATATTTATAATGTTTTGAAAAATTATTACTTTATTGGTGAACATTAATATTCTTCATATAGGAAACATAATATTTTCCCTTCATCATTCACTAGTGGTCTAAGGTATGTTATTCATAATTATCAATATGCAATAGTAATATATAACTAGGCTGGATATTCATATTTTTCTTAAGTTTCACCTATAACCCAACATGGATAGAGATATATCAATTTTTTAGAACTTTTAATATATGTCCTCATGATTTTCCACAACTTATTTCGAGATTTCTCAATATCAGGGTTAATCATCTTATCAAATACTTAAGGGAGGGTTTTTAGAAAATATCAAGTAGGTATGTATTTAAAACATTTTGATTTATATCATTCATATACATGTGTTGCGTCTATGTTATTATATATTATAATTTATGAAATATAAATTGTATTTTAATGTATTTTTCCATGCTATTAAATTCAAAAATGGGGGTTTCCTCATGTTTGTATTTTAAGTTTCCTCAGTTTTAAGCATAAAATTTCCTATCTTGTTGATATAAATAGAATTTTATATATTGAAATAACAAGTAAATATGAACAAACTAGGATTTATGAATTATTTAAGAACATTATAATTCATGGAACATATGGACATAATAACCCACAGTCACCATTAATGAAAGATAAAGAGTTTTTAAAGTCTTTTCTAAAAAAAATATTAATAACACAAGTCTTGATGAAATGAGTATGCAATTTATAGAAGAAGAAACATAGGCTAAAAGATTGAGAAAAATGGTGTCTAACTATAAACACTACTGGAAATTCAGGCTATAGCCACGGTTTAAAAATGTGGCTATAGGTCCTCAAACCATGGCTAAGTTTGGCGTGGCTATAGGCCTAGACTTATAGCCACAGTTCAAAACTGTGGCTATAGGTCTACAGTCACGGTTCAAACCGTGGATTTAGGTATATATCCATGGTTCAAACCATGGTAATATCTCTATAACCACAGTTTAGAACCGTGGAAATACTAGAGAAGGGATACAGTTTATTTCCACGGTTAGAAACTGTGGCATTAGACCTTTAGCTACGGTTTGTAACCATGGAAATAGACCTATAACCACGTTTAAAAATCATGGCTATAGGGTCTATAAAACCATAAAAAAATATCCCCACCCCCTGCACACCCCCCCTGCAGTAGCCCACCCCCCTGTAGACCCCTCCCTCCTGGACACTGGACACCCCCCAGACAGACCCTAGACACCCCCCGGATAGACCCTGTACACCCCCCAGACACACCCTGGACACCCCCAGACAGAACCTGGACACCCCCCCCCCCAGACACACCCTGGACACCCCCCGGACAGACCCTGGACACCCCCCAGAGAGACCCAGGACACCCCCCCCCAGACCCTGGACACCCCCCCCCCCAGATAGACCCTGAACACCTGTTGGACAGACCCTGGACACCCCGCAGACAGACCCTGGACACCCCCCAGATAGACCCAGGACACCCCCCCCAGACACTGGACACCCCCCCAAACCCTGGACAGATCCCCTGGACAGCCCAGACCTCCACTCCCCTGGACAGCCACCCCCACCCTCCTGGACAGACCCTGGAACCCCCCCCCCCCCCCAGAACCTAGACACCCCCCAGACCCCCCCCCCCCCCACTCCCCTAGACAGACCCCCCCCCCCCCTCCCACCCTCCTGGATAGACCCTGACCCCCCCCCCCAAACCTACACACCCCAAGACCCTGGACATATCCCCCTGGACACCCTCCAGAACCTGGACACCCCACCCCTTGCACCCCCTACCAGTTACCCCCCTCCCCCTGCCAATCCCCCTACTAATTCCCCCCCTCCCCCTGCCAGTTCCCCCCTCCCCCCTACCAGTCCTGCCCCCCCCCCCCCCCCAGAACCTAGACACCCCACCCCTTTCACCCCATTTCCAGTTACCTCCCTCCCCCATACCAGTCCCCTCCCCCTGCTAGTTCCCCCCCCCCCCCTCCCCTTGCTAGTTCCCCCTTTCCAGTCCTTCCCCCCCCCCAAAAAAAACCTAGACACCCCCAGACCCCCTGGACAACCCCCCCCCCCCCAAATAGACCCTGGACATACCCCCCCAGACTCTGGACACCCCCCCCCCAGAACCTAAACACCCCACCCCTTGCACCCCTCTTCCAGTTACCCCCTCCACCCTTCCAATCCCCCCTACCAGTCCCCTCCCCTGCTAACTCCCCCATCCCCCTGCCAGTTCCCCCCTCCCCCCTTCCAGTCCTCCCCCCCCCCAGAACCTGGACACCCCACCCCTTGCACCCCCCTTTCCAGTTACCCCCTCCCCCTACCATTCCCCTCCACCTGCTAGTTTCCCCCCCTCTCCCTACTAGTTCCCCCCTTCCAGTCCTGCCCCCCCCCCCCCAAAACCTAAACACCCCCATACCCCTGGACAAATCCCCCTAGATAGACCCTGGACATACCCCCCCCCCCCCCCAGACCCTGGACACCCCCCCCCCCAAACCTGGACACCCCCCAGACCCTGGACAGATCCCCCTAGACCCCCCCCCCCTCAGAACCTAGACACCCCACCCCTTGCACCCCCCCCCCCTACCAGTTACCCCCCCTCCCCCTGCCAGTCCTTCGAGAGACCAACCCAATAGAAAATCAGATTTATGCATTGAAAAACCAACAGCAACCCTTGACGACATCAAGGAAAACAGAAACTCTGTTAACAGTTGAATGTTCATATTTGAGTAACTCGATTGAGGAACTTAAACAGCAGTAGGGGAAATTAGAGGAGCAGAGAGAATCATTGCATGATGACCATGAAAAGATTCTTGCTCAGTTGGAGTGTCTGGAAAAACTGGAGAATGTGAAACTAGTTTCGGACAGTTTAGTTGTAGTTGAGATGGAGAATTCTGGTTTGGGTGGTAGCTAGCCGAGAGTATATGCAAAAAAATCAGTGAATCAGAAGCCTGAGGTGGATTCCCTGGAATGTGTGCCTTTATATCTTAAAATCGACGACGAGTCTCCTACTAGTGCGACTCATTTTGGATGGGTCAAGTGGTGTGCTGATCTGATATTTAAGAATTCTCATGAGAATCTTGCACAGAGAAATGATGGAATACCTTCGATATCTGAATTTAAAGATGAATGTTGTGCCACAGCAGAACATTTGAATCAATCTAATGGATTTGAAGAACAAAAGTTGGATGAAAATGGGGAGGAATGCAATGGTGAAGTGAAGGAGTGGGTGAATGAGCTGAAATTAATACTTGAAGTTCCTTCTACTATTAAAGAAGTTTTGAATTTGAACTCATAAATTAAGGCTAATGCAAGTGAAGTTTCTGCCCATTCACATTCTAAGCCAGGGTTTTATGTAGACAAGAGAAAGAGAGGTAAGGGAACCATTTCCAGTAAAGGTGTTGATTCTCCTTCTAGGCGGTTGGCAAATAAGAAGAAGAGGAAACAAGGTGAAGATGCAAGACATAATCTATTTGAAGACATAGCTGTTGATAGGTACTAGTCCTCATGTGGTGAGAAGTATGGTTTTTTAACGGGCTGGGCGAAACCTGACATGGACTGGGCCTAGGATAAAAAAATTGTGCCCGGTCTGGTTTGCATGTGGATCGGCCTAGCCGACTTGTCCACTTAGCCTGCAAGATTTTTTGGGTTTGTCTATTCTTTATCATCTGGAAATTAGATTTTTTTCTAATCCTAACCCATTCTGTTAATGTGGGCCCACACTACTGCCAATTATTGGCTCCACATGTATTCTTACCTGGTCTTTTACTGGTCCACTGAACTGTTCATCTCCTTGTAGTGTTGACATGAAGGGTGATGCCATGGGCCTATTGCCGATTAGAAATTCATCCTTAGCATGAATGATTGGGAGAAGTTGAATTGGTGTTGGTGAAAGTCTTCTTCATTGAACAAAAGCATGTACAAAAAGAATCAATTTTCAGTTGTAAGTTTTTCCTAGCTTTGTTGGACCTATTTTAGTGATTTGGTGGTGATTTTGGTGCTTGTGTTGTGCTTGGGTTGCTGTTATGGTGTATATTGTTTCTATGATCTGTTCATTTTCTGGCTGTTTGTACTTCTGATATAAATACATCATTATGTGTCAGGTTTTTTAAACTTTGAATTTTTTTTAGTGTACCTAAAAAACCATTGAAATAGAATACAACAGGGAATTCATCTAATAGATTCTGGGTGTGTGAAATTTTGTACTTGCATCTTTACTTGTCCATCCAAGCAGGTACCCAACTCTAACCTCACCAAAAATGTTGAACCCACACTGGGTAGGAGGGATAAAATATCTCCACCTGTTCACATAAAATGAAATGATTACAGCTTAAGCACTACAACTAAGAACAATGTTGATCATTTTCTACAAGATGTGGTTGAACCCAGCTGCTCAGATATGATTTCTGGACAGAACCAAAAACCCTCCCTACCGACTTCTACTGTTACTCAAGAGATAATAAATGGGACCATCAATCAGAAAAATGGCTTAGGTTCCCTTCCCTCTGTTCAAACAATGACACAATCAAATATCTCCAAGGTTAATTCTGGTACTAAAGACTTAGAATATTTTAAATTTGTAAATGATAACACACCTACGGTGAAAGTTCCTCTACAAATGCAGGATAACAGTGACTCTGGTGATCAGAAACATTGTCCCATAGATGCTTTGGACACTGTCCAGGCACCCTATGTAACAACTGCTTCTGCTGTGGAAGTGATTCCAGGTACGCTACTTCCCACTTTTCCTCATTCAGCTACTCAAGATGTAAGAAAAGACTGTATTGATCCCTTGATTCCATGTAATTTTACCTTTATGGAATCAACTCTAAATACTTCTCACCCTAATCACATTAAATCTGTCCACAGTCCTAATGAGATGGAGACCACTGGTTATCCTATAAATTCTGGGAGTCCTAATATTAGTCCAAAGTCTTTTCAGGCTAAGACACAAACCAAACATACTAACACTGATAAACAAGATTCCATAACACCGAAACCTGTAAAACATACAAAAGCACTCCCTCGGTACAGGGCCCCTTGCTTATGCAGGCACTTCCTGAATCCACCGGGCAGAGGCACCTTACATCAGTTCTGGACGATGTCAAACAACAGGATATAGATGCTTCAAAGGACCCAGGTACTCCTACTCCTCATTCTATTAATTTACCTTTTGATGGTGTTCAATATGTAGATAATAAGAACTGTTTTGAATAGCCTGGTATTCTGTTAAATAAACAAAACATCACTTCTTTGATGCTATGTAATAAAAACAGAACAGACTCAATTATGAATGCTTCAAGAAATGAAACTAAAAATAAGAACCCTATCACTACAAACAATGAACAGGAACAGACCACTAACAATAACAATTCTCAAAAAATTATAAGGTCTTCTAGAAATAAAGGCTCTGGAAAGAAGAAAAAAGGGAGTTCTAACTCCAAAAACATGTTTAAATGAAGATTCTTTTTTGGAATTTTCAGGGTATTGACAACTCTGACACGTTCAATGTTCTAAAAATAATTGTTAACACTCACCATCCCATGTTATTTGGTATTGCTACACCAAAAATTTCGTATTCTCCTAAATACTCTCACTTGTGTCAACACAATTATATCTTCACTGGCGCAATCTCAAATACCTACAATGCTGAATCTCTATGTATTTTTTCGCACTCTTACAAAATGATAACACCTTTAATGTCTTTGATAAAATATTTACTTGCAATTTTAATACTGATGGCATACACCTCTTCTGCTCTTTTGTCTATGAAAAAAATAGATACCAATAAAGTAGAACTCTTTGGAATGACTTTTCTTACCTAAGCACTAATATTAATGACCCTTGGTTTATTCTTGGAGACTTAAATGCCATTCTCAACTCAAGTGAGAAAATTGGACCATCTCATGCCTCTATTTACATGAGAGAATTTAATGCCTCAATTGAAGACAAAAATCTCATTGAAATTAATCTCACTGGTGCGAAATACACTTGGTACAGAAAATAGTACAATAGAGTGGTCACTTACAAATTAGATAGAACCTTAACGAATGTACATTCTTTAGAAAGAGGTTAAGAGTGCCCTTTTTCTCTAAATCTTGAGAGTGTGGCTGGTCCTGATGGGTTCACAAATTAATTATTTATGTTCTACTGGGACATAGTTCATGATGAGCTCCTTAACGCTATGAGGGAGTTCTTTAACCATGCCTCAATGCCCTATGGAATCAACTCCATTTTTATTGCCCTGATCCCAAAGAAGGAAAATGTTGTGGATGTAAAAGATTTCAGACCTATTGCTATTGGGAATACCTTTCCAAAAATCATTAGAAAAATTATTGCAGGTGGGGCTATTTTGCAGGTGGCAGAGAGCTGGAACTGGTGGTTGGGGTTGTTTTGCAGGTGGCAGAGGGTTGGCATGAGTGTTTTGCAGGAGGCTGGGGGTGGTGTCTGGTGTGGTGGCTGGTGCGGGCTGGATTGCAGGTGGATGGGGGCTAGGGCGGGCTCGAATGCAGGTGGAAGGGGGCTGGAGCAGGGCCAAATCACGGCGTCACCGCGGTGTGACCACGGCGTGACCGCGACGTGACCGCAGCGTGTTGGCCCGGTCCAGCGACATCTGCGGGGCAGCATCTTCCGGCCAGAAACACTCATGCCAACCCTCTGCCACCTGCAAAACAACCCCAACCACCAGTTCCAGCTCTCTGGTGTGGTGGCTGGTGCGGGCTGGATTGTAGGTGGCTGGGGGCTAGGGCGGGCTCGAATGCAGGTGGAAGGGGGCTGGAGCAGGGCCAAATCACGGCGTCACCGTGGTGTGACCACGGCGTGACCGTGACGTGACCGCAGCGTGTTGGCCCGGTCCAGCGACATCTGCGGGGCAGCATCTTCCGGCCAGGAGAAAAGGGAGCGAGAGGAGGCAGGGCAATATTCCATTCATCGCCCCACCGGCAGAAATTGTGATTAGTCAGTCTCAACACTAATCACAAGACTCATGGAATACTATCACCGTGAACCGCCGCAGGATGTCATCCTGAAGCAGGGCCAAATCACGGCGTGACCATGGCGTGACCGCGGCGTGACCGGGGCGTAACCGCGGCATGATTGCGGCGTGACCGCGGCGTGTTGGCCCGATCCAGCAACATCTGTGGGGCATCATCTTCCAGCCAGGAGAGAAGGGAGCGGGAGGAGGTGGGGAAACATTCCAGTCATCACCCCGCCGGAAGAAATTATGATTACTCAGTCTCAACATTGATCACAAAACTAATGGAATATTATCACTACGAACTGTCGCGGGGTGTCGTTCTAGAGCAGGGCCAAATCATGACGTGACCGCGGTGTGATCGTGGCATGACCACAGCGTGACCGCGGCATGACATGGTCACACAACATGGAACCTCTGGGCTGTGGAACTAGGCTTTGGTTGTATTTAAATATCACATGCCATGTGACATGGTCACACAACATGGGACCCATCTTAAAAGTTTAATGACACTTAAAGAGTGTCTTGGTTCAAACAACCATTTTAATAAAAAGAGGGAAACCCCCTACAGGGATATAAAAAGGGTCAAGTACGATGTGTTATTTATTACTAACAATGACATCAAGTATAAGGAAAACATCAATGAAATAATGTTAAGCAAGGTATACCACTGTGAGTTTTCGCAGATAGCACACCTCCGTTGGAGGGGTTTTATTACAAAACCATGACTTATTTATCAAATGAAACAATTATCTTAACTAATACTTATTAAATAATTTCAATTTAATATAAACATGTAGAATTGAGAAGGCAACTAAATTAAATTTAAAACATTCTTTAATTAAAGATGCCAGGAGAGGGACCCGACCTCAACCTCAAGGCGCGTTTGATTTTGACGACAAAAACTCGAATCTTAATTTTTTCTGCTTGCACGCATATGAAACTTCACATATATATAAGGACACCTAGCCCCTATGTACATATTTTCATGGACAAATACACACAAGGGGTTCCTTAGATATATATTTATACTTGCATATACCCCTTTACACTTACACATGTATGCATTTTTCATATCCATATATAAGCACACCTAGCCCCAATATATATATTCATAATTCCATGAGTGAATATATATAAAGGGGGAAATTATATATGTATATGCCTACATATACATACAAATGTAAGCCTTCGTCAACGGCGACTCGAATCCACCTCAACGAAATCCAAAAGGCACTGCAAAAATATAAGGAACCCAAAAATCACAAATGCCCTAATTAAAATTGGGCCAAAGAATAAAAACAGAATAAACCTTACCCAAATCCAATGTTGAACTCATTTTCATCGATGGTGGTGGATAGAACCGACCTCATCATAAGAAACCACCTATAAGAAAATAGTGGGAAAAAATGAGATATAACGACTTCTTATATATATGTGATCAGTGTGTCAATTGTACATGATAAATGATACATTAATCCATAACCAACAATAAACAAATAATATTTAGATTGATATATACATCCCAATACTAAATAACATGATCATTAATAAACCTATTTATTTTTCAAACATAACTTTCAATTGCCTATTCAAAAATTAAAAATCACCAAATTATGGGAATAAAGTAAACTTCCATCAGCACTTAAATGCGAAAAATGGAGATTAGACATTGTTCTTAACCTAGAAAATGCATTCCTTGAACAATATTTTTCTATTTTTCTTTCCAACAATAATACAATAAACATTTTGTATAATTCTTTCACAATATCATTGTTACAAAAGAACGTTAAATAAAAAGGTAGTTTAAAATACTTGTATATTTATGGCTATTATAATCCCCTAGAGTGATAGTATTGGGAAATGAGCAACATAGTAATCCTCTAGTGATAATAGCGGAATGATTCAATTATTTAACTCCTAATTTTTTAAAAATAAAAAATAGGTCTCATGTTTTCATCAAAATACCTTGCCGTTACAACAACCTATAGCTGACACAAAATACACGTTCTCATAAATACTTGTCCAACCAAGGAAGCTCCTTGCATTCACCAAGCTTACATCTGCACCAATCACCCCTTTTAATGCTTTTTTAGAAAATAATTTCAATACAAAATTAAAAATACAATTACTCACCCAATTCTCAAGGTTGCATACCACCCCAGAAATGTTTCTCCATTGCTTGCACACATGCATGAGACACTCACCACTAACTGCATTAAATTAACAAAAATCACAACATGCTTGTTAGTGAGACATTTTAATCAAAAACAAAAATTGTCCAAAATTCATATCATAATTCATTATGTAAACATTTATCAACCAAACTTTTCAAGTTCAATAACTTTACCTTTTCGAATGCAGTCTCCCCCATTCCTATTTTGTAAATCTCACACACCATTGTCGTCAAAAATATTCTACCGAATTGGCAGCAGTTTTTCATTACCTACATTAAAATAAAAACTACCAAAAAGAAATTGGGAAAACATATAACAAACCATTATCATAAAAAACATTGAAAAAAAGTAGAAACATGAACCTGGATGTTTGTTTATGCTTCCAACAACAGTATGATTCGATCTTCAATAGGAGCATGAGGTGCTGTCCATGGGTACATTCAGGGGTATTTTGCAGCTGTAAAGGGATGTAGTTTTATCCCTAAATAGCATGAAGCAGAAATAAATAAATTCTCACCTAAAAATAAATGTACCAAACATATATGGTGGTTTATAAATAAAAAAATACACCCCAAGTGACTATGGATATATTTTTAGGGGTGTCCAGTTGGGGACTTTAAACCTATCATTGCATGAGAGGAAACTCATAGTTTATTATTATTATTATTGTTTGTTTCTTTTCTTTCAAGTAAAAATACCTCCCTGTTTTATTGATCTTCTCTCCCTGCTCTCCCATTTTTTAATCAATGACTTGGATTCATTGCTATATCTTATCACCTTTTAACTTGGCTTTATTTTTTTGAATTTCATTGGTTGGATTAAATTTTAATATTTTTCACCCTTTTTAATGGATAGGCCAAGCAGAGAATTTTTCAGGAGAGTTTCTAACTTGGTTGTTTTAAAGAAAAGAACCAACTACAAAGGGAGTGTTCTTGATCATTTATACTAAATTTAAAATATTTAAATTAATACAAAATGCCTTGAATATGATTACTTGAATTCCCAATAATTTGTGCCCATGTAGGAAAATCCATCTATTAAAAAACATGGTCATAAACCCCTCCAGTGGAAGGCTTGGGGATACCTCTAGTCTCAGTCATTGGCCCCATGTGGTATACTCCCTAGCTTCAAGGATGGCCCAATAAAATATTGTTCTATCATGAACCTATTAGGAAGAGCATCGATGAGGGTGTATAGCAGTTGGTCGAGACCTGTTGTGGTAGAGAAATATATTAATACAATCCTTAAAAGAAACAAGTGATTATAGGTTCAGATCCTTCCTTAACTTATCCTTAACAATGGTGAGAACATACCTTTCCAATATCAAATCTCATGAGGTGTCATCCCAAACATCTTTAACTAGAATATTTTCTTCATACATCTCCCAAAGAGGAGGTATTCCACCCAATCAATAAAAATTCCAAACATCTATCCCTACTTTTCTATGGGATAGAAGGAATTAATTAGTTTTAGGAAACCAGTGGATAATTATCTCTTTAAGTTTTGATTGATCATATGTGATGAAATGAGAAGTCCATACTACCTCATAAAGATAGATAACAAGTAACTGGTCAGAGAATTATGATCATCTCTTCCTAACCTAAAAAGATCATGCACATTCATCGGAGAAGTTACCTCTAGGTCATAAGTCCCACTTAGAGATCCAACCACTTGTAAGAGAATTCAAGGAGGATATGAGTGTGCTCAAATAAATTTGATCAATTGGTTGGTGGAAAATATTTAAACCTTCTAGATCTCGATGGGAGTTAACCAACATGTATGATAACCCATGGAGGAGTGGTACAAAAAAATTGAGTGTCTTTAGAAATCATTGTTTGAATAAAATCAAGGGGATATGACAGTCAGTAAGATGAAAGATTATAACCATGTGAAGGAGTGTAAACATCATCCATTATAACGAATCCATTCAAATAAATTCAGTGTAATAGGGGATATATCTTAAGTTCATGAGGTATAATCCCTTTAAAATCTTTGTTGGCGGAGAACACATCATAATGAGGGTTGAAATTTGATTCCCAGTAATCATATTACTATGTATGGTTACGTTGGAATATTTCTATGAACTAGGATCCATCTATATGAACACAAGAAATACATATATTTTATTATCAATAATTATTATATCACCATCACTGTGTATGGTTCCCTTATATGTTCAACATCATCACACCAACATGCCTTCAATTTCTACTCATACTCTACCCATGTCTTCTATAAATACTAGAGGAAGGGAGATCTAAATAACCATCACATGAAATTCAAATCACAGTATAAACTTAAAATCATAAAATCGATGAAATAGTATGGTATAAAATACATGTGTGGATTGGAAGCCAGTAGGAGGGTGCCGTAGTGAGATAGGTCTCCGGGTAGGAGGGTGCCGCTGTGAGAGAGGTCGTCGGGAGGAGGGCTCCGTGGTGAGAGAGTTTGTCAGAGAGGAGGGCTAAATCACTACGTGACCGCGGCGTGACCGTGGTGTGACCGCGGCGTGACCGCGGCGTGACCACGGCGTGACCGGGGCGTGACCGTGGCGTGTTGGCCCGGTCCAGTGACATTCGCGGGGCAGCATCTTCCGACCATGAGCGAAGGGAGCGAGAGGAGGCGGGGAAACATTCCGGTCGTCGCCCCACCGGTAGAAATTGTTATTAGTCAGTCTCAACATTGATCACAAGACTCATGGAATACTATCACTACGAACCGCCGTAGGGTGTCTTCCTAGAGCAGGGCCAAATCACGGCATGACCGCGGCGTGACCGCGGCGTGACCGCGGTGTGACCGCAGCTTGTTGGCCCGGTCCAGCGACATCCACAGGGCAGCATCTTCCACTTAGTTTCAAATAGGATGATATGGATGGCATGACAGGATGTTTTCTTAGAAGATTTAAAGAAATGAATGTTAATCTGTGATGACTAGAGGATTGGATGACCCCCGATATACCTAATTTGGTGAGGTTTGGAGATCTAGAAATGTGTAGGAATACCTAGAGGAATACCCCATGGGATTAGGAAAATCACAGGTTACATAACATGTAATCTGACATTATTGGTACTGTGGGACCCTTGGGCTATGTAACTGGGCTTTTGGTTGGATTTAAATATCACATTCCATGTGAGATGGTCACACAACATGGGACCCATCTTAAAAGTCTAACAGCACTTAAAGAGTGTCTTGGTTCAAACAACCGTTTTAATAAAAAGAGGGAAACCCCCTACAGGGATATAAAAAGGGTCAAGTACGATGTGTGCTTTATGACTAACAATGACATCAAGTATAAGGAAAACATCAATGCAATAATTTTAAGTAAGGTATACCACTGTGAGTTTTCACAGACAGCGCACCTCCGTTGGAGGGGTTTTATTACAAAACCATGACTTATTTATCAAAGGAAACAATTATCTTAACTAACACTTATTCAAGAATTGCAATTTAATATAAACATGAAAAATTAAGAAGGAAACTAAATTCAATTTAAAACATTCTTGAATTAAATAGGCTAGGAGAGGGACCCTACCTCAACCTCAAGGCGTGTTTACTTTTGACGATGACAACTCAAATCTTCCTTCTTTTTGCTTGCATGCATATGCAACTTAACATATATATAAGGACACCTAGCCCCTATGTACATATTTTCATGGCCAAATATGCACAACGGGGTCCTTAGATATATGTTTATACTTGCATATACCCCTTTACACTTACACGCGTATGCATTTTCCATATCTATATATAAGAACACCTAGCCCCAATATATATATTCATACTTCCATGAGTGAATATATATAAAGGTGGAACTTATATATGCATAATCCTACCTATGAATACACATGTAAGCCTTTGTCAACGGCGACTCGAATCCACCTCAATGAAATCCAAAACACACAATAAAAATATAAGGAACCCAAAAATAAAAAAAGCCTTAATTAAAATTGGGCCAAAAAATAAAAACGGAATAAACCTTACCCAAATCCTGAAATCATTTTCTTCGATGGTGGTGGATAGAACCGGTCTTATCATAAGAAACCACCTATAAGAAAATAGTGGGAAAAGAAATGAGATATAACAACTTCTTATATATAAGTGATCAGTGTGTCAACTGTACATGATAAATGATACATGAATCCATAACCAACAATAAACAAATAATATTCAAATTGATATGTACATACCAATACTAAATAACATGATCATTAATAAATATCTTTATTTTTCAAACATCACCTTCAATTTCCTATTCAAAAATCAAAAATCACCAAAATATGAGAATAAAGTAAACCTCCATCATCACTTAAAAGCGAGAAATAGGTATTAGACCTTGTTCTTAACCTAGAAAATTCATTCCTTGAATGTATAAAATACATAAAACTCTTCATGCCTATATCCTTATTAATTTTCTAGATTGAAACTTCATTTTTTAGCATGTTCTTATTCTAGAATTCACCTTTATTCTTATTTTATATAGGTTTATCAATTTTATAAAGTAGATAATTTTCCTTCTTTTATTCTTACTCAATTGGCTTGGATTTTTCAAACCAGATTGCTAATATGATTAGACAATATTTTGGTGCATGATATTCCTTCTTCTTGATTGTATATTCCTTCTTTGTAGAAACTATTTCCGAACATGCAATAATTGGTTCTTTCATTTTATCTTTCACCAATTATTATTGTTATGGAATCTATGTCATAAATTCTTAACAATTTGGACTACTTGGTGTCCCTTCCACACACACTTTCAACAGCCTTTAGAGTACCCTTTTTAGGCTCCCTTTCAAACTCCACACTGGAATTTTCAAGAACTAGCCCACTACAATATCAAATATTGATACTTAACCCAACACATTGATCTAAATGACATATTAGAAATACAGAAGCTCTAAATAGCATATTTACCAATATAAACTCCTCATAATTAACTGAACACACTGACTATACCAACCACTATAGGTAGATCATTAATTTTGGTGTGGTCTTGGAACCAAATATGGTTCATCCAACATCCATCTCCAGACACTAAATTCATCCATTTACTGTCTAAGTTCATACATTTCACAACCTTGATAATGATCACCATCCCTTGATATGGATTTCACTAAAAAAGGACAAGTATGAATCTCCCCACTATAGTATTATCGATACCATCATCAATCCTACATACACATGTCTAGTGCCTCATATCAAATTATGATCACTATAGAAGATCCTAGCCCAATAATATCAACAAAATTTCTTCATTTAAAAACTAGCATATTTCAAACACACATTATATCCAACAAAAATAATAAATTAAAAGATATTAAATAGAGAAATACAAATTATAGAAAATAATAATAACTTTAGGAATACATCATTAAGTATGGTACTAAAAGTCACTTCACCTAGGATGGATTATCCCAATAAAATAATATAGAAACCTACATCTTGACACATAAATGAAACCTATTTTTCCTATCCCAATATTAAGGGAATGCACACACATTATTGATACATGAGAAATAGACCACGGTTCATTTATTTTTCTAATATTGAGCTGAGATATTACGCATTCAATTTACTCTATCACCCTCATACTGAGGCTCACCAACCAACATTCATTCCTACCCGGTTTCCATCCTTCTCTGTGCACCTTCCTATGCAATGGATGTATCTACATAGATAGCTCAGTATTTCTTGAATATCTCCTAGTTGGTTTCCAGATAAAAGGAAGCTACTCATGCCCATAATAAGTACATAAGACCATTTAAAAACTAGAATTCCTTTATCAATAAATTTTATTTGAAGGATGGAATGAAATGAATAAACCTTTCAAATTTAGTGGAATACTCCATTACTGATTCCCATAATGATATAGCTCCATGAATCCCCAAAACATGCTCTTATTCTGCAAATCTACCATAGCCTCTCATAGAAGAGGGAATGAAACTCAATCCATAAAACCTCCTCATTCCTTATTTTATGATCAAATGTATTTATCCATTCTGATTCATCTCCTTTGAATTTAGAAAATTCTAGTTTCACCCATATATCCTCTAGAGTTCTGATCCTTTAAAATAAGAACTAAACTTTCTTCAACATATTCTAAACATCCTACGATCCCATGTCACTATTGAAAATTAGATACTGCTACTCCTAGAACTCATGGATAACTTAGAAAACCATTTCTTTTCCTTTTCGAAGGCCTTGGTCAATGGATCAAAGTAGTTGTAACATAATATGAGGGAAACAGCCACTTGAGAATATTTCCCATGAGAACACAATGTCATCCTAATTAGATTCTTTGTTGATTAATTTTGACTCAACATTATCTCGTAATAACAACATTACTAATTAGAAACCCATCGCGCCACAATCCTAAGCATGCATTATTACCACAAAATCATGAAACTACCTTTAATCCTTACTTCATAACAAAATATCATTTCCAAAACACCAAACCCTAAGGTTTATCATAATAATATAAGGGTTACTATCCTACACACCAAGCATAAAAACCAAACCCCACACATTCACCCTTGATAATAAGAAACCCTCCACCCCCTTAACTGATCTAACAAGCGAATTCCTAATAAAAATACACAATCTAATCACCCAGAAATCACCAAAATTCCCTATATCAAGATTTTTACATCAAAACATCAAGAAAAACCCCAACAATAACCACCAACTCGAGGGATTACCACCAACCCAAACCCCCAAAGACAAATCCAAACCATACCCAATACATAACCATCATACTCCAAACGCAACCCTAACACCCGAACTCAATTGCATGAAGAGAGATATGCTTCTACCTACAAATGGTGAGTCCACTGAGCAGAGGTCGTCGGGGAGGAGGGTGCCGCTATGGGAGAGTTCATCGGAGAGGAGGGCGCCGCTGTGAGAGAGGGCTGCACGGTGAGATCGTCAGGGAGATCGTCGGGAGGAGGATACATCGTCGGGGAGGAGGGTTGCACGGTGATAGGGCTGTGAACCGGGGGAGGAGGAAGAGGGCTGTGGGGATGAAGAGACACTATTGGGGAGGAGGGATGTGCGGTGATAGGACTGCGAATCAGGGGAGGAGAGGTGGGCTGCAGGGAGGAGGAGACGTCGTCGGGGAGGAGGGCTGCGCGGTGATAGGGGTGCGAATCGGGGGAGGAGGAGGAGGGCTGTGGATCGAGGGAGGAGGAGGAGCCTGGTACAGCTTGGGAAAAAATTACGCTCGCGATGTATTATTGAATTAGCCATGGAGATGGAATTTAAACGTGGCAATAAAAAAGCTATAGCCACGGACCTATAAAATAGTGGCTATAGGTCCATGGCTATAGCCCTACTTTTTAGTAGTGAAAATCAGTATATTTAAGCTTATAATCCAAATCTAGTGATAAAATATTATATTCATCTTAATTTATAGATTTTCAACCAATCATGTTCATGTATTTGTTTAAATATATAAACAAAGTCTATGACTGTGTCATTTTTTCTCTTTATGAATTTAATAAAACTCGATAGTCTAATACATAAGTTGATGAGATTAAAATGTACTATGACTATTTATATATATTATCACATAAATAATTTTGGAAAATACTTGTTTTCAATATACATTACAGGTTCCCTGCCATTGATAGATTACATTTCACTAACTGGATAAGAAGATTATTACTTATAAATATGATTCAAATATTGAAGATATTTTGAACATATCAATAATATCTTACACAATTTTCACTTCTATATTTTAATCCAATTTTATATACCCTAATTAAATAATGATCAATTATATATAATTCCATTAAAAAATAATATAATTCATGTGAACAAAAATAGATTCCTAAAAAAGAATGATCCATAATTGGAAGATTACATTATGTACCCCCATGATTATGAAACTTTATTATCAACATGTTTTTCTCACTAAGGTTAAAGCCATTTATTCTTATGAAGATATATTATGTAGTGAACCTGACCCTAGAATCCTAGAGCTAGTTATTTTTACCACTACATTGGAATAATATACAAGGAATTGCATTTTGAATGATTTAACAGTTTAGTAGTATTGGTAAACTAGATATATACATGAGTCTTACATTAAATTTGAATACAAAAATTATAACATAATTTTTTTTTGATAATATCATTACTAACTCAAGAATATCCTTTCATATATATCATATTAAACTTCATGTAATCCTAGGGAAAGGAAAAAAAATAAGGGTGAGCTCAAACACTCAGTAAGGGTTAAGTAAGGCGGAAGCTATCATGAATCAATAAACATAATCAATATGGAAAGGTAAATAACTAAACACACATACCATTTAAATAAATTTTATGTATTATTATATAATTTATATTGAATATTGAAAGGTAAATAATTAAAAACACATTATATTTAATCAATAATTGATAACGAAATGCATCCATAGACAATGTCATAGTGAAAATATCATGGATAATAATAATTGAATATTGAATGAGTTAAATGTTTAATTATTGGATTACATGTTTACTAGTTACATGAAACCTTTATCATCAAGACCTTTTACAATATGGTTTAAAACATACTACTTTCAAGACCTTTCACAAGACATATTAAACTACTTGGTTACAAACATGAAGGGTTTATAGATAACCGGTTCCATCCCATGAGACTATCGATGCATCATGGAGATTTATATAAATGATCCCCAACCTATGTAATACCTTTAAAAATAATTCCTCATATATAAAATAGTTTATTTAATTTATAAACAATGTTTCTTATCATCAAGTATCTATTTTGAGTAAAGGATATAGATTTATCAATATTTCCCCAGTTAATCAAATAACTATCAAGTAAGAACAATATGTAAAAATGGTACTAGGTTTATGAAATAATCATATAAATTAGAAAATAATATGTATATTTAAGATAAATTTAATTTCTAATGAAAAATTTCCACAATAAAGTCATTTTTTAAGAGAAAGTTAACAATCACAAAAGAAAGTGAAATTGTATAATAACTCTTACCATTTCGTAATTTTCAAGTCAAATCCCCTTGGATGATATAATTAAAATTGAAAATTAAATTAACATGAATAATTAATTATTCATGATATTACATTTCAAATGGGTTTTATATAAACCTCATGAAATAATATAGGTGCATAATATAACATACATCTCAAAGAAGGAAAATTGAGAAACAAAATCCCTTACCTTACACTTCCTTTTAATTGAATGATATTTAAAGTTATGTATAATGGTTTTAATTATGTTATTAAATTATTAAATAATCATATTGATATTTATAATATCATATATAATATTCTTATAATATATTATCACCTTTTTGTTAAAACTCTTTCATTATTTTCATTATTTTGGTTGTTAATTTCCTTATTTTCTCATACGTGTCTCGTAATGAAAGATTTGTTTCTTGTGAATATTATATAGTTATATCATATATAGAATAATAATCATGACATAATTATAATATTTTTACATCAATTTTACTTTTAAAACCAATCATGAATGATGGTTATGAAAAATAAAGTATGTTATAATCATGAAGATGGATGCCATGTGTATGCATGAGTAACATTTTCATTTATTAATGATAATTATGGAAAGGAGGTAAGTAATATTTTACCTTTATATAATGACCATAATATTATTAATAACATATTATATACTTATATATATCATTCATGTGGTGTGTTGTGGTGATGAAAAGAGAGTCACATCGCTTTGTGAAAGTGGTATTCCACGCATACACAAGCAATGTTTCCACCTTTAGGTAAGTGGAAAGGAAAGAAATAAAATAATATATGTATATATATATTATATTAAAATAATGATAAATATTTCATGGATATCATAATTATGTCATGTATATTACATATAATCATTAACTTTATCTTTATCACCTTCCATGTGAAGCATTAGTGGAGGATGAATCACATCATTTCGTGAGGCGGTAGTCCCCCGTGCACATGAGCGACATTATCATATCTCCTATGGAATGGAAGATAAAAGGATATATATATATATATATATATTTGATATAATTTCTCCAAAGGTATTAATTTTTTATAAATAGTATATATATAATTTATATCCATTATCATACCCAACCTTGGAAGGTGTTAATGGAAAAAAAATGACATCAGTTCATGTGGCAGTAGTCTATTGTACACACAAAAGATGATTTCATAACCCATTTGATGGAATGGTGTGCAGTTGTAGGTTTTAACATTAAAATCAAAAAAACTCAGTATATGGAAGATACTGAGGCTATTATATAATCATGGTATAATAGAAATTGAAGGAGGTGGAGAAGGAAATAAAATAAAGATTCTTATTGAAGAACATTACCTCTTCTTTGAGTATCTTCCTTTGGTTTTCACTAAAGCCTTCAAAGGTTGGATTTATGCCTAAACTAATACTTCTAGGATGAGGGTAGGGATATTGGGAAGTGATTTGGGTTGGTATTATCCAAAACAAAGTGGTTTGAAGCTTTGAAGAATGGGGGAGAGTGAGTTCCCTTTTATAGTTGAGGAGTGGCATTCACTACTACAAATAGGGTTGTTAATAGTGTTAGAAAGAGGTTTTATCAGTGAATTCAAATCATTGATAATCTAGTCCCTATTAAAATATGACCCTTATTAGTTATATTTGGTATCATTGATAAAGATTTCCTTTATCAGTACTTTTTACAAGAATTGATGGAGGTTGTATTTTAACAACACTTAGATTATCAGCACTTTGAAAGCACTGATAAAGGACCTCTTTATTAGCATTTTTTTAGCAGAGATAAAAGTAAGAAAAAAATTATATTTTTTCATGCTAGATCTGCTAATCAATCCACCCCCTTCCTCAATGCTAGACCCCCCCCCCCCCCCCCCCCCCGCCCTTCTCAGTGATCCTGAGCACCCCCCCCCCCCATTTCTCAGCGCTTTTAACCCCCTTCCTCAACTCTATAGGGACCTCAGAAACCTGAACTCGCCCATATTTGATCCCAGGACCTCCTTCTGTTAAGAGGAAAACTTTACCACTATACTAATTCAATTTATTTGATATTTTAAGAGATTTATATTTATAAATATATATAAATATATATATATTAACATACATTTTTATTTATATATTTATTTATAAAGATATATTTTATTTATTTGTAAATATATATATATATTTATATTTACTTACATATTTTTATTCATATATATTTATATATATATATATATATATATTTACACACATTTTTTATTCATGTATTTATTTATAAATATATATATTTACATACACCTTTATTGTTTACATATATATATAATTTTTTTAAATACATTTATAAAATATATGTTTGTGTGAGTGTGTATGTGTGTATGATATATATATCCTCAAATTTATTTAAAAATATTATATATCAATATTCATTTACATATATTATAATATAAATATAATTATATATCTGTTTATTAATACACTCACATATGTATGTATAAACTCATATATATATATAGACATATGAATATATATATTCATATAGGTTTACTGTAAATTCATTTATATGCTATATTTAATGATAATGATATATTTTATAAAAATACATTTATATATGATGAACACGCAATATTGATACATACATATTTACACACACAAGTTCACATTTATATTTGTCACATACACACACAAATATTTATATATATATATATATATAATTTATTTTCATATATTAGAATATACACATAAATATATTTTTTTTATCGACACACACATGTCTATATATAAATTTTTTTTACATAGGTATATATATAAATATTAATTCATTTTTATGAGATACATAAAATGGAAAATTAATTATTTTAAATAAAATTAATAATAAATATTTATTTCCTTATTGTTTATATATTTTAAAATACATTTTTATGTTAATATGTATTTATAAAATTGATTCACTATAAGTAAATATAAGAAAATGTGCATATATTTAATTATAAATGAAACTAAAATTTTAAAAAAGATAAAAATTCAAAACCATAATAACAATATGAATGTAATACATGAGAATAAATCTAGTATACACTGAAAAAAAAATAATACCCCTTTAAACGATACTAAAATTCCATCAAATGTTAAAAAAATGGGATATCCTGACTAAAAACTCAGTTCTAGAGGCCTTATAGGAATTTTTTTAGCATTGAAAAAAACAACTAGGGTTTTCCTTAGTCACCCAAGTGTGTATCTCCTTTCAGACTTCAATTTGATATGTGTTATAGTCTAAATGGACACCCGGGTCAAAAGTTATGCTCGTTTGAAGTTCAAGTCATGTTTTCAACTTATCTTAGACCATTCATTAATTCATTTAATTTTTATGTCATCCAATTGTAATTAAATGACTATTACTAGATGATAATTAGAAAGTTATTAATTAATTCGATTTTTTATTATTTTATAATTCATTTTTTACTAAATATATTATATATTAATTATAAATGCATATTTATCTTTATTTAAATCATATTTAATAAAATATATTATATTTATAGTAAAAAATGTATATTAATATATTATTTTCAATCAAATATAATTTTTTTAATGAAATATACCCTTTATGAGGGCTAGTAAAAAAGCACTGATAAAGACCTTGTTTATCAGTGCTTGTTTACAAGTGTTGATAAAGAGCCCCCTTTATCTTTGCTTTTTTTCTGGTACTGATAAAGGCCCTCCTTTATCAGTGTTTTTTATTAATGCTGATAAAGGGACACCCTTTAACAAATCTTTTTTAGTATCACTGATAAAGATCCTCCTTTATCAGTGTTTTTTATTAGTGATAATAAAGGCCCCCTCTTTATCAGTTCTTTTTTACTAGTGGTGATAAAGGGTCCCCTTTATTAGTGCTTTTTTATTAGCATTGATAAAGGGCCCCTTTATCAGTACTTTTTAGCAATGATAAAGACCCCCCGTTATTAGTACTTTTTTAGTTTTGATAAAGGGACCCTTTATCAGCTCTTTTTCTAGCGCTAATAAAGGGAGATTTTATTATCACTTCTATCTATCTCTAATAAAGCCTAGTGTTGTTAAATACCTTTTTGTAGTAGTGATTCCTGTAAATACTCAAAAGTATTCACTATTGGGAGGTCTTTCTTACCTATTGTGGCTCAAAAATTGAATAATAATAGAGGGGAGGGTTTATGTGGTTTATAAATACCACTAAGGCACAAAAATAAATTCCTTTTTATAATTTTCTTCCTTAAATTCTATGTTTTCATATTTTTACCCATTTAGTTTTTTACTAAGGTAACTAGATTTTTAGCATAGGTAATTTATCCATTAAGACTAAATTAAATTGAAAATTATTATGAAATTTAGATACAATGATTCTAAATATGATATTCAATTTATAAAATAAAAAACCCATATGCTTTGGAAATTAATTTTAACAGAAGCGCATGTAATGTGCAAAAACACTCCTTTAACCCTAACTGTGCTAACAAAGATTTTACAATTTAGTGGTTAATATGTTAATTATAAAAGAAAAATTGGTCCATTAATGGAACATATTTTATATTTATTAAAATTTAAAAATTACTTGTCATAATATAGTATTTTTAGTAAATTTAAATCATTTAATAAAATATCATTTATTATAAAATAACATTAATTTCAATTTGAACATTATTTATATAATTTCAATTTAAAAATATCAAGATAGTGATAGAATTAAAATATATTATTTTAAAACCTATATAACATGATATAATCATCTCAAAAAATAATTTAATAAAATAATTAACTCAATTTACTTCAATTTTAATATTTTTAGTATCATTTATTTTATTTTATTTTAAGTAAATAATTATTATATTGGCATTTCTTAAGCATTTAAAGTAATTATTTAATCTATAAAAATTTAAAATAAATTATCATGATAAAATCTCATTTAACTTTAAAAATATTATTTATAACCAAATATATTGTTTTTCCCTAATCCAAAACTTTATAAATATTTAAGGCAAGGAAGGTTCTTTTTTGGTATTTTTCCTAACTTAACTTATTATTTAGGCCAATTTCAGGTAATTTTATCTAAATAACCCATAACAATTGATAATAAAGTGATAATGGTATATATATGTCAATAAAATGGGTTTTGGACAAGTTTTAAGGTCATTTTACCCCTTATCTATTAAGTTTAATCCCCCGATAAACTCATTTTTACCTTCATTGTAATTAATTTTAACTGTTTTCACGAATCATTATGGTAAAAAATTAAGTTTACCTTATTAGATAATATAAATTATCATGATTCCAAATATTAATTCTATTTTTCTAAATTCAATACATAGAATAGGTATAATTTAATTTATAATTAATCCCACAAAAGTTACGAGAAAGCGGGTTTTTAAAGTGAAAAGGTTCAAAAAGTTTACAAAGTTTTTTATATCTAAATTCAATATAAAAATGATTTCAATGAAATAAATTGGATTAATAAATGTCTAATTTTACTAATTTTACTTTAAAAACAATTCAAAACATAATATTCATTATAAACTATTTAGATGAAAAGACAATTTTCAATTAAAATTCAGTATTTTTCACTATTTATCAAAAAATGAAACTTTTTTGAAAAATAAAAACACTCCCAAAGATAATTTTGATAATATTATTTAAAAAATTCATTTTATTTTATCATATAATTTTTCTAAAATTGGTAAATTTTAATTTTAAATTATGCACGCCAAGTACGATTAAACTAACTTTTAGAAAAAATATCATTTTTTAGAAAACATTTATTTTTATTTTAAATGGTTCTTATTTTAATTATAATAAATATATAAATAATAAAAATGGTAAAAATATATATTTTCACAATTTATTTAATCATATTAATTCCCTTCATTTCAATGTTTAGGCGATAACTATCATATTAAAAAAATATATAAATATTATATCGTTTTTTAGTAAAACTCGATCTTGCACGTAACACAAGATATCGAAGAAACTCATTATTGCGTGTAACTCAATATAAAATTATCTTTGTGTGTAAGAAATTTTATAAAATAAAATTTTTATTCTTTATGAATTTTTGGGGTGTTATATTCTCTTTATCTTAAATAAATTTCACCCATGCAATTTAAAATTGATATTGGAAACCAAGGGTTTGAAATTTGGAAATACCATTGTTAAAGAAACCACATCATAAAAGAGTTAATAAAATATCCCTTTAATAAGAGCTAAAAGGAAGTACCATGGTCATATTGAATAACACTTAACTAGTTTTCTGATAGAATAACATTAGTGGAAAGTGACGATATGGACATGGAGGAAAAGCATAAATATTTATAGAGAGTGATTGATGTCATTGATGATAAGAAATTAAATGATTAATGGAAATTTTAGAGCCTCAAATCCATAAATCTATGATGATTTAAAATAAAATTTGATTCATATGATATGAAGGTAATAAGATAAAATTTTAGTTTCATAATCCTTTCCCTAATGTTGAGTAATTCCTTTACTATTTAATAATATAACAAAATATACTTACATGATATATTTCTATTTTATAAACACAATTCCATCCTTTGTTTATGCTTTTATAAATTGAAAATTCATCCCTTACTCCAAGAAATTAATATCCAAAAATTAATTTTTTATGTCTAAAGCACTAAAATTCACTTTTAACATATTGTAAAATCCATAAACATAAACAATTCTTTCCATATGTCTCTAAATATTTTACAAAACCAATATGGTTAATACATTAATATATAAACCTAAAAAGTAATACTAATGGTTCATCATTAATATTTATTCATAAAATTGTTTAAATAAAAAAAATGAAATATTAACCAAGACATCATGTATTCCAGTGGTTGGTGTGAAACTGTTATCACCCTTCGGTCATGGGTTCAAACCCCATTGCCTTGATGAATGTGAGGGGTTTTCATCCATCACACAGGTTGTCATTTTTTAAAAACTATATTAATAAAATTCCTATAAAATTACAAAATAAATATGATGGACATTCTTGAAATAAAATTAATCATTAAATATCCCTTTTACTAATGTTTCTAATAAAACTTTTCTTTACAAAGTCTAATAATATTATTTGACTACTATTACAATGTTATTAATTATTGTATTAACTATAAAGGTTATCAATACCTTGAAACTTATTTCTATAAAATTTAAATGCATTGTTACTCAAATATTTTTTTTACTAAAACATATAATTTCTATAAATTCCTCCAAAATTTCCTTAATATTGGTAGAATATCATCACATAAAACCTAAAAATAGGTGTTTAAGACTTTTAACATATGATCAATATTAAACTCATTAACCCATGATGCAATCCATAAATCTTAAGTTAATGGAGATGAATGTTCTTCTAAAATTTAACACAATCCTTAGATGTTTCATAATTCTTATCACCAAAATAACATTGGAAAAAAGACTTCTACAATTTAATTCTTGAATCCTAATACATAAATACTTGATCCATTTTATTTCCACATTGGTACTTCCTTGGTCTAGGGTTTATCCTAGGTCACCCATTATCATTATCTATTTAAATACTTCATAATGGTTTGAAATAAATTGTGAAATGTCCTAAGAATATCCCCTGAGAGTGTCAAACTAGGTGTGCACTAAGGCCTACTTTCATATACTAGGTAATGCTTGAGTCAAGACTGATGCAAATTTTTTGGAGTTATCAAACCTAGGTACATCTTTGTTGGAACCACATCTATTAGAATAGAATAATTTTTTATTTTTTTGAGTTTTGATTCAGTATATAAAGTAATTTTCTATATGGATACTCTAGAAAACATATACACACAAGATATCATAAATATTATCAATATATTTGGTTTTCCTTTATATAAAATTACTTTGAAAATTTATGTTCTAGTTATGCTATGAAGAAATGACGATAATTCTTTTGGTATTTGTAATGGTACCCATTTAATTATGATAGAGTTGGGGTAACATGTTATCTAAGTTGAGGTATTAATTTAAAATCATTATAGTTGTAAATATTTCATAACAAGGATAATTATGACATAATCATATTTATTATATCCAATAAAACTTCAACAAATATAGTACCCTTTATCCATTTCATATTTAATGACTATTAATAAAATTCAAGGGTTCTCTCCTTAATATATTGGATTATACCTTCATAAGTCTATTTTTTTCATGGACAATTGTATGGTTCTGTTACTAGAGTTATAATCAAGAAAGGTATAAAAATATTTATACATGATAGAAAAAATACATCTTTGATTTGTACAACTAATATTATTTACAAATAAATCGTTAAAAATTTAATATAGGTACACAATGACTACTTCATTTTTGTACTAGTGATCTATTTCCAAATAATGTTATAATAACTATAAAAAATAGTGATCATGATATATAATATATCCATTACATTTTTAATTTTAATCTATTTTTTATATTCATAAATTTTACATGGTGCTTCATTAATATTTATGACATTACCATAGAAGATGATGAGACATTGAAGATTCAATTATGAGTTCTCTAGATGTGGTTCACCAAATCTTCAAAATAATCAAATGATATTATTATAATAGAACTAATAATTATTAAATAGAATGTTAATATTTTTTATCATTTGGTATTTATTTTCATTGTTATAAATCTTAGAAAGTTTGTTACAATACACATGCATAATATAATGACTTCAATACCACATTTAATTTATGACTAATTAAAATTAGTATTTTGATATTAAAAAATATTGGAAAAACAATTATATCCATAATTACTAGACGATAGCAAATATTAAAGTACATAAAATCATTCATGAAGGATTATACTACATAATTCAAACCTTTTATATTATTTACAATAATGGATTTTTTTTCAACTCATTACACATGAATAACTATATTCAATTAGAGAACTCACATAAAACCTTGTGAGGTTAATATTTTGCATTATTAATTTTATTTCATTCCATTTTAGGATATAATTATTAAGAAATTTATTGATTAATACCTCATTGGTAAGATATTTATATTATTTCTATGTATGTATAATTAAATTTGGTAATATCTCTACAAACTTAATTAGACGTATCATACAACTATATTCAAAAACATTATTATAATATCAAGTATAATTTTTAATATCCTATCACTTTTATTCTTAGTTTCTATATCAATCATAAATTAACATTATTTATTAAATACTTTATATAAAAATGTATTATTAAGTTTTATATTGATTTTTCTATATTCTTTATATTTTCTAAATTATATTTTCCTTTCACTTCTACAGATATGCAGTTATAATATACTATTCTGGCTATCATTTTTTGAGAATTAAACTAATATCTCTAATTGAATATATAGTCCATTTTGGTTTATTTTTATGTATTTATTTTAATTTTTCTATATTATATGATCATTTTTAGTAGTGGTGTTTTTCCATAAAGTGATAAATTTTTCATTTGTTTGTGTATGTTAGATAAATTTTCACCAATCATTAAAAAACATTAAAAATTTGAGTTTATTATTTTATTGCTTCATTTATTCTTACATAATTTCACTATTTTACTACATTCCACATCACTTAATATAAAAATTATAAGGGCACTATCCAAAGGCATTTCCCTTTCCTAATGATTTGTATTTCTTATATTATTTATATAAAATCACCCCTTCTCCAACAATGTTAGCCAGTGACATCCTATATTTTAGGGTTCCATTTATCTAAAGAAGGTACACACTCACTTAGTTTGAAATATAGTATTGAGACTATGTAACTTTAATATTGAAGGTTTTTACCTCAACAATATTTATAACAATCATGGATAAAAACATTTGATAGAAAATAAAAAGAAGGCGTATCAAATTATTCATTAATAGGTGATGAACAACTTGATAGAGTAAAGGATGTCATCAATATATATGGTATTAATTTCTCTAAAAATATTTCAATGGTGGGTTATAAAAAGTGATCACTTTTTTTGAACCATATTTTTAGTGCCTTGACCCAGGAGCCACTTAAAACCTGTTTTTCATGCCAGAGGCCAAGGAGTCTTAGATACACCTCCTCGTACACCAAATACTACCGACTAGTAGTGGGGGTCTGATTAGGTGATATTGGGGAGACTATAACCTCTGGTTATGATAATAATAATTTTCATATAATAATGAAACACTCCATAATAAATAATAACAAACTCAATGGAAGAAATAATAGATAATGAAAATAATAATAAAAAGTATAATATCATTTGTAGATAAGAATACATGTCATGACAGTCATATAAAATAGACATGAAATGTCTCCCATGGATAATAATAGAAGTATGTATAATAAATATGAAAAATCCTAAAAAGTTAAAACTAACCTTATGAAATGGAACCACCCGTCTTACTACTATCCATCCCAAGAAACTACTCACTATGATCCTAAATACAAACCTGATACCTTAATTGATCTTAGAGATATAAAGGCTACATGTGTCCTGAGGAGATAGTGTAGGGTGTGAGTATGAACTCATTAGGCCACCGCCAATATTTTTTTACCTTACATCTATAATTATACAAGTGTATTCATAAGTAAATAAATGGAATCAACTCACACATGAAATAAATAACTTGCTACAATTGTGTTCAACAACCATAAGTGAGCATTTACCTACTTTGACCAATTTTGGTACTTCACTGAATACATATCATCATATATATATTTTCATACATTACATGTTTTCAAATATACATCTAAATTAGTGAAAACCCATAGATTATTTCCCAGGAGTTCACATAAAAGTATCATACCTGAAGAATGCTTTGGCTTCTCCCATAAACATATCACCAACATCTTGGGATATATGGCACCTCATGTGCCACCCATAGAGTAACTATAATCCCATTTTCATGCCCTTCAATACATCCCAAGTCACATGGAATTCCATTCAAATAATCACTTTTGGATCAACAACCTGATATCCTAAGGTACAATGATATATTTCCTCCCATACGTAATAAATCACTATTGGCTCGACAACCCAACATCTAAGGCTTGGTGAGATCCATACTTTAATAATCATGTCCCATCTTCCTCAAATGTAAATGGTGAACCACATCCCAAATTTACGCTATCAAAACCACATACCAATTTTTTACCATCATCAACCATGTTTTTCTATAGCCAGCACCTCCCCTATAACTAATAGTCAACATTATCCCTTAATCCGTTATAACTATGGGGGAACCCACCCACAATGAGTTGTCAAAACCACCTCGATCGAGTCCTATCTGTGTGCACACGACTCCAATTACAATATCTACCAATAGTAGTGAGTGAAAATCACCAAAAATAAATATTCCACATCATCTAGAAACCTCATATCCGCATGAGAACCTCACCGCCCATCCACGACATGGTTATCACCATCCACATCAACCTAAAGATCACATCACCTTAATTCTGATGGTCAACACCATCTGATATATCTTAGGCCAGTCCCTTACCCTAATAAACCTCATCATCTCAGTCCCAGTGATCAACATCACCTCAATACGTCAAGATACACCCATCATGTTCTCATGGAACCAATTCAATCATATTGCAATATAATTAATTGAAAAATTTAAACAAATTTTAATAACCTTACCAACTAACCACAATACCCATACCTATATTATCATATTTAAATAGACTATAGAATTCCTATCAGCATCTCACAACATCAATTTAATGATTTAATGACAATAATTAATTTATTAAAGGTTTCACCCAAACAACCAAACATATGTATTTAAGAATGAAACCCATAGCATATGTATATTTAAGGAGAAAACTAGGCACCACCTACCATAGACTCGTATGAATTAACTCATTAAAAACCGGACTTTAATTTGAGGTGTATCAAAATAAAATGAGATTCTAGATAAACACCCTAGAAAATAGGGCAAAAGAGCGCGCATGGAATTAGCATTCCAAACAGCGAGATAAAATAAGAAAAGATGCAATAAGAATCAAGGTCTTACTACTATGCTTCCAATTGACCCAACGATGTTCAAATTAGAGATTAAAGAAAGTAAGGAGAAAAAATAATAAGTGAAAAAATAATGGAGGAGGGTCCCCTTATATGCGCGTGAATGGGAGAAGAAAGGAGAAGAATAAGGAAATAAGGATGGAGGGTAAGTTTAGTAATTTCACCCATTTAAATGAATCGTACAGTTTGGATGCATTTTTTGGATAATGGTGCACCAACTGTGTGGTTCCACTATCCAAAGGGAACCCCCTTTATAATAGGTTTCATGGTTTGGATGCACAATTTATCCATACCATACACCAAAAATGCGCACTCATAGCCTAAGTGGCACTAAGCATGTGGCCTAGGCCGCATGGTTTGTCAAACCATTCACATCCTATTCACACTCTATATTAAAAACTATAGTCATATCACATAAAAATGTTCCCCACCTCACATGGTTTTTATAACCGTGATTAGATTCAAATATGGGTTTCATGATTTCCCTTTAAAGGTTTCACAATTTTATTAAATCATGTACCTCTACCCGCACATTCTAAAAATGATTTTTCTAGGCCCAAAACTCCCAAAACTCATCAAAGCCCCTGATTCACTAATCATGCATAAAAAATATTCTAAAAAATACAAGAACATTTTAATTAACTAAATTATTCTTTGAATCCTAATTTATAAGTTAGTTTGACCACCAAACTTAAAATTCAAAAAAAAAATTAGAAAAATGAAACTTTAAAAAACTTAAGACATTACAGTCTCCACACATTAAAATAGACCATACTTGAGATATAAGGTTTCACGTTGGTATGGTATCAAACATAACCATCTCATAAAAATTACCCTGATCTACCCTGGTTGCTCACTCACAGGTAAATTCCTCTCATGGTGATCCCCACCTTTGTAATTACCTACCTAGTCATTCACTAACATGAAAATAAACACTCTGATGGTTCCCTTGACCATCCCCTGGACATACATATCCTTACATGACCTAACATCATCACTGCACCTCATCAGGTGATAAATTCATACCTGTTTCATACACGACACCCATGAGTCTTACATCTCATCATATGCCCATAATTCATGCATCACAACTGATTCCCACCTTATTCCCATGTCACACATGACACACATTATGTCCCATATCGCAACCAATTCTCATAAGTATTATATCAAATTTATGCTTAAAATGTAATCCCACATCATATATATGTATATATGTATATATATATATATATATATTCATTCCCATCAAATGTCCTGATACTTACACATCTCATACAAAACATGCATCATTCATGATTCCACATACTAACTAGCACCTAGTTCATTTAATTACAACATGTGCACATCATTAACACATATCATTCATGCCCAAAAAAAGGACATTACATGATCATGAAATTCATCTAACCATCATCGTCTTTCTAGCCCCCTATGACCCTTCTAGATCAATATCATGCACCAACCTTGAAGCCCAACTACTCGAGGCCTAACATCCCTACAGATCTGCACTAGCTACTGGACATCAACCCCACTACTGGTTCTCTTTCTCTCTACCAAGACCTACATGTGTAGTATAATCCCATACACAAAATCTTGGTACCACTCCCGGTCATACCTCAAATCCTCGAGTCTGACCCGATCCCTAACTTCTAACTGTCTAACAAGTCTTCTTGCAGTACCTCTCGAAGTACCCCATCTGGCCACATGCTCAGAACTCCTCAAAAGGTTTCTTACATTGGGACCAAACATGAATTGACTATCCACACATGAATCACACTATTGACAGACCACTCCTCAGTGGTCTTCCTGAATCTCTGGCATGAATTCCCTATTAAGACTCATCATAGCCCCACTTTTGGGAACCCAAATCATCACTAACAGTCTCACTTAACACCACCACCTGGATCAAGTAGGTCCTGTCTATTAGATTCCCTTCGTCTATAAAATATTGGTTCAACATCTCTGAGAATGAGGTCAACCTGAATATATTTACCTACACCCTAATGGAATTCCTCAAACCATCCTCAAATCGCCTTGCCCTGGAAATGTAATCTATATCCATAGAAGGCACAAAATGGGACAAGTATATGAATATTTATTCATAATCCACAATGGATATATCTCCCTATTATAGGTTTATGAACTCATGGGATTGATCCTCCCTCAACATCTCCAAAATGAAATGATCAAAGAACCTAGCCTTGAAATACTTTCACGTCAGTCCCTAATGTCCATCGTCTTGTACCTGTATATCCCACCAGCACTTTTCCACTCCTATGTGAATATAAGTATCCAACTTCACCTTCTGACATGGGGGTGCCTCCAATTGGTAAAATATCATTTGTACTAATCTAACCCAATTCTTAGCTACCTATTGTCCATCATCACCCTAAAATAATGATGGGTGCTGAGACTGGAACTCACGAGTCAAGTAATCTATAGATATCTTGGATCCCTAATATCCCCTATCAATACTTTGTATGACTCACACCAAGCACGCCCTAAGCCGCTCATATACCATAGACCAAAATCTTATATCTAATGAGGATTCCACACCTACCTCAGAGCCTCTATCTATATCTCATGATCAACCCAACCCTAAAGGGCCTCATCTAGACCATCAAGGGTCTCATCTTGTGCATGATCTAGCAGCACCATATCTCTGCCCCCTGACGCTCCACCAGAGTTCGTCTAGGTGGAATCATACAAAATACCAAAACCATGATAAGTATAAACCACATACATACATACATACATACATACATATATACATACACACATATATATATTATAGATATGGAAATCTATAATTGGAATCACATCTCACCACCCTTACACTCCCCTACCATACCCATGTCACCTGACACCTGGCCTCATGGACCCTTTCCTACCCATAATAGAGCCATAAATCACATATCATTAGGCCTCATGGCCCATTTACTACCCATAATAGAGTCAAGAATCACATATCATGTATATCAGATATCATGAATCTGGGGTGGCTGAGTAGAATGGCATAAAAATACTATGTAGAAAAATACTACTTAGCTTTTTATTGACACTTTAAGGAGCACATCCCCTTATATTATTCCAACCTACCCATAATAGAGTTAGGACCATATATTTCACAAATAGGACCACAAATTATTCTTGTCAGTAATCACATACCTGGGTTGGCTGGGAAAAATTCCACCAAAAAGCTATATGGGACAAAAAAATTTATCTTTTTGTGGACACTTTAAATATCCCAACCCCTTTTCTTGTATTCTAAGTTCCAAGAAATTATTTATAGGCACATATATATGTCATGTCACCCTATGTTCCTACCATGATACATGAATAATTCCCCCTTTAAATACTCGTCCAAGGGTCAAAACCATATAAACCATAAACATCACACCCAAGTGCACCACTCGAGGTTAAAATCAATCTACTGTAAAAGCACAAAGCATATCATCAATTTCCCACCCCTGTAAACTTGGTTTATCTCTCATGCATGGGCTTGCAGGAACCCAAACATAAGCTCTCTACCTAGTTCCTACTAGACCCTGGTCTCCAGTCAACCATAGCCTAAAAACAATACAAAAGAAAACATTGATACCATTTGTAACCAGATGAATGATGTTAATATTTTATACTCATTCCTTGTGATTATGCAAGGTAACACCAATAAATAACCTTCTCTGATACCATTTGTAGCACCTCGAACTGAGAGCCACTTGAATCCCATGATCTAGGATAGAGGACACTAGGCCTTAGGCACACCTCCCCATATTTCAAAGGCTTACAATTAGCAATGAGGTTACGATTGGGTTATATTGGGGAGACTATACCCTCTGATGATGATGATGATGATGATGATAGTAAGGGTAATATAATAATAAAACACTGTAGATTAAATAATAATAAAATTAGAAAAAGAAATAATAGATAATGAAAATAATAATAACAAGTCTGGTACCATTTGTAAATAAGAATACATGTCATGAAAGTCATATAAAGCAGACATGCAAGGTCACCTATAGTCGACCATAGTAGTTCATATAATAAACATGAAAAATCCCAAAAAGGTAAAACCTACCCTATGCAATAGAACCACCTGGTCCACTACCATACATCACAAGGAACTTACCACTAAGATCCTAATTATGAGCTTAGTCCCTTAACTAATCTCTGAGACATAAATTCAACACACATCCTAAGGGGCCCATTTAGGGTGTGAGTATGAACTAATTAGGCTACCACTAACGTGTTACTATCATACATCCATAATTATACAATTGTATTCATATTTAAATAAATAGAAACAACTTATACATGAAATAAATAACACACTACACTTGTGCTCAACAGGAACAAGTGAGAGTTTACCTTCTTCAGCCAATGCAAGTACGTCACTGAGTATGTGACTTCATATATATATATATTTATACATTACATGTTTAAAAAGGTATATCTACACTGGAAAGGACCAGTGTATTAATTCACAGTCATCCCCATAAAATTATCATACCCAGATAATTCTTAGGATTCTCCCATAAACATATCACTAGCATCCCATACCATTTGACACCTCATGTTCCACTCATCAAGTAACCAGAATCCAATTGGAATGCTTGTCAATACATCCCAAGTCCCTCAAACATCCATTTAAATAGTTATTGTTGGCTTAACAACCCAACATATCAAGGTACCATGATATCCATCCTACCATATATAATAAATCATTTTCATCTTGATATCCCCACATCCAAGGCATTATGAGATCCATCCTTCAATAATAATAACCCATCAGTCTCAAATATAAATGGAAAGCCTCATTCACCAATTGATGTTCTCAAAACCATCTTTGAATGGTCTACCACCATCAATTGTGACTTTATATGGCGATCACCACCTCCATGAAAGTTGGTCAACACTATCCCCTAATCCACTATAACCACTGAGGCCTCCACCCACAATGAGTGGTCAACACCACCTCGACTGAGTATTATTTGTGTGCACATGACTCCAACGTCAATGTCGTCCAACAATGGTGAGTGAAATTCACCAAAAATACCTAAGACACATCATCCAGAAACCATGTTTCTATATGAAAACCTCATAACCCATCCATGGAATGGTCATCACCATCTGCCCCAACCTAACGATCACATCACCTCAATTCTGATGGTTAACATCATACCATATATCTCAGGCCACTCCTTCATCCTGAAAACAAATAATTATCTCAATAATAGTGATCAACATTACATCAATACATCATTCCATTCAAGTCTTGTTCCCACCAAACCATTTCACTCAAATCACTATATAATTAATTAAAATATGAAACAAATTGGCATAACCTTTCTAACTAACCACAAGACCCATAAACTGATTATCATATTTAAATATACTAGATCTTTACCATAGACATATCATGAAATCAATATAATTATTTGAACACAGGAATTAATTTATTAAAGGTTTCACCCAGACAACCTAACATGTGTATTTAATAATTCACCCCCATAACACATGTATATTTAAGGAGAACACTAGGCACCATCTACTAAAGACTCATAGAAATCCACTAATTAGAAACCAACCTTTAATTTGATCTGTATTGAACAAAAACTAGATTCTAGACAAATTTCCTAGAAAACAGGGAAAAATATCTCACATGGAATTATTTTTTCAAATGGAGAGATAAAAGAAGAAAGGAAGCAAGAGGAATCAAGGGATTACTGATATGATTCCAACATACCTAATGATGTTAAAATTGGATCTTGGATAAAGTAAGGAGGACAAATACTAGGTGGATAATAATATAGGATATCCCTTTACTATGCACATGAATGGTAGAATAAAAGAGAAGAAGAAAGAAATATGGAGCGAGGGTGGTATAGTAATTTCACCCCTTTAAATGAACTAAATGGTTTGGTCGCATGGTTTGGATAATTTTTCGACATCCATGTGGTGTCACTATCTAAAGGGAACCACCTTTATAATAGGTTTTCTGGTTTGGACACATGGTTTATCTATATCATGCTCCAACCATGCGTACTCACTGCTTAAGTGGCACTAAGTGTGTGGACTATGTCGCACAGTTTGTCAAACCATGCACAGCCCATGCACACCCTCTATTAAATACTTTAGAATTATCTCACGGTCATGAACCCCACATCACAAAGTTTTTCTAACCACAATCTAGTTCAAATATGGTCATCATGATTTCCTCTTAAAGGTCACATGGTTATCAAACCATGAACCTCTTCCTACACCTTATAAAAATGATTATTTAGAGACTAATTCCCTCTAAACTCATCCAAACCCCTAAGGAACTCATTAAGCCTCAAACCCCATCTCAAAAATTGTAAAAGAACATTTTAATTCTCAAAATTATTCTTTGAATCCCAATTTATATGTTGGTCAGACCACCAAACTTAAAATTCAAAAAAATTATAAAAATAACTCATTCAAAAACATATGATGTTACAATCTTACTAGAAGAGTTTTCATGTCAGAAATTTTCAAGATGCAATGCATAGAGAAAAAATATATATATGACCATGTAATTGGGAAATTACTAAATAAATAATAAAAGACCGAAGATATATTTAAGTCTAGGTTAGACAATATTTAAATAGGAATCAAGGATGATTTAGCACCATTAAATGAGGTGAAATGAACTTTTCTTCCTCCAATAGCTCAAAATCTTTCTTGGAAAGAGTGATTTTAGTTTTTTAACTTCTTAAATGGTGTAATAATACCTAAGGGTTATTTATTAAATATTAAGAATTTTTTATTTATGGATAACATGAATTTAAGAAGATTAAAATCACATGAATGCCATGTTTTGATTCAATATTTTATGCTCATATAAATATGATTCATATTGATGAAAAAATTTCAACACAAAATAACTAAGCTATGAATTTTTTTTCAAATTAATATCTAGAAAATTTATTGACCTAAAAAAGTTTCTAATAATGGGATAATATATTTATATCACTTTATATAAATTATATATGTTCATCCCTCCATGATTCTTTGATATCATGGTTCACTTGATGGCTCATTTGGTAAGGGAGATATTCTTTTGAGGCCTTATACATTTCATGTGGATGTATCCTATTGAAAACTATATGAAGATATTGAAAGGGTATATTAAAAATCATATGTGTCCAAAAGTTTTTATTATGGAGAGTTATATTATGGAAGAGGCAATATAATTATATATTGAATAACTATATGACATGGATACTATTTGTCATATAAAATATCACTATGAAGGTTATGTCAAAGGTAAAATACTTTTAGGAAGATATTTTGTGACAATATATACTTTATATTGAAAACATGATCACCTGTCTATTTTTTATAATACTCTACTGGTTGTTTCATATGTTCAAACTCCTAAAGACATTTTTTTTGAATTTGAATGCAATAAGGGGTGGAGGTTGACTGTTAAATACACATAACCAAAACATTTATACCTAATTTTATGACTATACTTTTTAAGAGTTATCGACAAATCCTAAATATGTATGTGGTAAATTGTGAGGTTTATTCAAAGGACCAAGTGTTCATGTATTATTTTAAAAAGGTTATATAATTAATGACTATGCATTCTATATAAAGGAACATACTAAATGTAGTACAATTAAAAATATTAGAGTCACTATTATAGTTTAAGTGATGTATATATCATGTTTCAATGATAAAAATATAATTTAAATGAATATTCCTTACATTTGAATCATTAATGAAAAATATTAGTAGGACTATACGATATTTCATGTGCTAATTTTCCAATGCATATAGGTTGATAACAAGATTGTAGTAAAATTTGGTGAATTGGTATTTATAAAATTTAATTTTAGTAAGGAAGGATAGAAAGGAAATACTTTCATAATGGAATCACAAGTAGTGAAATGTTTGTATAACCATGATCCTACAAATGAAAATTTAGTCCATTGTGATTTTGATATTGAAAGAAAATAAAGAATCGAGTGTTAATTCATTAGAGTATGATCCTTTCTTTGAGATGTCATAAAAATTTCATGTGATACCTAGTTGAGATGATGTACTATATGTTTGATTTGAACAAAAATATGGTATTTAGATAATTGATAAAAGGAAAAAACACTTCAAATATTAAATAAAAATAAAATATTGTATAACAAGGGTATGTTGTTACATGATTTTTGTATATCTAACAGGTGTTCTATTTATATGATTTAGATTAAATAAGAAGTTTACATATTATAATTTATTTGTTTAATTTGTGATTCAAACTATCCCTTTTCCACCTAATGATGTTACTCTCCCTGATAAAGAAAAATCTTGAAAATGTAATTAACCACAATCTATTTATTTAATTTTCTTATCTTCAACTCTAATTATTAGTAACATTTATTTTACTTCCATATGAAAAAAAAATATTGTTAGATAACCTAGAATATTTTATAAATTAAAAAATTAAAAGAAAAATATTAGATTAAAAAGGTTATATGTAAGGTGACGATATAAAATTTTCAATAACTAGTTGATAGCTATTATGAAATCCAACCACTACACTAAGAAACTTGAGTTTGTTTTTATATGAACAAATATCATTTTAATAATAATTATCATTATTCAAAATCAAGGTATAACTTTTCATGTCTTTCATCTATGATAATTACGATGGAAAATATATTTTCTTTCATATAAAAAACTCAAGTTTCTTGGTGTGGTGGTTAGATTTTGAAAAAACTACCATCTAGTTATTGAAAATATGATACCAGTATGGTTTATTAGGAGACTCTACTGTAAATTCATATATGAGGAATTTTAACATTATTTTTATTCTAATTATTGATATACTATTTCTATTATAATTTTAATGGTTCAATTTTTTATTATATATATTTTTATGATAATTATGCAACCACTAATCAAGTTAATTATCATTTTAATATTTGAAATCCCCCATATTCATTATTGAAAATATATTTATCTATTGGTCATTTTATTTTTATTTTAGTTCCATGCTTTCAAAGTTCATGTCTTAGGATTTCATGAAACTCTATAAAAATAACCATTGATTAATTTATTAATTATAATAATGAACCATATTTAATTTTTATTTATGGTGTTTTTTGAATGATCTAAAATGTATTTTTCCATTTTAAGTGTCAAAAAGTTTAAAATGTGCATCACATACTCAAAATTGAGCAAGAATGATCCAATTATCATGAAAATATATGATAATGATTAATGATTTATTTGAGTCATATGGGAATTAACCACACATAATTCTAATATTTGGTGTGAGTGGTATGACTGAAGTGTGTATTTTTGTAACAACCTCATATTTTTCAGGTGAGTTATGAGTTAATTTCATCCTTTAATATTATTTTTTTTGTATTATGATTTGTTTGGGCTGAGTTCTGGGGGTTTTTAGATGGTTTCATAGAGTTTTGAGTCCCTTGTATACACCTGTTCCCTTGATTCATATTGTGTTAGCTTAACTTGTTTTCCATGTTTGATGGTGTTTTCTCATGGATGTGTGTGTGTAGCCCGTGATACCCATATACGATTTTTGATTCCAAGAGTATTACTAGAGTATCTTGTTACCATGATTCATGTTGATCACATGATGTTATATATTTCTAATTTATGATCGTGATAATTTATTATGCTAGAATTATTATTCTATACCATGTTATGTGTGTTAATATATTATTGGATGTTTTTTATTGGTATCTTTAATAGGTGGACTATCATGGTATGAATACCCCTTAGAGTGGGAGCCTGCACGATGTGCAGTGATGAAGATGTGGACCAATTCATAGGGAAGGAGCATGATAACCTTTTAAACTAACCTAAATCATTATGCCTTATAGATATTGAGTAACATGATATAACTCAATGCCTTGTGGATATTGAGTAGTATATACACTTGATACCTTGTGGATACTAAGATTCATGTACACTCGATGCCTTAAGGGTACCGAGTAACATGTCGCCAACCTTATGGCTAGTTATTTATCACTCACAACATCTAATTAGTCACTAAAAGTGGCTCATAATTATTGTTAATATCTTAATATTAATTTTTTTCAAAGTTCATAAACATCAATTTTATTCCAATTCAAAAATTGAACTTCATTTCTCATCATTGTGCAATTCATGCTTAAAAGTATCAATTTGGGCCCACTCTATAAATTGCTTGTGAAAAATACATTGTTCATAATTTTAATTTTATATTTTGGTATATGATTCATCTCTTTTTTTGTAACATTTTATATTTTAGGTCCAATGGATAAATCCCAAGGGAAGATGGATATTTTTGTGCCTGAATGCAGAAATTTTTGCGGAAAAAGCATAATGGGCCTAAGGCCCATCAAACAAATGTGGGGCCCACAAACCAAGCCCGATGAAGATCATATTTTTACTAAATAAAGATAAAAATATGGGGATCATTTTATTCAACTGTTCCCAGAGATAATTCTGAATTTTTCATGATGATAAAGGGATCTAAAGTTCAGATTTAAATGGTGGGCCCGATATGAATGCACATAAAGTCATCCCACCATTTAGACCATAACTTCCAAACGGATGTGCCAAATTTCCTGAGATTTTTACAGATAATGGAGGACATATGGAAGAGAATATTTTTATTCTACGACCCCTCAGGATTAGGCCTCTTTCAATTATAAATTCACACGTCAAAATGGTGGACGAATCTGAACAAAATTTCTGGGTCAACTTTGAAACGTCAAAATCCCTTAATTTTCTCACCCTCCTTTTGACTCTCTAAATTAATGAGGATGGAATTTATTTTTGTGGGGTGTCTCTAAGGCTCCTAATATTTATATATAAGGATCTGGTGGTGAAGTAAATTATCATCTAATATTTTTTCTTTCAATTGAATTTTTTCTTTCATCCATTGTATTTCTTTCAATTGTAATTTCCCGCTTTCGTTTTGTAATCGCATCGTCAAGTTTTCCTATGTAAGTTTTTCTTTAACGTTTAGTATTTTAATAAAATTTATTCTTATTTTTCACTTATTATTTTCTTTTTCTTCACACGTTGATACCTTTGAATCAAGGTGTGAAATTATTCACACCAGCACTTGTGATTTCAATCACACAACGGTGGAGTGTTCGTTCTTTTAATAATTTTATTCTTCTTCAATTCTACCCCCATAAGTCTACATACTGCTTCCATTAGTAGAATAGCATCAATGGAGGGATAAAATCTCTGGGATTGAATGTTATTTCATGTACTTAATATTTAAATCTATTCGTTATTTTAGGATTTCCATTTGATGAGTTACATTCTTTCTCATCTTTTCCAACTTTACCGATGACACATTTTGAGTGCTAGTACAATCTATTTCCTTCGAGTGATCATTAAATTGATCCTCAAAGTGAATTGGTGATTGGCCTTGGAATTGTGTAGGGATTAAATTGGTGAATGATTTGGGATAATTATCTCATTTATTGGATATGACTTGAATTAATGACATGAAATTTTTAAGAAAAAGAAATTCATCCAATCCACCCCAAGCGAAACCATAAGATCAACCCATAATCAATAATTGTTTTGTTCACATCATTTTCCTTATCTGCTATTTAAATTATATCATTATTTATACAATTAAAATCTACCTCAAAGTTGGCCACTTCATAGCCAATCCATCAACAAATTTGAGTGTCTCATGGTTTCTTCTTTGGTCCCTATGGATTCGATCCCTACTTGTATTTCAATGACCGCTTTTACCAGTATGGTAAATTTGGGCAAAACTGAATTTTAACACCATTTCCGGGGACCAAATTAAGTACCTTAGACCCACTTCATCTTTTATCACCCCAAATTCTCTATTCTCACCCTAATTTCTCTGCTCTTTTCCCCTTTCTGTTTCTGTGTGTCCAAAAAAATCCCAAAACCAATTTTCAATCAACTCCAATGGGTTATCCTCCAAAATACCCCTTCATAAACAAATTCTATAATCAAGTCGGAAATCAATATTTTAAATCACCTCGCATAGAAAATTTCATTGACCAAACCTTGATTGAATACACCACACCAGATGTGATGTACAATCAATGGGATGTTGATTGTTTAAAGGATCAATTTCCATACCTCTCAAGGATGATTGAAGAGATCAAACTTAATGAAGTTCATTATGTCCAAACATCTATCAATCCCAATTCTGAAAAAATTCTTGAACATTTGTGTGAAAAAATGGTTAAAATGAATTCAGAAGTTTCATCCTTAAGAGTAGAACTACAAAGCTTTGAAATGGTTGTGGAACCCATTCCCACTCAGGTTGTCTCTTTCTCATCACTAATAAAAGAATCTTGTCTCCCACAAACCTCACATGAATTTATTGAAGAACCAAACATTGTATTTGGGATAGTTGAAGATAATCATGGAATTGTTGATGGGTTCTTAAATCAATAGGAAATTGATTTTTTGTATTCACAAGAGGGAAATTTGACATTGTGGATGGAGAGTCCTAAATATTTCTCTATTGATGATTTTTCAAAAACACCAATCAGTGAAAAATTGGGATAAATACCAAACATTGAGCTGATACACACTCCTGAAATTTAACTAGAAACTTTTGGGGATGAATCATGTTTTCAAACGGAACCAATTCTTTCTAAATGTTTTGGAGAAGAAACTGACTTTCATTCAAATTTCCAATCTTCATTATGAAATTGCAATTGACCAGAACTCAAAATCATTATCCTTAGTTCCCCACACTCTAATTCCATCATAGGTGATACCCACGTCCATAATTTAGTCATTCATTCTTCTCATGAAATCAATAATGTTAGATTGAACCTTGACATCTTAGGCAAGACAAAAAATGCAACTAGATCAACCATTTTTTACATTTCTTGTATCTTTAGATTTATTTTAGAACATGGATTTATACAAGGAAAAGATTATAAAAAAAATAAATCTCAATCAAGTTGAAGTTGAGAAAGATGGGTTCATTAAAATTTTGAAAGTTGTAATTGGATAAGTTGGGGGGTTCAAGTCGAGCTAACGACGTTAAACAAAAGCGTTGCATGGGAGGCAACCCATGGTTTTCATGTTTCCAATCATTTTGAATCATTTTATTTTTCATATAATAAATTACCATAGACTGTTGACCTGTTATTATTTTATGAGTAAGGATGGGTATTAAAGGGGAGCACCGTATTCATCCGTGTCACGCAGTGTAATCCCTGAGTAATACCTTACCCAGAAAATATAAAGAAGACAATATATCATCTGTTTATTTTATTTTATTTTATGTTTTTGTAGGTATTAAAAAAATAGATTGTTGACATGTTCTTATTTTATAAGTAAGGATGGGTATGAAAGGGGAGCCCCGTATTCATCTGTGTCACGCGGTGTGATCCCTAAGTAATACCTTACCCAGAAAATATAAAGAAGACAATGTATCGTCAGTTTGATTTTTAAAATTTAAAAAAAAATAAAAAAAACAGGGAAAACCATAAAAATGATGATACTTGGAATTAAATAAATCATTGTGTTGTTTGTTTTGTCTTCTTTGTTCTTCTTTGTATGGTTCAAGAACTATTTTGGGTGATACATGTTCAATCAAGGAGGTGCCTACATCCCCCAAGAGATCAAAGGAGTAATCTGAAGCATCATAAACATCAACTTCAAAAACCAGGTGAATTTGTTCCATGTTTATCATTTTCAATTTCCTCTTTGAACTCCTCTCCTACCCCCCTTCTAATTTTTCTTTTCTTTAAACACTGGGGAAAGTGTTATTCTATGTTGGGGGGAGATGAAATAAAAAATAATTTTTTTTAATAAGAACATTAATGGAAAGAAAAATTCCCTTAAACTTGAACATGATAACACACATTGCAAACTCTAAAATTGGATATCAAATAATTTTTCATGTCTTGATTCTGATTTTAATGCAATTTTAAGTTCATGAGCATAGTTTTTGGAAATTTTAGTTGTCCGGTGTGATTTTTCAAAGTTTACATTTTCATCCTATTAATAAAAATGCCACAATGCACGTCTACTAGATCATGGGTGTAAATTTGAGTTCTTGGGTCCCTTTAATTATAGCATAGGGTTCTGGGGTCACTTTTAGTTTAATTTGAGTATCCAAAATAAAAAAAATAAAAAAAATAATGACCACATAGAGCAATGTTTTGTCCAAATGTGTGGTGTCCGGCACTTGGGGATCGTGACTCCATAGTTGTCTTGCCCAGAGTTAGGCTTTTTATCTCTATTGTAGAGCATGGAATTGACAATATGTGTGGCGTCTGGCACTTGGGTATCATGACTCCATAGTTGTCTTGAATAGAGTTAGTCTTTTCATATCTATTGTGGTTAATAAAAGAAAATAAACAAAAAAATGGATACTCATCTTAAGGTTTAATGTGATTTCCACCTAGTGCTTCCATTTTTTCCCCTTGAATAATAAAATGGGCCCCATATCTTTTGTGATGCACAACACTTTATCATGCTTAATTTAAATTGGATGAAATGTGGTGATGAATTTGAATAAAGGAATGGGCTTGGGCTTGGGATATCCTTATGGACCTATCTTGTTTTAAATAATTTTTATGGATTTCATAATTTTTTTGGTATGAGGTCTTTGGGTGAGAAATGTGTATTAAAAATGTTTTTGGAAAAGGGGATTCGAATTTCATATATATTTTGCTCGGGACTAGCAAAACTCAAGTTGGGGGGTGTGATTAGTCACTGAAATTGGCTAATAATAATTGTTAATATCTTAATATTAATGTATTTAAAAGTTCATAAACATCCATTTTAGTCCAATTCATAAATTGAACTTCATTTCTCATCATTGTGCAATTCATGCTTAAAAGTGTCAATTTGGGCCCACTCTATAAATTGCTTGTGAAAAATACATTGTTCATCATTTTAATTAGATATTTTGTTATATTATTCATCACTTTTTTTGGAAAATTTTATATTGTAGTTCCGATGGATGAATCCTAAGGGAAGATGGAGATTTTTGCGCCTGAATGCAGAAATTTTGCCGACAAAGCATAATGGGCCTAAGGCCCATCAAACAAATGTGGGGCCCACAAAACAAGCCCTATGAAGATAAAAATTTTACTGAAGAAAGATAAAAATATGTGGATCATTTTATTCTACTGTGGCCAGAGATAATTCTGAAGTTTTCATGATGATAAAGAGATCTAAAGTTCAGATTTAAATGGTGGGCCCGATATGAATGCACATAAAGTCATCCCACCATTTCGACCATAACTTCCAAATGGATGTGCCAAATTTCCTGAAATTTTTACAGATAGTGGAGGATAGATGGAAGAGAATATTTTGCGTCTACGAACCCTTAGGATTAAGCCTCCTTAAATTATAAATTCACACATAAAAATGGTGGATGAATCTGAACGAAATTTCTAGGTCAACTTTGAAACGTCAAAATCCCTTAATTTTCTCACCCTCATTTTGACTCTCTAAATTAATGAGGATGGAATTTATTGTGGTGGGGTGTCTCTAAGGCTCCTAATATTCCTATATAAGGAGTTGGTGGTAAAGGAAATTATCATCTAATATTTTTTCTTTCAATTGAAGTTTTTCTTTCATCCATTATATTTCTTTCAATTGTAATTTCTCGCTTTCATTTTGTAAGTGCATCGTCAAGTTTTCCTATGTAAGTTTTTCTTTCACATTTAGTATTTTAATAAAATTTATTCTTATTTTTTACTTATTCTTTTCCTTTTCTTCACATGTTGATACCGTTTAATCAATGTGTGAAATTATTTACACCAGCACTTGTGATTTCAATCACACAACAGTGGAGTGTTCATTCTTTTAATAATTTTATTCTTCTTCAATTCTTCCCCCATAAGTATACATCCCACTTCCATTTGTAGAATAGAATCAATGGAGGGCTAACATATTAAGGTTCGATCCAAGGGAGTATCAAGGTCGGGGATTTAATGTTATTTCATGTACTTAATATTTAAATCTATTCGTTATTTTAGGATTTCCATTTGATGAGTTACATTCTTTCTAAGACTGCACCTATAGCGAAGTCACTCGCATCGCACATGAGTTCGAATGAAAGGTTCCAATTTGGAGACTTCATAATGGGAGGAGAGGTGAGAGAGAATTTGAGGGTTGAGAATGAACCCTCACAACTTTATGTCCAAAAAATGGAGCATCCTTTACTAGGAGATCACAAAGGGGACGGGAGATTGAACTAAATTCCTTGATGATTATTCTATAGAAAATAGCATTTCCTAAGAAAGATCTCACTTCCTTAACAGTTCTAGGTGATGGAAGGTGATGAATGATGTCGACCTTTGCTTTATCAACTTCAATTCCCCTACCCGAGACTAGATGGCCTAGAACAAGTCCTTCCTTTACCATGAAATGGCATTTTTCCCAGTTTAGGATGAGATTTTTATCCTCACATCAAGACAAAACTCTATCTAAATTCCTAATACATCCCTCAAATGTATCCCCAAAGACAGAGAAGTCATCCATGAAGACCTCAAGAAAATCCCCTACCATATCTGAGAAGATTCCTATCATGCACCGCTGGAAGGTTCCAGGGGAATTGTATAACCCGAACGGTATGCGTTTGAAGGAAAAGGTGCTGAATGGATATGTTAATGTAGTCTTCCCTTGATCCTCTAGGGAGACCTCAATCTTATTGTACCCTGAGTACCCATCTAAGAAATAATAGAACTCATGACCTTCCACTCTCTCAAGGACTTGATCAATGAATGGTAAGGGGAAATGGTCCTTCTTGGTGAATGATTTTAACTTTCTATAGTCAATGCAGACCCTCCATCCACTACTCACCCTAGTTGGAAGAATCTCTCCATCCTTATTGGTTATCACTGTGATTTCTGCTTTCTTGGGAACCACTTGTATTGGGCTCACCCACTCACTCTCAGCTATAGGATAGATGATATCAGCTTTTAAAAATTTCAGAAGTTCCTTCCTTACTACCTCCATGAGATTAGGATTGAGTCTCCATTGATGTTGACGATGTGGATTTAAATAAGATTCTAGAATAATCCTATGAGTCCCTATTAGTGGGCTAATCCCAAGAATATCATACATGGTTGATCTTTTTTCTTCTATAGTCTTTCCTAATAAATAAAAGATCAACCTCCCTTTTTGGGTTTCATGAGATGAATGAATGAAAACCCCAAGCTCTTGTTTTTTACAAATGATGGGATACTTGAGTGGGGAAGGAAGGACAATGATTTTGAGTTTAGGTTGATTGAAATTTCCTAAAGAAGATTGTAAATTTGAATGAAAGTCATTTTCTTCTCCAAAAACATTAGAATGAATTGGTTCCTTATAAAAATATGATTCATCCCCAAAATTGTGAATTTGAATTCTAGGAGTAGTAATGGGCTCAATGTTTGGTATTTCTCCCAATTGTTCAGTGATCGGTGGTCCTAAAAATTCACTAATGGAGCCATGTTCAGGAAACTCAATCCATGATGTCAAGTTATTATCTTTTGAATTCAAAAAATCAATTTCTTCCTGATTTAAATACCCTTCAACATTTCCTTGATCTTATTCAATTATCCCATATCCAAATGTTAGTTATTTTTTAAATTCATGAATGGTTTGTGGGATAAAGGATTCATCTATCACCGATGAGGAAAGGACATCTTGAGTGGGAACGGGTTCCTCAAAAGTATTAATGCTTTGTACTTCTAATCTCAAATTTGAAACTTCTGAATTCATTATAACCATTTTTTCACACAAATGTTCAAGAATTTTTTCATAATTAGGATTTATAGATTTTGGGACATCATTAACTTCATTAAGTTTGATCTCTTCAATCATCCTCAAGAGGTATGGAAATTGATCCTTTAAACAATCAGCATCCCATTGATTGTGCATCTCATCTGGTGTGGTGTATTCAATCAAGGATTGGTCAATGAAATTACCAAAGTTTTTTGATTCCCAAAATTTATTTTCAATTTTATTCCATCTTGGTTCTATGTTGGGGTATTTCTGAAGATAATCCATTAGATTAGAGAGAGATTTGGATTTTAGATTTTTAGGACACAGAAAAACAGAAAGGGGAAGATAGAAGAGAAATGGAGGTGAAAAAAACATTTGGGGTGAGAAAAGAAATTGAGTATCTAAGGCGACATAACTTTTATTAAGAACTAATGTGATTAAAAAGACTTACATGAGAATGAAGAAAAATTACAACACCAAATTGATAGCATAACAATACAATGTAACAAAGCACCAAAGATGATAAGAAAAATATCTGCCCTTATGAGTCTACATCCCGCTTCTGTTGGAAAAATGTCATCAATGGAGGGCTAACTATTTTATGGGTTGGTCCAAGGGGTAGAAAGTGGATGGATTGGATGTTATTTATTGATCTATAAATGTTATTAATTTATTTTATTTGAGTTTTTTTTCGTTCAATGATTTTCTCTCTTCCTCTTCCATATTGAATTTATTCTCCCCACTTTTATGTGCTAATAAGATCCTTTACCTTGGAGTGCTCATGAAAATGATCCTACAAGTGTATAGGTGATTAGCATGTGTTTGTGAAGGTTTTTATCCAGTAGGTGATGAGTTTAGTTTGAATTCATTTCATGAATCCTTCTCGAGTTAATGAAAATAAAATTGTTAAAAAATAAGTCATTCAATCGACCCCGAGCTATAACCTAGGATCAACTCATTTTCTAATAATTTTAATTCACATAGATCTCTTAGTTATCTTTTAAAACAATCTAAAATCAACCCAAAGTTGGACACTTCATAGCCAAAAATTCCATCTCTTTTTTTTTTGTTTCTAAGGATCTTCTTAGGTCTCTAAGGATTCGACAACCCAAACTACACTACAAGCGACCGCTTAACCCTTAGGTCTCTGTGGTTTATTACTCACACCCAGCATGAACATCTCAATGTGAATAAAAAACTCATATATAAAGATATAGTAAAGGGAAAGATACCCATAGTGGATGGTTAATCTGAGGAGCATGGAGCTGGGAGAAGTACTAGGATAGAATTTAGAGAATTTTCTTAGTGTTACCTTATTTACTTATCTACCAAAACATTTACTCTAGATTGGATTGCCACATTGGGAACCTAGTTATTTTTATTTATTTATTTGTATTACATGTGTGTCATTCGATATTAAATTATCATATCCTATATTTCACATTTATTTCTTTTAATTATTTATTATTATTAGTATAAGGATTTGATAATGAGCGTATAGTCTCCCCACTAACGGAGTTCGAACCCTCACTACTAGTCAAAAACCTCTTACAAGAAGTGTACCATGTATTATAAAGGTACACTAATGGGGGGTGAATTAGTGTACACAAGTTTTACTGATTTATTTCCATTCACATTTAATTGTATTAAATTTGAACCTCTACACCTTTTAGGATGAAAAAATATTCCCTGTAAAAAAACAAAATTATACTACATGCAAGATAGAAAGTAAATAAAGCACAACACACGATATTTTTACAAGGTTTACCCCCAATGTGGGTGAATTCATCCTTGTTGTTTTCATGATGATCTAATACATAGATTATATAATATAAATCAATCAACAATTACAAGTGGTTCATTCAGGTATCATCCTAAAACCATTATGGATAGGTATTTACCATTTCCCAAATTATAATGGAATCCCACCAGTGTTCTTTATAATAGAATCCTTCTAGTGTTTTTTATACTGGTATCCCACCAGTGTTAAAAAACACAACACCAACACAATGAGAAATATCACACCAAATTTAAGATGCAACTATGACACAAAACTGATCTTCCACTTCGAGCCACTAAGATAAACTACTTCTGCACTTACTCACTTCCACTAAAGGTATTAAAATCCAACAGAATATAATCAATAAAACTATATGAAATGTATATCAGTATTCTATTCTGAATGATTAGAAGATATCACTTCTACTTTATCTTACTATAATATCATAATGAACAACTGGATATTTCTTAACACACTTAAAAGTAGTATTATTCCTCACTTCATTGAAATATATCACTTTAGCTCAAACAAACACCACTGACAATATTTTCAATCATTACACACTTGAATATCAAGCGTTCTTCATTCATGTAGTGTTGAAATTATATTTTCATAATAATATCATTTCATGCATGGAATACTCATCATCATGAAAATATTATACTGCCTTCTCCTTTTCATATCACTACAAGTGTAATGTTATGGTTTTCATGAAAAACCTCTATGCGTAATATTGATAATTTTTCACAATGATTAACATTGTAGTTAAATTAATGGTTTCAATCCACCTCATGCGTGAACATTATCATATGCATGGTTCTCTTTTTTTTCAAACACTCAACAACTGTACAATATTATTCTTCTTACAACACTACCACTGAACATATATTATCTTCACACTATTCTCATGTAATACAGTACATGGTATTTATTATTCTTATTGCAAGTAAATATAAGGGACTATCTCCTATACATAATAATATACACAACAGTGTACTTCATGAGGCTATAAATCTAACAGAACTCCATTTTATCTCTATGTAAGTTTTTATATGCAGATTCTATATTATGATTTCATAATAATATACACAGTACAATATTATCTCATGTTATAGTTACATTCACATAATCATCACAAAACCCATGTGTATTCCTTGAATAGACATGAGTTCATGTAAATTCACATACATAATGTGGTTTCAAATTCTTAGAAAATATTATAAAAAATTCAAGGAAACTTATTCATTAATACAGAGATCCCTTGAGTTTCTATTTCATCTCTTGTATATCTCTCTCGATGTATATGTAATGCAGCTTGAAAATGGAAAATACGGTGGGTATTCATAGACAATCCTTCACTGCCTCAACTTGTGCACACTAACATATCACACGCCAACTTACTTTACCTATGTACACCGCCTATAAAACACGCTTCATGACTTCAAGAATCACCATATTCACAAAATGGAACTCCAAAATTTGGGTCACCTTCACTATTATCTTTCTTCAACATCTTATGTAAGAATCTCAAGATTCAAATGATCTCATATGATCGATCCCATAACTTTGGTATAGACATAGTATCTTTGTTCAGGAATTAAAGATTCTAAATACATAAAACCCAATGAAAAGAAACTATCTGGTTTTGGGACATTGAAAGAGATCACTCACAGTGATCAGAAAGTTGGGATTAAAATGATCAGGTGAAAGAGATTATGTCCATATATTTTTATCATAGTAAAAATATCAAGTTAGGATTTTTCGCACATTATATATTGCTTTTCTCTCACTCTCTCATTTAATAAAATCCATTCCACATTTCGATCTAGTCGACATAAGGGTTTGAAACAAGAAACATTGAACACACTTGGGCTTTAAGGGCCACACCTCACCTAAACTAGCCCACCTTCCCAATCAGACCATATGTATACGTTCTAACCTTCACATCACAGGGAGATCAATACTAGCCCAATATTTTGTAATAAGCTATATAGGTTTGGATGGTTCTCACGCATGGTTGAGAAATGCTACCATAATGCATGGTCAAGCTGGCTAGAATGGTTGGCTTGGTTGGACACTTTTTTAATATACTCCATTAAAAAAACTTATCTAATATCTCATATAATGTTCCCATCTAAAACTCAAGGTTCTTATTCATATCCACAAATATTATTCATGTAAGGCTTATTTACATTTTCCATGGACTTCGTTTAATTCCACATGAAATATTAAAATATTTCATGACCTTTACTTCTTCTTGTTGAGAAAAATATGTCATACCATATTGACACATTCCTTTGAACTTAATATTAGTCCAATAATCATCAAAATTAAACAAATTTACCTTTCAAACATCTCTAATTATTGAAAAAAATCAATATCAGTACAATTTTGACTTCAATAAACCACTTGAGTTCTTTAATCTACACCTATGGGTTTGATGTCAATACCCATATCATTTTTAAATTCAATTTTATATTCTCCCCCTTATTTCCAATAAAACCAAAGATATAGGTATGGGAAATAATTCAACTCATCTCATTTGATAACAACTAAAATTTTCATCTTCCATAATTCAATATTCTCATTTCAGATGATATACCACTTAAGATAAATTCAAATTGATCTACTTAATAGAATAAAAACATTACTTTTTATAGAGAAGTGAGTTATAAATTAATAATCCCTAAGACTACATGGTCTAACCCAGTGTAGAAAATAATAGTGATCAATATAGACAAAATATTTGTCACTAAATGTATTAGAATGTGATACCAACACTGAAACCTTCTTTTAGGGGTAAATCAAAATATTTTTCAACAATTTCCCTACATTCATATTCATAAAATAAATTAAAAACATTCAAGTGAAATAATATACTTTCCCTTTATCAATTCATTTTAATTTTGTCATAAAATAGTCAATTTCTCCTCTTATAATCTAGATTTATTTTTCATATAAATACAGGAGAGCATACCTCTTTAATGAAAAGCTTCAATTACCACAATTTGAAATCATCATATAAATCCATTTCTTGAAGTTAAAATATTCATGTGATACCAATTGAGATATTCAAATATAGTAGTTGTTCAGCTTTTCTACCCCTATAGAGATAAAATTCATCCATATTATTCATCATGGTTGGTTTTATTCAATAATGAACTCTAATAAAAAATTTAGCACCAATTTAAATAAATAACACTATGATGGATAACTTCTTGGATGTTGTGCAATTTTTTTCTGAGCATTAATTTCTTCAGTACTCCCCCTGGATGTATGCCTCACCTTCAATTCCCTGAAATGAATAAAAAACAAAAAATATACATGGGAATGAGGTGGTTCTTAATTGTTTTTCAGTTAAAGTAGTAAGGTTGAGATTTATTTCTCAACCTAGAAACAACTTTCAATCTAGATCTAAATAAATGGAAACTATACATGTTTTCTCCTTCTTTGAATTTACAAATTTTATCATTTAATGGTAGCATGGAATTATTGATCTTATTGGATTTTATCGTAGATGGAATAGTCTTATTTACATTAGTAATCTATGTAATTTCATTCTTTTATTATTAATCTAAATTATTATCCAATTCTGTATGCTCTGGACACAATACTTAGAATTATTTTGGCACATGTTTAGTATTATTAGTGTGCATACTCTTTCACAATTGAATTTTTAGAATAATAATTCACTACTGCTTTTCCTTTTTTCTCCATTAGTTTTTTTTAGGAAACCATGTCACATATTTTTTAGTAATATTCCAATATGTAACGTCCTGACTTGGTATCCGTTAAACGCTTCCCTAAGCTATTGGTTCACATGGCCTCAAGCATGCCACCTCATACGCTAAAGGCTTCTAACTAGCAGTGAGGGTCTAAGATGCTATAGTGGGGATATTATACCCTCATAATCATAGTGTAACACAATGGTAAAATCACATCAATCAAAAATGAAAGCATATCAAAAAAATGATATAAGATAAACATCCAGAAAAAAGTAATAAATAACCAAGCCAAAAATAGCATCATATATAATATGATGAACATGTTATGTATCTATAAAAAATGGAAGAAAGTACATGAAAACATGAATCTAAGATAATACATGTGTCAAAGGAACTAAAATACCAAAAATAACTATCTATATATAGAATCACGAGTGAAGTTTGTTCATGTGTTCCCCTACTCATAAGAAAAAATTAAATCAAGCATCATAAAATGGGATCTTACCCCAGTCCCTACCTACATCCATGAAGTCTATTTGGATACCCAGTGGTGGCCTGAACAAGGTGTTATATAACACTCGGTAGGCCACCACTAATGGTGTCTATAACATGTATTACCTATGTATATAAGCAGAAGTAGTGTGCAATATATATAATAAGAATAAGAAAGGTAAAACAATAGTGATACTATCTAGTCCATAAATCTATAATAAAACACCCTTAACAAGGGTCAAAAATAATCAAGCTAGTTTAATCATGAGATAAATTTAAATCATGATAAAACATCCATATCAACCTATGTTGTGTAATCCAATGTCAGATCCCAAGGGTCAGATCAAAGGTATAAAGACCAAGGAATCCTCATCATGTCAAGCCTGCATGGGATATATCCAAGGTATAAACGACCAAGAAATACCCTTGAGTCCTAAGATCATATATTTATAAACTCTATAATGAATTGGGAGGAGCCCAATGAGCATGTCCAAGGCTATCTAAGCAAGAGGGGTCTAAAGAGTAGTAATTTCCTTGGTATCCAAAGTAAACTAGATCCATGGAGTAGAAATGTCCATGGAATCATATGGAATCAGGGCCCTAGGAGTAGAAATGTATAATGAATATACTACCATAATCAGGATCCATGGAGTAGAAATTTCCATAGAATCCAATGGAATCAAGATCCAAAGTGTATAAATGTCTAGGGAATCCACTACCATTATCAATTCATCATCTCATTTCATAACCCATTTCATAACCTATTTTATAATCATAAATAATCTATGAGTTCTTCCTACTCAATCCATGTTATGTAATTCAAACCCTTTAACCAATTCATTCCACATTTACCATTTTAATAATGTTTAATCACATGGAGAGGAGGCACAAAACCTCCCCTATCGATTCATTTAATTAAAAAAGTATCCCTTTAACAAAGTCAAGATCAAACACTCCCAAAGTTTGGTATAAAATGGGGAAGATACGTGAACACACCTCAAGGGTGGTCAAGGTTTTGGTGAATGACCTCCAACCATATAATGGTAATCATGGGAAAACTAAATAGATTCCAAAAAATTATATCAATATGTTCAATTAATTTTAATGGAAACACCCAGAGGATTTGAAGGTTCCGGGCACAGCGGAATCTCATGGGTGGATGTTCCCACTTGGCTTTTTTTCATTAGCAATGATCAATCTGGGGTCAATACGATGATAAATGCCAGTCTCCATGGATCGATTCACAGAAATAGACAAAGAAGAAGAAAAGTCCCAGAACCACAATAGTGGATCGTCACATGTTGATTATAATTAATTTAATTAATTGACAAGAAGTACCTTTTAGGTGTTCTTTCTTTGTTGATATTCTTGATCACATTCTGATGTGATTCATCGTTGCATCGCAGAATCCAAGTGTAGACTTCCTCTAGCGGTGATCCACACATGCACCTCATATCTCTGGACGTCGCCAAAGGATTCTTCGGGTGCTAGCGTGGAGAAACCTTTGCTTGTGTTGTCCACCTTAGATCGTCTTGATCTGATGGAAGAGGATCTCTCTCGATCTTGAGAGTGTTCTTGGAGGACGGAGTTCTTTCGATCTTGAGAGAATTATCTAGAATTGTTGTTCAAAATGATTCTCTTGTGTAGGAAAAGAGTTGTGGTGGTGAGGATATTTATAATCGGGTTTGAGGTTGTAGAGTTATGACAATAAATAAACGAGTTATGCGTTTTATTTATTTCATTGATTCTTATTTAAAACCCTCATGTCGAATAATTAATTCCTTGAAATGCACCCATGCTGATTATAATAAATATCATTTAATAAAAAAATATTATATCCTCAAAATCCCGACTGGAAAACTACACGACATGTAATCGTTTTGCACAAAAAACTACACGGCGTGTAATCATTAATACACGGTGTGTATATCTTGTTTTTCGTTTCCTTCTTACTCCATCATTAAAACAATTTAGGCTTCCTTGAATAATTATTAAACCACGTATAGGAATAATCTTTATTCTACTTGAGATACTTGAATACACTTAGTGTGTGACCCTCTAGGCCTCTTTCTCATTGGCATTAGGTGGGCTTGCCTAAAGTCCAAGATTACTATTTTGAAATGGGTCAAGGCACCCGAGAGAAAGAAGTTAACACCGCATTGATGCGTCACCTCATAAGAACACTTACCGTGTAATTTAATCCCTTTGTCTCAATATCTCATCAAGAATGTTTCATGGTAGTTTCATAAACCTATATGCTTGATCTGTCATTCTTTGACTTCCATAAGTAAACTCATCGTGTCACCATGTCCATGGAATTTGTTTGACAGTTCTATTTCAATCAAAGGGACCGAGATATCTACTTTCATAAATATGGAAGGGACAAATCCTTCCTTGAATTATCCATTAAAAACATGTCATTCATGACGCACCCAACGTACCCTACTTCCCGCCAACTCTCTTCGTGATAGTTTTCATCAGCAAATCTAAGTGTGTGAGTCATGACATGAGTTAATGATAATATTCCAGTATAAGGACCATTACACACGCTCATAGATAGCAATGTATGATGACACCAAGACATGCATAATTTATACTGGTGGGTCTGTTCTCATAATCTACCATCTTGGAGATTACCAAGTGCGAACTCCATGAGAGAGAGTCTCATCTTCTTACGAGTACTCGCACATGACGGTCTGTATACTATGTGTCTTATCATAGTATGTCATCCAACCGCAGAAATTTACTTAAGAATATTGTTATAGCAATTCAAAGTTCTCATCATACCGGGGATCTTCCATGACCTTATTAATGCAACAAATATTCCAAGACATTATTATATTATAGTCATAAAGAACAATGAACAATATATAATAAGATAACATTCATGTAATAAAAGTACAAAATAGTTGGTTCTCGGGACACAAACCCTTACAAACTCCCACTTAGACTAGAGCCAACTGCCTATGACTTTTAGTCTGCTAGACCTCACATGATGATCATGTTTCTGCTAAGCCAAGGCTTTAGTCAAGGGGTCCACCACGTTGTCTTCCGTGGAAATAATACTCACTGCAACTTCACCTCTTAGAGAAAAATCCCTTAAGATATGATACTTCTGAAGTATGTGCTTTGTCCGCTGATGTGACCTTGGCTCTTTTGAAAGTGCCACCGCTGCAGTATTGTCACAATAGAGTGTGATAGGATCTTTACTGTTAGGTACTACATCTAGCTCTTGGATGAATCTTCGCATCCATACTGCTTCTTTAGCTGCCTCAGAAGCTGCGATATACTCGGACTATACTATAGAATCTTCCACCACACTTTGCTTTGATCTCTTCCAGCTCATTGCACCTCCATTCAAACTAAAGATGTATCCAGTCTACAACTTCATGTCATCTTGATCAGTCTGGAAACTAGCATCTACATTTCCTATGATGACAAGTTCCTAATATCCTCCATAAACCAGGAAAATATCCTTAGTATGCCTAAGATACTTAAGGATATTCTTGACTACCATCCAATGGCGGTCTCCTAGATCAGCTTGATATCTGCCTACTGCACTTAATCCATAAGAAACATCTAGGCTTGTACATAGCATAGCATACATGACTAACCCAATTGCGGATGCGTAAGCGATCCTTGACATTTTCTTTCTTTCCTCATGTGTCTAAGGACACATTTTCTTGGAAAGATGAATGCCATGTGACACTAGAAACAATCCCCTCTTGGATTGTTCTATACTGAATCTCTTCAGTATCTTGTCAATGTATGTACTTTGACTCAGGCCTAGCATTCTCTTGGATCTATCACGATGGATCTTTATCCCAAGAATATATGTTGCCTCACCCAATTATTTCATAGAGAAGCATTTATTCAACCATGCCTTAACTTACTGTAAAATAGGTACTTCGTTTCCAATTAGTAATATGTCATCAACATATACTATTAGGAAAAAAATGCACTTTCATTAAACCTTTTTTAGACACAAGGCTCACATTCATTCTTAACAAAGCCAAATTCCGTAACAGCTTCATCAAAATGAATGTTCCATGACCTTGATGCTTGCTTTAATCCATAAATGGATTTCTGCAACTTGCATACCTTGTTGGCATCCTTTGGATTCACAAACCCTTCAGGTTGTGTCATGTAGACATCTTCCTGAAGGTTCCCATTAAGGAATTCTATTTTGACATCCATTTTCAAAATTTCATAGTCATGGTAAGCGGAAATGGCCAATAGGATTCTGATGGATTTCATCATCACAACCGGTGAAAAGGTTTCATCATAGCCAATTCCTTGATGCTCTCTAAAACCTTTTGCAACCAGTCATGCCTTATAGGTGCTGACTTTCCCCTCTATGTCCAGTTTCTTCTTGAATACCCATTTATTTCCAATTGGATTTACATCAACTGAAGGATCTACCAAAATCCAGACTTGGTTTTGGTACATGGAATCCATTTCAGAATTCATGGTTTCTTGCCACTTGGCAGTGTTTGTGCCTTCAACTGCTTCCTTGTAGGTAAGAGGATCACTATTTTCAACCAATAATGAGTCACCATCCTCGGTGATAAGATGACCATATCATTCTGTTTCTCTCACTTCTCTCATGCTCCTACGCAGATCTTGTGTCTCTGGAACAGATTGTTCTTCCACGGGGCTTTGTGGAATCTTTTCCGGTACCAACTCTTGTGTATCTTGAGCCTCGACTTCATCGAAGTCTATCTCGCTCCCACTATCTATTTTGGATATGTGATCCATCTCAAGTAATATGGAATGTCTTGACTCTATAACCTTTTTGTATGAGGGGTTGTATAGGTAATATCCCCTTGTTTCCTTGGGATATCCTATAAAGATACACTTTGTGCCTTGGGGTGAAAGTTTGTTACCTGAAGAGGCCTTAACAAATGCTTCACTACCCCACACATGTAAATTCGATAACATGGCTTTGCGTCCACTCCATAACTCGTATGGAATACCATTTATCGATTTAGTTGGTACTTGGTTTAGTATGTGTGTTGTTGTTTGTAATGAATATCCTCAAAAGGATAATGGAAGACTCGCGTGACTCATCATTGATCTCACCATGTCCAACATGGTGCGCTTCCTCCTTTCACTTACACCATTCCATTGAGGTGTGTAAGGAGGAGTGAGTTGAGATAGAATCCCAAACTCTCGTAAGAAATAAATGAATTCCTGATTAAGATATTCTCCTCCTTTGTCTGAGCGGAGTTTCTTAATCTTCTTACCAAGCTGGTTCTCAACTTCATTCTTGTATTCTTTGAACCGATCAAAAGAATCTGACTTGTACCTCATTAAGTAAATATATCCATATCTACTAAAATCATCAGTAAAAGTTATGAAATACGAGAACCCACCCCTTAATTCAACTGGAAATGGTCCACACACATCTGTGTGAACTAATTCTAGAATCTCTTTAGCCCTTTCACCTTTCCCACTAAATGGGTCTTTGGTCATTTTGCCTTGTAGACACGCATGACATACACCAAGTGGTTTTAGTTTGAAAGAATCTAAATACCCATCTTGATGTAATTTTTTCAATTGTTTCTCATTGACATGACCTAACTAGTGATGCCAAAGTTGGGTGTGGTATGAGTCATGTGAATTAACTTTATCATCAATTTCCATTACTTGGTTTGTGTAGTATAACACATAAAGGTCGTTATATAAATGTGCCCTACCAAAACAAATTATATCTTTATAAAAGTAGCAACATCCACTTCCAAACTTGAATATGAATCCATCAGTATCTGATCTGGATACTGAAATAATGTTTTTGGTAACAGAGGGTACATAATAACATACTTTCAAAACCAAGACCATCCCAGTAGGCAATGTGAGGTGGTAGTCTCCGAAAACTATAGTAGTGAGTCTGGCGTAATTGGCTGCTCGTAGATCCACCTCACCTCAGTCAATCTTTCTGAATCTACTTGGTTCCTGTATTTTGATATAGATGTGAGAACCACAAGAAGTATCTAATACCCAATTGGTAGAAACAGATACATTTCATTCGATAACAAATGCACCTGAATCTTCCTCATGCTTCCTTGGCTGGGTGCAGTTTTTCTCCTAGTGGACCTTCTTTCCACATACGAAACAAACAACCTCATGTTCTCTTGCCTCCCCTTTGATATTCCTTTTCTTGGAAGGCCTTGAAGAATCTTTGGGCTTAAATCTCTTCACCTTACCTTTCCTTTTATTCGCCATGAGGACAGAAGGATTTTAATGGTTCATGTCATTGTCCACTTGGAAAATAAGGATAAGAAGATCAGACAGAGACTTCTCAATGTTGTTCATGTTGAAGTTCACAACAAAGTTAGAGAAGCTCTGGGAGAGTGATGCAAGAATGAGATCGGTACCCAGTTATTCAGGTAGTTTAAACCCTGTTGGGTCGGAAGAAAACACCGAAAGAGGGAATGATGGCAAGAGGGGGGGTGAATTGCCTTTTAAAAAATGATTAACAAATTAAAATCAAAGAGAAAGATGCAGCGGAAATAAAGAAGGCAAGACACACAAAATTGATAACGGAGTTCGGCCAAAACCCGGCCTACGTCTCCGCTCCCAACTCAACCGTTGAGAGATTCCTACCGCTTGCTTTTCAATGGTTTTAGCAAGAAACCCACTAGGCTTTGAGGTAGCACTAGGACCTATTACAGCTTGCTTTTATTGGTTGAGCAAGAACCCAATGCTTTTAATGGTTAAGCAATAACCCACTAGTCTTTTTACGGGTGAAGACTAGCTCACCGATCTCAAGCCTTTTTACAAGGTAAGGCTTGACAACCTCTTCACACCTTAGTGGTGGTGTGAGAACCCAAAGAAAGGGAGGTTGAGAAAAGGGTTGGGGTTTGTAGGCACAAACCCAATTTTAAGCTCAAAATAAATAAAACAATAAAACCCGTAATGGAGAAGCCTTGGGCGCCTTTGATTGATTGATGATATTTGAGGGCCGCTTCCAAGCTTCTATGGAGGTGCTCTTGGATGTGGAAGTTGTTGGAGCACTTTGGGTTCCCTTGGAACAATTCGTCGGAGCTTCGCCAAAGATGTAAAAATGTGTCCGGTGGCTTGTATGATGTTTCGGGGCTTCCTAGGCCTTTATTTATAGGCTAGGAACCTTCAAGTATCCGTTGGAGGGCTTTGGAGCCGTTGGAAAAGGCCTCGGAGCCGTTGGGAGGCTTTTGGAGTTGACTGGTCAAAGCCAACGGCTAGTTTGACCAGTGCTACCGGCTGGCCGGTGCAGGGCCACCGGCTGGCCGGTGCCTTGGCAGAGGAGGAGAAGTCAGGTCCAGGTGCCACCGGCTGACCGGTGCCAGAGCCACCGGTCGACCGGTGGTGAGGCAGTAGCAAACCCTGTTCAGTCTGGGTGCCACCGGCTGGCCGGTGCTGAGGCCACCGGTTGGCCGGTGGTAAGGCAGTGGCTCCCTCTTGAGTGCAGGTGCCACCGGCTGGCCGGTGGTGTGCCACCGGCTGGCCGGTGGTCTGAAAATCAGTGCATTTGATGATTCTTTCTTGGGCCATTTTCTTGGCAACCTAGTGCCTATCAACACAAACACTTGAAAACAAGTTAGAAACATAAGAGGGTGATTGTGATCATGAAAATTAAACCTCGAGGGGTTTGAGAGGTACAACAATCTCCCCCTATTTTGATGATCACAATCACCAAAACAATTAATGTAAAATGCTGAAATTGAAAGGAAATACAAAGCATGAAAAATGATTCTCCCCCAATCAATCAAGAAATTTCTCCCCCTTTGTGATTATCAAAATAGCGTGGGGCATAAAACTTGATTGAGGGAAGCGATGAAAAACGAGATTTTAAAAACAAGATTTGAGATTTGAAAATCAATTGAGATTTTTGAAATTGAAATGAAAATTTGAATAACAGTTTGAATTGAAAGTTTTGAAACAAAAACAAATTCGATACCAACTGTTGGAAACCAAATGAAAATTGAAAAATCTAAATTGAATTGAAAAAGAATTGAAAATTGAAATTTGAAACCAAATGTAATTTTTGAATTTTGAGATTTTGAATCAAAAATGAGAAAGTTCTCCCCCTAAATAAAAACAATGAATCACCGGGGAGTGGTTTTTGAAACCGAAACAAATTTAGGCCCGGAGAGACTTGCCAATAGGGATTTTTCAATCCATACTTGCCTCATGGCGGGTCTTCTCCTATAAAATTCGTCCGAATAAAAAATTGATTTGGGTTGACCGTACCGGGCGTTTTTACAATTACACTCATAAATGAGATGCCCGGGTTTTTTGCAATAATTACAAAATTTAAAATCGGAGCTCCCCCTTACAAAAACAGTTTGAGCATGGGAGGAGGAGGCTCGGTTGGTATAGTCAAGTCCATTGGTGGTTCGGGATATACGTTGGGAACCAAGTATATTTTTCAAATTTTGTTCACCTTGGGTGAACTTGGCTAGAGTCTCTCTTAGATCTTTGATGGTTGATTCCATAGAATCAACATTTGGAAAATTTTGGATTTTGAGGGAGAGTTCCTCCTTCTCTTTGAGAAGTTGTTCTTTTTCGGAGGAAAGCTTTTTGAAAGACTTTTTTAAAGAAACAAATTTTGAAGATAATTCATGAAAACCTTTTTCTAATTGGTCTCTAGCAAATGAGAGTTCTTCATAAGATAAGTGATTTAAAGAATTTGAATTTGAAGAACATGAGGAAGAGGAATCGGAAGATGTTACCTCGTGAAATGCCATTAGGAATTTTGTACCTTGATCGCTCGAGGAGGAGGAGGAGGAGGAGGTGTCACTCCATGTGGCCTTGAGGACCTTCTTCTTTCCTTTTTCCTTTGGCGTGGCCCGTTTCTTGTTGAGTGGGCAATCGGGCTTGTAATGGCCCTTTTCGCCGCACCCGTAGCATTTTACCTTGGGCTCGGATCTTGCGGTGGGTTCTTGCCTTCGCGCCTTGCGAGATTTTTTCTTCTTGTGCTTCTTCATGAATTTTTGCATTTGGCGGGCGAGATTCTCCATTTCCGAATCGCCGCTTGAAGATGATGAAGATGAGGAGGAAGAGGACGATGAGGAGGAGCTTACTTCTTTTTGTACCTTGAGGGCAATATTCTTTGGTGTCTTGATTGGTGTGCCCTCCTTTTGAGCTTGCCTCCTCATCGTGATCTCATAAGTCATGAGAGATCCGATGAGCTCCTCTACCGGCATATTTTTGATGTCTTTTGCTTCTTGAATCGCCGTGACCTTCGGTGCCCATTTGCTTGGTAGGATCCATAGGATCTTCTTCACCATAGTTTCAGCTGAAACATCATCACCAAGGGACTTTCTCCCATTGCACACGTCAGTAAATCGTGTAAACATTTCAGAAATAGACTCATTTGGATGCATTGAAAAAGATTCAAAATCTTGTCTATACATATCTAATCTAGTATCCTTGACTTTATTAGTGCCTTCATGGGTCACTTCTAAAAGCTTCCAAATTTCATGTGCGGAGGTGCAAGTGGATACACGATTAAATTCATTTCTATCTAACCCGCAATGAAGAGCATTCATGGCTTTGCCATCAAGCTCAAAATTTTTAATATCGGCGGGGGTCCATTTGGATTCGTCGGGGGAAGAGAGAGTGTAACCTTGCATGACAATTTTATAAATGGGATACCCTATACTTCTAAGAAAAGTAGTCATGCGGGTTTTCCAATAATTATAGTCGGATCCATCAAAAAATGGAGCCCGACCCAAAGAGTAGCCCTCGGGGGCGAAAGAGGTAGATGCCATCAAAAAAAAAAGATCTTAACTTTGAAACCGGGTTAAGGAATTATTCAAAGTTCCCTCTGATACCAATTGTTGGGTCGGAAGAAAACACCGAAAGAGGGAATGATGGCAAGAGGGGGGGTGAATTGCCTTTTAAAAAATGATTAACAAATTAAAATCAAAGAGAAAGATGCAGCGGAAATAAAGAAGGCAAGACACACAAAATTGATAACGGAGTTCGGCCAAAACCCGGCCTACGTCTCCGCTCCCAACTCAACCGTTGAGAGATTCCTACCGCTTGCTTTTCAATGGTTTTAGCAAGAAACCCACTAGGCTTTGAGGTAGCACTAGGACCTATTACAGCTTGCTTTTATTGGTTGAGCAAGAACCCAATGCTTGTAATGGTTAAGCAATAACCCACTAGTCTTTTTACGGGTGAAGACTAGCTCACCGATCTCAAGCCTTTTTACAAGGTAAGGCTTGACAACCTCTTCACACCTTAGTGGTGGTGTGAGAACCCAAAGAAAGGGAGGTTGAGAAAAGGGTTGGGGTTTGTAGGCACAAACCCAATTTTAAGCTCAAAATAAATAAAACAATAAAACCCGTAATGGAGAAGCCTTGGGCGCCTTTGATTGATTGATGATATTTGAGGGCCGCTTCCAAGCTTCTATGGAGGTGCTCTTGGATGTGGAAGTTGTTGGAGCACTTTGGGTTCCCTTGGAACAATTCGTCGGAGCTTCGCCAAAGATGTAAAAATGTGTCCGGTGGCTTGTATGATGTTCCGGGGCTTCCTAGGCCTTTATTTATAGGCTAGGAACCTTCAAGTATCCGTTGGAGGGCTTTGGAGCCGTTGGAAAAGGCCTCGGAGCCGTTGGGAGGCTTTTGGAGTTGACTGGTCAAAGCCAACGGCTAGTTTGACCAGTGCTACCGGCTGGCCGGTGCAGGGCCACCGGCTGGCCGGTGCCTTGGCAGAGGAGGAGAAGTCAGGTCCAGGTGCCACCGGCTGACCGGTGCCAGAGCCACCGGTCGACCGGTGGTGAGGCAGTAGCAAACCCTGTTCAGTCTGGGTGCCACCGGCTGGCCGGTGCTGAGGCCACCGGTTGGCCGGTGGTAAGGCAGTGGCTCCCTCTTGAGTGCAGGTGCCACCGGCTGGCCGGTGGTGTGCCACCGGCTGGCCGGTGGTCTGAAAATCAGTGCATTTGATGATTCTTTCTTGGGCCATTTTCTTGGCAACCTAGTGCCTATCAACACAAACACTTGAAAACAAGTTAGAAACATAAGAGGGTGATTGTGATCATGAAAATTAAACCTCGAGGGGTTTGAGAGGTACAACAAACCCTAGAACATCCAAGCGCTCAATGTAGCCAATGATATTGACTACATGAGGCCCATATGGGGCACCCTCTCCAAGATTGCTCTGGAATAGAGCCTTGGATATCTCAAACCTTTCCTGTCTTGCTCTCTCCTGGTATATACCACGGAGGTGCTCGAGCATTCTATATGCATCCATGTCTTCATGAGACTTCATGATCTCATTATACATTGATGATAGAATCAAATATTGAATGTCGAGTGCATCGTTCAAATGTCAATCATAGACCAGGAAATCTTCATCACTTTCCCCTTGGGCGGGCGAATCAGGAAGTGATGGCTCCGACACGTAAAACTTTTGTTCATGGCATAGGATAACCCGAAAGGCACCTAAACCATTCCTGAAAGTTACTACCGGTGAGGATATTGTCTTTATCCAGAATTGATCGCATAGAAAATGTGGTTGACAAGTTTTTCATATTGATTCTACAAATTAAAAGAGCAAATTTATCAGTACCTTTTGATTAAATTTTATGAAAAATAATAAATGAATTTATTAATTCTCACACTATTTTATCAAGTCCCAATGGCCCTCACCATTGAACCTGGAATGTCTAGTTTCTTTTACATTCTAGTGGCAAGGATCCATATTCCCCTTCACATAACCCCAATAAGGGTTGGTCAAGCTATTTGAAGGTATTTAGGTAGGCAGTTCCTTGCCAACTGTGAGCTTACAGTTCCTTGATCTATTGAGTGGACTCCCCAATCCAGAAATCCTGAATTAGATTTCCTCAACTCTTGCCTCCAGTATTACACCAAGTCTAGCAAGGGCTACTCCTCTTGATGTAATATGGTTAAGTCAACCTGAAACCTTTCATAAGGTATTACTTTATAAAAGTAAGTATCCCAACAAGGGTTGGTCAAACACATAGTTTTATTGAGTCTTTCCCTTAATCAAGTAATGGAAGGCTTGGTCTGACTCAATATGGTATTTGAGGGATTTTAATCCTTTATGCGTAGTTTTTCATTATCACATTCTTGTTAATATCAAGTGATTCTTACTTAAGTGATTAACCATGCTCTGATAATGTTTACGCATAGTCCGGTTTTTATTTTATTCTATATTTGCATGCTTGTTTATTTCATTAATTATGTGATCGCGACAACACATACATAATAAATAAACCATGCAATCATATAGAAATAAAATAAGATGGCATGATCATGATATTCTATTGGTTAGCTTATCTAGAGGTTTGATAAGATAACCCTGACCTAGGGAAAAACACCTTGAACGGATGGTTTGTGTTTTACAGCTCCCACCTATCCACCTTTGTATCTTCTTGGGTTGGTTTCACCTCAGCTTTGAGTTTTGAACCGTCTCCTCTATCTTGGGAGATCCTCCATTACATGGGGTTTACATTAAAGAAACCATGGGCACACAAGCCCTACATTTTATTGGAAGAAGGCTCATAGTCCAAATAATTTAAATTAAACAAATTTAAATGAAACCAAACACACATACAAAAGGGTCTTTGGTCTAGCTCATGATCATCCATAGCATGCAACAACATTTATTCGTATTTAGAATTCAAATTCTTTTAATCGTTCTATTATTTAAGATAAGTCGTGCTTGAAATTAATTAATTATGATCTTATAATTAATCAATTCTTTATCTTAAATTCCTTTCTTAATTTCCTTGAGATTTTTCTCATCCATATCCTTTGAAAAGGTCTTTGTACTTTTGGAGGAAACCTAGAGAAATTCCATTTCTGGAAAGTACATGGCGTGTAGTTTATATTTACATGGCGTGTATTTCTTTTCACCCTTTATCCAAAGTACACGTCGGGGGATTTGGCATGTTTTCTCTACTTTGGAAATTTTGGAGTACACGGCATGTAGATTAATCTAACATGGCATGTACTTCCTTGTTACGTGGTTACCGGGCTGGCAATCCCGTGTATGCGGAACACGACTTCTCCTTGTACACGGTTTCACTTGGCCCAAATCAGACTACACGACATTTTGATTCAACATACACGTCGTGTATTCCGGTTCCATGCGTCATTCATTTATAGTCAATAGGTGTAATAAAACTCAGGTATACTCAATTCGCACAGCGTGGTTTGGTAGACCAGTACTGGTTCATTGAACCTAAGTACACGGCGTGTAGTTTTCATTAAACATCATGTATTCCCATGTTGTACAGACAGAAAGAGCAGCTCCTCCAGATGAGTTTCTCATTTTTTTTATTTTAATTAAAATGAAAATTAAAAGGTCATTTCTGTGATGTGAATCGAGAAATGAAGGAGGAAGAACAGATCTCGTTCATTCAGTTTAATAGAATAATTTATCATGAATTGAATCAAATATAAATGCGTAAATTATCAACAAAAAATAAATAACTATAATCAACGTTGTAACCTCGCTCTAATACCAATTGAAGGTTCCGGGCACAGCAGAAGCTCGTGGGTGGATGTGCCCACTTGGATTTTTGTCATTAGCAATGATCAATCCGGGATCAATAAGATGATAAACGCCAGTCTCCAAGGATCAATTCACAGAAATAGGCAAAGAAGAAGAAAATTCCCGGAACCACAATAGTGGATCGTCACAGGTTTATTATAATTAATTTAATTAATTAACAAGAAGTACCTTTTGGTTGTTCTTTCTTCGTTGATATTCTTGATCACGTTCTGATGTGATTCGTCGTTGCGTCACAGAAGCCAAGTGTATACTTCCTCTAGCGGTGATCCACATGTGCACCTCGTATCTCTAGACATCGCCAAAGGAGTCTCCGGGTGCTAGCGTGGAGAAACCTTTTCTTGCGTTGTTTTCCTTAGATTGTCTTGATCTAATGGAAGAGGATCTCTCTCGGTCTTGAGAGTGTTCTTGGAGGACGGAGTTCTTTCGGTCTTGAGAGAATTCTCTATAATTTTTGTGCACAACGATTCTCTTGTGTAGGAAAAGAGTTGGGGTTGTGAGGATATTTATAATCGGGTTTGAGGTTGTACAGTTATGACAATAAATAAATGTGTTACATGTTTTATTTATTTCATTGACTCTTATTTAAAACCCTCATGTCGAATAATTAATTACTTGACATGCGCCCACACTGATTATAATAAATATCATTTAATAAAACAATATTATATCCTCAAAATCCCGATTGGAAAACTACACGGCGTGTAATAGTTTTCCACGAAAAACTACACGACGTGTAATCATTAATACATGACCTGTATATCTTGTTTTTCATTTATTTCTTCCTCCATCATTAAAACGTTTTAGGATTCCTTGAATAATTATTAAACCACATATGGGAAAAATATTTATTCTACTTGATATACTTGAATAAACTTAGTGTGTGACCCTCTAGGCCTCTTTCTCATTGGCATTAGGCGGGCTTGCCTAAAGTCCAAGATTACTGTCTAGAAACGGGTCAAGGCACCCAAGAGAAAGAAGTTGACGCTGCATTGATGTTTCACCTCATACGAATGCTTACTGTGTAATTTAATCCCTTTGTCTCAATATCTCATCAAGCAGGTTTCATGGCAGTTTCATAAACTTATATGCTTGATATGTCATTCTTTGAATTCCAGAAATAAACTCGTCGTGTCACCATGGACATGGAATTTGTTCGACAGTTCTATTTCAATCAAAGGGCCCGAGATATCTACTTCCATAAATATGGAAGGTAAAAATCCTTCCTTGACTTATCTATTAACAGCATGTCATTCGTGACGCACCCAACGTACCCTACTTCCCTCCAACTCTCTTCGTGACGGTTTTTGTCAGCAAATCTAAGTGCGTGAGTCATGACACGAGTTAATGATAATCTTCTAGTCTAAGGACCATTACACACGCTCATAGATAGTAATGTCTGATGACACCAAGACATGCAGAATTTCTAATGGAGGTTCTATTCTCGTAATCTCCCATCTTGGAGATTACCAAGTGCGAACTCTATGAGAGAGAGTCTCGTCTTCTTACGAGTACTCGCACATGACGGTCTGTATACTATGTGTCCTATCATAGTATGTCATCCAACCGCATAACTTTATTTAAGAATGTTGTTATATCATTTCAAGGTTCTTGTAAAGACCCGGAAATTTCAAGGAAATTTTTTTATTAATTTTCTTTGGAATTTTACAAGAACGCAGTTTCTGACGGCACCTGATTCCGAGGCCCGGTGTGCCCGGAATCAATTTCCAAAGTTTGGCTCGGGTACGTTCAGTGAACGAACGAGCGGGTTTTTCTAAGTTTTGAACCGGTGTCCAGAATCGAATTCTGAGGGCACCGATGAACTCGCAATGCCGATATTCGCTTAAGGAGACCTTTTCCGAGGTTGCGTTTTATGCGGGTTGAGAGTTAGTTTTGGGGGAAATTAGATGAAGTTAAATAAATTGTGGAAACACAATTTATTTTTATCCATGTTGGTTATTTCCTCCCAAAGGGAGTTAGAGGTGGGACCCACACCCACATAACCACCCTTAAGAGGATTAAGTGTGGTGGGGCCCACACGAGCCCTAACTCTTCAACTCCCCTTAAACTCCCCAATAACTCCACTCTATTTAATTTTGACAACTTGTGTTATTAATTAAGATGAGTGACTTAATTTCAAACTTTTGAAATTCAAAGTGGTTTAGTTGTGTAAATAAAATAATCCTTAGACTTATTTTATTTTGGTTAGTTTTCTTTTTCCACCTTGAGAGGATTGGGAAGCTTTCTTCTTCTTCTTCAACCACGACGATGAACGCGAAGAACACTTAGGCTCCGATGAAGAACGCCGTCACCATAAGAAGAGAAAGACGTGTCGTCTCTTCTCTTCTTCACAGCCGGTGTGTTTCCGAAGATCGACGACGCCTCTTCTTTCGATCTTCTTCCCGTGTCAACGAAAGGAGACACTGCTTCCTCCTCGGGCGTTCTTCGTCAGCTTACGAAGCTTCTCCAGCGATGTTACCTCTTCGGACGCACCTCGACATCAACAGAATCGATGTTCGATTCCCGCGACGCCCGACCTCTGCGACGCTTGTCTTCCGCGGCTTGTTGACGTGCTCCGCACTTAAAACCGAGGTAGGGGTTAGTTCGGTTTTATTGATATAAAATTGTGCACGTCTGTCATTAAGTTTTATTTCATTCTCTTGGACCGCTTGATATCGAAATAATGGAAGGAGATCGGACCGCACAAACACGGTCGATCCTCCTTCCCACCTTTCGTTGATCTTCGTTGTTGTTAAGGCGAAGGCGGCGCGGTGCCGTTGCACCGCGCGGAAATCACGAGGACCACGGCCGGAGCGGGCCGCGGTGGTGGGGTGCGGCGCCGACGCACCGCGCCGGAGAACCCAAGGGAGGCAGCGGTCGGAGCGATCTATGGCGGAGGGGCGCGGCGCCATTGTGCCGTGCCAATCGAACAAGGGTCGCGGCTTGAGCCGTGGCAGAGCTTGAAGGGGAGGCCGGAAAACCGGCCACCGGCGGATAAGGAAGAGCGGCGGACCTACGGCCGCGGCGGAGCAGCCGGAGACGGCCGGCCTCGCCGGCCGCCGGAGATCAGGAGAGCCGCGGCCATCGGGCCGCGGCGAAGTGGTGGAAGGCGGCCGGCCGTGCCGGCCGCCGGTTTGCAAAGGAGGCGGGACCCACGGGTCCCGCGTGTGATAAAAACGGCCGGCCTAAGGCCGGCCGTGATCCGTAAATACCGGGGATTGAATTCCCCAGTTTTTGTAGAGGCGCCCCCCCCCCCCCACGTGGAGGGGGCGTTTTATTCAAAGGCGCGGCATAATGTCGCGCCGCCCTTTTGAAACAAAGGGGCGGCTTTACCCCCGCGCACGGCGCCGACGCGGCACCCAGGCCGCGCCGGACCGCGCCGCCGCGCCGGCCCACGCCGCCGGGCCGGGCCGAGCTGCCGGACCGAGCCGGCCGGGTCGGGTCGACCCGGTTCGGCCGACCCAGGGGGGGGTCGGGCCAGGTCGGCCCGGGCCCGAACCCCCCGTCTTCGGACCATTTTCGGTCTTTTGCCCGTAACTTGAGCTACGGGCCTCCGAACGACGCGCCGTCAGCGGAAACTTGATCCTTGGATCGAGACGGTCGTTTCGGTATATCGCACTCAAGGTTTCGGAATACTTTGAGTTCGGCCGGGTTGGTTCGTACACGAAACCAACCTGGCCCTCGGAGCGGAAACGCTCATATCTTGAGCTACGGACGTCCGATTGACGTGATGTCAGCTTTGTTGAGTTCCTCTTAGTGAGAAGGATATTTTGGAAAACTCCGCACGAGGTTTGGATGCAGGTGGAGTACGGTTGGGTTGGTTTTTCCTTAAAAACCAACCGGGCCCCTGGGACGAAAAAGCCAATAACTCTCAGACCGGGTGTCCGATTGACGCGCCGTCTGTTGCGTTGAGTTCCTCTTGATGATACAAAACTTTTGGATACATCAACTCTATAATTTAAGACAGTTGATGTATCAGCCTCTCGGTTCGTGGAGCGGACCCTCCCGAACGAGCTTGCTGTGTGCGGGAACCCTAGAGCTGGCTGCGACTGCTACTGCGACTTCGACGACGACGTTTGTGCAGAGATCCTCAGTGGACTGCAACAATGAAGACAGCTGGTCTTGTATCCTATGTGGGTCCCAGCTTAGATGATTCAATACTGGTCTTGTATCATATGTGGGTCCCAGTATAGATGAATCGATGAAGACAGTTGGTCTTGTATCCTATGTGGGTCCTAGTTGTGCTGGTCTTGTATCCTATGTGGGTCCTAGCTTAGATGATTCAATACTGGTCTTGTATCCTATGTGGGTCCCAGTATAGATGAATCGATGAAGACAGCTGGTCTTGTATCCTATGTGGGTCCCAGCTTAGATGATTCAATACTGGTCTTATATCCTATGTGGGTCCCAGTATAGATGAATCGATGAAGACAGCTGGTCTTGTATCTTATGTGGGTCCTAGTTGTGCTGGTCTTGTATCCTATGTGGGTCCCAGCTTAGATGATTCAATACTGGTCTTGTATCCTATGTGGGTCCCAGTATAGATGAATCGATGAAGACAGCTGGTCTTGTATCCTATGTGGGTCCTAGCTGTGCTGGTCTTGTATCCTATGTGGGTCCCAGCTTAGATGATTCAATACTGGTCTTGTATCCTATGTGGGTCCCAGTATAGATGAATCAATGAAGACAGCTGGTCTTGTATCCTATGTGGGACCTAGCTGTGTTGGTCTTGTATCCTATGTGGGTCCCAGCTTAGATGATTCAGTATCTATGTCTGATCATCTCTTTCACCTTTTCGATGATGTATACCTGTGTGAGCTGAATCCTGTTGCTTTCCTGTGTCGATTGTGTTGTGCTATCCTGTGTGGATTTCGTTTTGCTTTCCTGTGTGGAATACGTATACTTTCCTGTGTAGACTGAGTTGTACTTGGGCTCGGAGGTTGGAGCGTATTGGAATTGATGACTTAGGTATAAGTATGGGCATATACCTAAGCAGTGTCGATCGTTACTTCGTGATTGTATCTTTCCTTTGTGGTTTATCCTTTGTGGATTTTGCGAGACCTTCAGGGGTCTCGGGGTCCCTACTGAGTTTCTTATACTCACCCCTGCACGGGCTATGCCCGCACTACGTTGTGTTGGTTGCAGACAACGGACAGCGTTGATCGTGGTTGAGGCTCGCAGAGCAGGACGGTACCTGAAGGTGGACCACTGGGTGAGACGTACTCGGAGCGGACGGCGGGACCCGAGGAGCAGAGGAGCTATCTGTACCCACCCTTGAGGTGGGATTTCCAGTGGATAGCTCAGCGTAGCAGCTTTTACTTTTCAGTTGCTGTTTTCCCTTTCGAGTTGTACTTTACTTTCAGTTTTGGGTTTGTATACTGGCCCACTTTCTTTTCCGCACTTACAGTTGTACTCTGTTTTACTTAGTGTTTACTTTTCCGCTTGCTTACTATGTGGTGCTTGTTTATTTTACAAAGGAAATGCCTTCCCTTTTTTACTGGGATTTACGCCTTGGTGCTAGTCGCCAGCCCCTGGCCTATGGAAGGCGGGCTTGGGGTAGTCACGGAACGGGCCCCGAGGACGGGTCGTGACAAATTGGTATCAGAGCAGTTCGGTTCTACCGCGAACTCTTATCTTTTCTATGTGATGCAATAGTGTTTAGCGTATTGAGTGTGGTTATCAGTCCAGGGAGTCCAGTGTTGGTGCGGCGGCTGACGTATCCGTACACCAGGACCCTGACTTCTAATTTTTGACTTAATGCACGAAAACATTGATTGCCTGTGTGTTCAAGTTTTCTTTGTGATTACTTGTGTCAGCTCACCAGGTATACAGTTCTGACCGTGGCGCACCTGCTTCTTTTCAGGATGACCCCACGATGGCAGCCAGCTAAGGTTCCGAGAGTCGAGCGTGACGACAGCCCATCGAGCGACGAGGTCTTGGTGCAGGGCCCTTTGTCAGCAGTGGCACCGGCGGTAGCACTACCCGCCGAGCCATCGATCCTTCCAGCACCAGCCGCTGACGATGCACGTCGCCTTAGTGCACTGCATGAGTTTCAGTGCCAGCGACCGCCCAGGTTCTGCGGGGAGACGGACCCCCAGGCAGCTGAGGACTGGCTGGAGACAGTCGTACGAGTGTTCAGGCTAGTGAGGACACCAGCAGACCTCATGGTGATCCTTGCTGCAAGCCTACTGCATGCAGAAGCGGGCCGATGGTGGAGCATGATGCTCCAGGTGCACGATGAGGCATCTCTTCTCTGGATGGACTTTGAGAGCATCTTCCGCTCCGAGTTCTTCCCAGCCACCCTCCGTGCGGTGCACATTCAGGAGCTTTTTCAGCTGTGGCAGGGCAGCTTGACAGTGGCCCAGTACTCGGCGAGATTTACTGATCTCTCACGCTACTCCACAGATATGGTACGAGACCCGTTCTTCTGGGCCCGGACCTTCGAGAAGGGACTGAGGCATGAGATCAGGGCTTCGATGATCTCCCTCAACATTCCGACGCAGGCAGAGGTGTTGGAGAGATCCCTTCTAGTAGAGAGTTTTCTCGCCGAGCAGGCTCCAGTGACAGGGCCCTCCGCAGGACGGCCCGTAGCAGGGTCTTCTACAGCTGTCAGTAGACAGGTGACGCAGAGGTCCAAACGGGCCAGACCATCAGATGGGCAGTCTCAGGATGAAGATTCGGTTGTGCGGGGCACACGAAGGAGATCCAGCTACACGAGGGGCAGGCATTGCTACACATGCGGCGGGCAAGGTCACATGGATCGAGACTGCCCGACTCATCTTACAGATGAGCAGCAGGTGGTAGAGGGACCTCCCAGACAGAGGTTCGGCCACGGTGGTCCGCAGGGTGCAGGCGGACTAGGCAGAGGAGCTGGCCAGGTAGCAGATGGTGGGCGACACTTCGAGGTGTTGCCAACACCACCACCAGGAGGTCCGCCCCGACCGCAGGGAGTTGGTGGACATGCGAGAGCTCAGCTTCAGGAAGCTGAGGCCTTCGATCATGGAGCTCTAGGAGCAAATGGACAGGAGCGGAACTAGTGGATACGTCCTTTGTACTTCTAGTTCCTTGTTGCTATTGTGTAGCATCTTTGTATTATGAGCTTTTATAATAAAAGATGCATACCCTTGTGATGTTTTCATTCATGTCCTCTTTTGTGTTGTTACTAAGAGGTTCCAGTTTTGACTGTTGACTTGACCCTCACTTGTGAGACATCTACTGGAGGAGACCCGGTTACCACACACTGATGCCGACAGTGTGACTCAACCCTTGGAGGCGAGAGTAATGGTTGGATCTCTTGGTAGTAGCGTCGAGGCCTTACGACGTCATCCTTGGTATGGATTAGTATCATCCATGTCGGGATTGACAGTATTAGGCAAAGAAAGTGGTTCATCCACGGGATGATACCAGATTTCTCTTATCGGCAAAGGGGAAATCTTAGCAGCTCTTGTGGGACCGGAGATGGTCCGGGCCACGACAGAGAAGGTCCAGGTCATCCAGGAGCGGATGAGGACAGCTCAGAGCTGGCAGAAGTCTTATGCTGACAGGAGGCGGAGGCCACTGGAGTTCGCGGATGGCGACCACGTCTTCATGCGGGTCTCACCTCGACGTGTATTACGGAGATTTGGTCAAGGTGGCAAGTTGTCTCCATGCTTCATCGGACCCTTCCAGGTCCTCAGGTGGATTGGCGAGATGGCTTACCGCCTAGCTCTACCGCCTTTGTATCCCTAGTTTGTGTTGAAGCTTTATGGGGATGTAAATCCCTGTGGTGGGAGTAATGTAAAGACCTGGAAATTTCAAGGAAATTTTTTTCTTAATTTTCTTTGGAATTTTACAAGAAAGCAGTTTCTGACGGCACCTGATTCCGAGGCCCGGTGTGCCCGGAATCAATTTCCGAAGTTTGGCTCGGGTACGTTCAGTGAACGAACGAGCGGGTTTTTCTAACTTTTGAACCGGTGCCCAGAATCAAATTCTGAGGGCACCGATGAACTCACAACGCCGATATTCGCTTAAGGATACCTTTTCCGAGGTTGCGTTTTATACGGGTTCAGAGTTAGTTTTGGGGGGAAATTAGATGAAGTTAAATAAATTGTGGAAACACAATTTATTTTTATCCATGTTGGTTATTTCCTCCCAAAGGGAGTTAGAGGTGGGACCCACACCCACATAACCACCCTTGAGAGGATTAAGTGTGGTGGGGCCCACACGAGCCCTAACTCTTCAACTCCCCTTAAACTCCCCAATAACTCCACTCTATTTAATTTTGACAACTTGTGTTATTAATTAAGATGAGTGACTTAATTTCAAACTTTTGAAATTCAAAGTGGTTTAGTTGTGTAAATAAAATAAGCCTTAGACTTATTTTATTTTGGTTAGTTTTCTTTTTCCACCTTGAGAGGATTGGGAAGCTTTCTTCTTCTTCTTCAACCACGACGATGAACGCGAAGAACACTTAGGCTCCGATGAAGAACGTCGTCACCATAAGAAGAGAAAGACGTGTCGTCTCTTCTCTTCTTCGCAGCCGGTGTGTTTCCGAAGATCGACGACGCCACTTCTTTCGATCTTCTTCTCGTGTCAACGAAAGGTGACGCCGCTTCCTCCTCGGGATTTCTTCGTCAGCTTACGAAGCTTCTCCAGCGACGTTACCTCTTTGGACGCACCTCGACGTCAACGGAATCGACGTTCGATTCCCGCGACGCCCGGCCTCCACGACGCTTGTCTTCCGCGGCTTGTTGACGTGCTCCGCACTTAAAACCAAGGTAGGGGTTAGTTCGGTTTTATTGATATAAAATTGTGAACGTCTGTCGTTAAGTTTTATTTCATTCTCTTGGACCGCTTGATATCGAAATAATGGAAGGAGATCGGACCGCACAAACACGGTCGATCCTCCTTCCCACCTTTCGTTGATCTTCGTTGTTGTTAAGGAGAAGGTGGCGCGGTGCCGTTGCACCGCGCGGAAATCACGAGGACCACGGCCGGAGCGGGCTGCGGTGGTGGGGCGCGGCGCTGACGCACTGCGCCGGAGAACCCAAGGGAGGCAGCGGTCGGAGCGATCTATGGCGGAGGGGCGCGGCGCCGTCGCACCTTGCCAATCAAACAAGGGCCGCGGCTTGAGCCGCGACAGAGCTAGAAGGGGTGGCCGGAAAACCGGCCGCCGGAGATCAGGAGAGCCACGGCCATCGGGCCGCGGCGAAGTGGTGGAAGGCGGCCGGCTGTGCCGGCCGCCGGTTTGCAAAGGAGGCGGGACCCGCGGGTCCCGTGTGTGATAAAAACGGCCGGCCTAAGGCCGGCCGTGATCCGTAAATACCGGGGATTGAATTCCCCGGTTTTTGTAGAGGCTCCCCCCCCCACGTGGAGGGGGGCGTTTTATTCAAAGGTGCGGCATAATGTCGCGCCGCCCTTTTGAAACAAAGGGGGGGCTTTGCCCCCGCGCACGGCGCACACGTGGCACCCAGGCCGCGCCGTCATGCTGGCCCGCGCCGCCGGGCCAGGCCGAGCTGCCGGACCGAGCCGGCCGGGTTGGACCGGGTCGACCCGGTTCGGCCGACCCAGGGGGGGTCGGCCCGGGTCGGCCCGGGCCCGGACCCCCCATCTTCGGACCATTTTCGGTCTTTTTCCCGTAACTTGAGCTACGGGCCTCTGAACGACTCTCCGTCAGCGGCAACACGATCCTTGGATCGAGACGGTCGTTTTGGTATATTGAACTCAAGGTTTCGGAATACTTTGAGTTCGGCCGGGTTGGTTCGTACACAAAACCAACCGGGCCCTCGGAGCGGAAATGCTCATATCTTGAGCTACGGACGTCCGATTGACGTGTCGTCAGCTTTGTTGAGTTCCTCTTAGTGAGACGGATCTTTTGGCATACTCCGCCCGAGGTTTGGACGCAGGTGGAGTACGGTCGGGTTGGTTTTTCCTTAAAAACCAATCGGGCCCCTAGAACGAAAAGGCCAATAACTCTCAGATCGGGCGTCCGATTGACGCGCCGTCTGTTGCGTTGAGTTCCTGTTGATGATACGGAACTTTTGGATACATCAAATCTAGACTTTGATACAGTTGATGTATCAGCCTCCCGGCTCGTGGAGTGGACCCTCCCGAACGAGCTTGCTGTGTGCGGGAACCCTAGAGCTGGCTGCGACTGCTATTGCGACTTCGACGACGACATTTGTGCAGAGATCCTCAGTGGACTGCGACAATGAAGACAGCTGGTCTTGTATCCTATGTGGGTCCCAGCTTAGATGATTCAATACTGGTCTTGTATCCTATGTGGGTCCCAGTATAGATGAATCGATGAAGACAACTGGTCTTGTATCCTATGTGGGTCCTAGCTGTGCTGGTCTTGTATCCTATGTGGGTCCCAGCTTAGATGATTCAATACTGGTCTTGTATCCTATGTGGGTCCCAGTATAGATGAATCGATGAAAACAGCTGGTCTTGTATCCTATGTGGGTCCTAGCTGTGCTGGTCTTGTATCCTATGTGGGTCCCATCTTAGATGATTCAATACTGGTCTTGTATCCTATGTGGGTCCCAGTATAGATGAATCGATGAAGACAGATGGTCTTGTATCCTATGTGGGTCCTAGCTGTGCTGGTCTTGTATCCTATGTGGGTACCAGCTTAGATGATTCAATACTGGTCTTGTATCCTATGTGGGTCCCAGTATAGATGAATCAATGAAAACAGGTGGTCTTGTATCCTATGTGGGTCCTAGCTGTGCTGGTCTTGTATCCTATGTGGGTCCCAGCTTAGATGATTCAGTATCTATGTCTGATCATCTCTTTCACCTTTTCGATGATGTATACTTGTGTGAGCTGAATCCTGTTTCTTTCCTGTGTGGATTGTGTTGTGCTATCCTGTGTGGATTTCATTTTTCTTTCCTGTGTGGAATACGTATACTTTCCTGTGTGGACTGAGTTGTACTTGGGCTCGGAGGTTGGAGCGTATTGGAATTGATGACTTAGGTATATGTAAGGGAATATACCTAAGCAGTGTCGGTCGTTACTTCATGATTGTATCTTTCCTTTGTGGTTTATCCTTTGTGGATTTTGGGAGACCTTCAGGGGTCTCGGGGTCCCTACTGAGTAGCTTATACTCACCCCTGCATGGGCTATGCCCGCACTACGTTGTGTTGGTTGCAGATGATGGACAACGTTGATCGTGGTTGAGGCTCGCAGAGCAGGACGGTACCTGGAGGTGGACCACTGGGCGGGACGTACTCGGAGCAGACGACGGGACCCGAGGAGCATAGGAGCTATCTGTACCCACCCTTCAGGTGGGATTTCCAGTGGATAGCTCGGCGTAGCAGCTTTTACTTTTTAGTTGCTACTTTCCCTTTCGAGTTGTACTTTACTTTCAGTTTTGGGTTTGTATATTGGCCCACTTTCTTTTCCGCACTTACAGTTGTACTCTGTTTTACTTAGTGTTTACTTTTCTGCTTTCTTACTCTGTGGTGCTTGTTTATTTTACAAAGGCAATGTCTTCCCTTTTTTACTGGGATTTACGCCTTGGTTCTAGTCGCTAGCCCCTGGCCTATGGAAGGTGGGCTTGGGGTAGTCACGGCACGGGCCCTGAGGACAGGTTGTGACAGTTCTCATAATAGCGGGGATCTTCCATGACCTTATTAATGCAACAAATATTCCAAGACATTATTATATTATAGTCATGCAGAACAATGAACAATATATAATAAGATTACATTCATGTAATCAAAGTACAAAAAAGTTGGTTCTCAGGACACCAACCCTTACAGGCTTGACATGAAACATAATAAAAACTAGGCATATAAAATACCAAAAATTAAGATAAGTTATAGACCACCAATAATATGTATGTGGTAGAACACTCATCAAGTATCGACCTCTGATTTGGTTTGGATCAAGATAAAAAAGAAGAACAGATGAAAACCCATGAAAATTAGGCACATTATCTTGCACCAAAATAAAATAGTCGGTAGAAATGAAAATGATGAAATGTTACTAAGGAGTGAATCACTTAATGAGAGGAATCTAATGAGATGATCAACACTTAAATCTGATTCTAGATGGAGATTCAACACCACATCCTAGGTTACTCTTGAAGGGAGATCTCAAAAGGAGTAGGAAACCACTAGAGAAAATAAATGGATAAGTTAGTTTAAACTTAAAACAAAACATGGTAAAAATGTTCAATTCACATTTAAAATTTGGGTCATATAGTTTTGCCGCATGGTTGGACAAACCATTCACCCCTCACTTTCTTAATGAGAAGCCTTCGTGGTTTATGCACATAGTTTGGGAAACTATATGTAAACTATGTTGCACACCTCTAATAAAAACTATAGATATTACCACATGGATGTGCATCCCTAGGTTCCTAGTTATGTAAAACCATTCTCCCTTTCATTCTATTTTTCTAAACTTACTTGGTTAGTATTAACCACGTGACTTGGGCTACATGGTTTCTACTAACCGTGTGACCCAACTACTTTTCTAAAAAAAGTTGGGCTCTAGGTTCAAAAAAAATCCAGACACCCCCAAAACTCTTGTGACCTCATTAGCCATTCACATTAGATCGAAACTAAGAAAATAAACTAGAATTAAATGGATTATTAACTCATGAAGAAACCCAGTATCATACAATATTCCCCCTTAAATTAATTCATCCCCGAATTACTCTTCCAAGGGCGTTCAAGAATCATCTGAGAATAACTCTGGCCAATGGGAATGTACATTGTCCTACCACTCACAATTATTATCATATACATTATCTTTCTTCCATAGTAACCATACTAGAGGGATTTATTTTCCTCAGAGATCCTTCATGGTCCTTTAAACAATACGAATATGATACACCTTTAAGGAAACATTTACCTACAGCTCAACCACATATGGATGGAGAGTATGAGATGGGTCTGAATGATAATGGATCAACTGAGATACATGGAAGACATCGTTCATGATTTGGTACCTTCGATGTATCTACAACTGATAGGATACCAGCTTGAATCTCTCTATAATCTTGAATATTTTGATATATTGTGCTGAAATCTAACCCAAACTCTTAATCTATCTGTGTCCCAGCCTCCGTGAGATATATAAAAATACATGATTCCCAACCTCAAACTCTAGAGGTTTTCAATAGAAATTGGCATAGGATTTCTATCTAGAATTTATAGTATTCATCTTCTTTCTGATCATCTAAACCTGATATAAATTCTCATTTATGAGATTTGGTCTCAGTAGCTTTGCCTCTCATGTCGTTAACCAGCACAGGGGTGAACGACATGGCCTACTATACAAATCCTCATAATCTTCCATATGTATAGTCCCTTGATATATATTTTTGTAGGAAAACTCAACTAGAGGTATATGCCTCTCTCAAGAACCCCCAAAATCAAGGACTCATGCTCTAAGAATGTCTTATAAAACCTGTATAGCGCGATCAGAATGGCCATCAGTCTGAGGGTGGCATGTCATGCTCAGAAGCACCTATATACCCAATGCCCTCTGCAAACTCTACCAAAACCTATATGTAAACCAAGAATCTCTATATGATACAATGGTATGAGGAACCCCATAAAGTTACATAATCTCAGGGATATAAATCCTCCCAAGATCATCTATTAAGAAGATATCCATAATCTGTAGGAAATGGTATAACTTCATTAGCCTACACATAAAAACCCATACAATATCACTACCTTAAGGAGACCTCGACTACCTAATCATGAAATCCATCCCAACATCATCCCAGTTCCACTCGAGAATAGAAAACTATTGTAAATGACCAGCTAGTCATTGGTGTTCTGACTTCACCTGCTAATAAGTGGAACACCTCATGAAAAAACTAGCTACCTCACATTTCATTCTGAGCCACCAATACTGGAAATACAAGTCTTAGTACATCTTGGTAATGATGATATGTACTACCCAAGTTGGGGTATAAAACTCTAACATCATATCCTTGCATATTTCTCCTAGAACCCAAACACAACCATGTATACATATAATTTCAACCTTTCCTATGCTCCAACCAATAGGCGGGTCCTCACCTACCGCACTCTCATGTAGGACTGAACCCTCAACATTAGATAACTGTCACATCCTCACTATATCCAGAAGAGTGTAAGTAACCACCAAGGATGAGAGAAATTTCCACCTAAGACTATCCTACACTTCCAAGTGCATCACTAAAAACAATTATATAAGCTGTAACTCGCTACTAGCCTCTTGAACTACCTATATATGAGTCTTTTTCAATGCATCGTCAACTACATTACCCTTTCTAGGTGTATTGGAAATCTTGAAGTCAAAATACTATAGGTATTCAACCCACATTCATTGCCTAAGATTCAAGTCACCCTTTGTAAATATGTACTTGAGGCTTTTGTGGTTTGTTCACACCATAACACACTCTACCAGTAAATAATGCCTCCAAAAATGCAAGTCATGAACAACAACGACTAACTCAAGATCATATGTCAGGTAGTTCCTCTCATGTGGCCTCAGTTAATGAGACCCGTATGCTATGAATTGTTCCTCCTGTATCAGAAATACTCCTAGCTTGATACCTGATGCATATCAATATAATATATAGCTTCTTCCTGACTCTAGTAGAATCAATACTGATGCTGAAGTTAGTCTCCCTTTCAGATCATAAAAGGATATATCATAGGTATCTAACCATACAAACTTCATAACCTTCTTAGTCAATCCCATAAGATGTGATGCTAAGCATGAGAATACATTTATGAAATTAATGTAATATCCATCTAGCACCAAGAATCTCTATATGTCAAATAAATTCTTGGGTTTCTCCTAGGAAAATACTTCTCTCACCTTATCTGGGTCAAATTATACTCCTATCTCTAAGATGATATGACCCAGGAAGTGAATCTTATCCATCCATAAGTGGAACTTTGTGAGCTTAACATATAATTTATGCTCCCTCAGTGTATCCAAAATGAAATCAAGATGTTTGTAATGGTCATGTTGATTATAATAATACACCATGATGTCTTCCATGAATACCACCACAAATGAATAAAAATATGAATTAAAAACTTAATTCACTAGTGACATAAAAACTATAGGTACGTTTGTGAGAAAAAATGACATAATCTGATACTCATATAGATCATAACAGCTACAAAAAAAATTATGTGGTGTGTCTATTGTTTGAACACACACTTTATGATAACCTAATCATAGGTCTATCTTCAAGAATACTCGAGCTCTTTAGATCTGGTTGAAGAGATCATCTATATGTGTTAAAGGATACTGATTCATAACCATCAAATGGTTCAATTTCTAGTGATCTATACATAAACGAAGGGTTCCATCCACCTTTTTCACAAAATGGACTAGTGATCCCCATGTGGAAGTATTGGGTCATATAAAACCCTTTGCCTCTTAGTCCCCTAGCTTTCTCTTGAGATCTTGTAAATTAGTAGTAGCCATCTTGTAAAGAAGAATGGATATCGGTGTAACTCCTTGCACTAGATTGATAAAGAACTCCATGTCTCTATTAGGAGGTAAACTAGAAAATTCATCTAGGAAAGCATCCCTTCAATGATCAACCACTTGAGGGAAGTATTCCTAATTCATTCCCTGATCATATAGATATAAACTAGAAATTTGGGCTGTCATCTGACCCAACCCAAGATGATCTGGTCCAGATCTACCTTCCTGGACATCCCATTCACCCTTTTGAATAAAAACTCCACCCTATAGTGATGTTAAAGTCACCCTACAGTGGTAGTAATCGACATGGGCTCGATAAGAAACTAGTCAGTCTATCCCAAGTATGACTTCAAACCCTGTCATCTTGAGGACAAAAATATCCCATATAAAGTGACATCCACCAATATCAAGGGGGAATTCTCTACACTATCATATACCCTCCGTTATTATTCCCAATAGGGTATCCAAATCCATAAATCCATTATAAAACTAAACAATGACCCCAGGGATCTACACAATAGGTAGAGATATGAAATAATGAGATGCACCTGTATAAAAATGAACAGATACTAGAGTACATGATACTAAGATCATACCTCTCATCATAGATAGCTCGACACTATTCTCCTTAGGTGTAGGCTTACAGAATATATCTAGCCTGAACTGATACCTTATGAAACAACCTCACTACCCAGAGAAGGCCCACTTTACCGTCGAGGTACAACTAGTTCTTGTCTACCTCATCCATGACCACCTCCTTGGCATGAACGACCGACACTAATCTAGCTCACAGGTTGATGTGGAGATATGAATCTCACTCTTAAACCTGGATTTAGAGTGGATCCCCTTCCACTAACTGCTGGAGGGAAGGTCCTGCAAAATTTGTGTACATGGACCATCCTGCTGCATGCTCAGCACTTCACTAGGTCTCTATCACACCAACTCCTCATATGTCCTCATCTCCCACACTAATGGAAGAAGACGTAACTACCATAATTAGCACCTTGGATGGTATATCCCTCATGAGAAGCCACAAAATGATGATTTTTACCAGCCGACACTGAACCACTAGGTCGAGAGGCTGAACTTTCTACTCTACACCCCCATCTCCCCTCAAGATACATTCAGTAATAAGCACTTGATTCACTATCTCAGTAATCATAGTCAATTGAAAAACATTCACCTATGACCGTATGAAATTATTGAGACCTTGTTTGAAGTGTATCGTGGTGAAAGTCTCATTAACAAGATACACATGCACACATCATTGAATCTTTGTAAAGTGTGATGAATACTCCATAACTATCATCACATACTTCTCTAGACACATAAACTCACTGGCCCACTCAACCCTCAGAGTCTTAGGAAAGAATTATTCATAAAACCTGGATTGTAATTCCCTTAAAACCATATTTCAAATCCCATTATCCTAGTTCAAAACATCCCACCAACACTTAGTGGCTCCCTAAATCATATATGTCACGATCTTCACTTTCCCCTCTAGATGTGTCTCTAGATGCTCGAAAATAGATAAATTAGTCTAAATCCATATCTCAATAGCTTATAGACCGCCATTCCAAAAACAATTGTGGATGATACAACTATAATACATGCATCAATTGTTCCATAGATGAGGCAGGCTACATGGATCACTCGATAGTATTCATAAAGTATAAGAAACCCTAACACAATTAGGCCTTAAAAAGAATATTTGGTATAACTACTGGTGCCGCAACTGGAACAATAGGAGGTTCCACTGGTATCCTAGGTCCCACTACCTCTAGAGAATGGTTATCACCACCATCCTGGCACATGACTAGAGGTCATCATGGTGGAATATCTCTATTAATGCTAAACACATGCATCCAAAAATAATTCGGTAATAGCCAGATCAGTAATAAAAACATAGGAGAGGTCGAAGACTTCATATAAATAAGCCACACCCCTCTTCCTACTTCTAAATCTAGTACTAGGTAATAGAAACTAGGAGAAAAATTAAAAGAGACACTTCATAATACCTACTCCAAAGTTGGGTCTAGTTCAAGATCTCCATTTTATAGCATGATTCCTGATATATAGTCTGTAAATAACAATTAAAAAGTCTATTTATCAGTGACTTTTCCATTTCATAATTTCAATTTCATTTAAATTAATATTTTTTTACAATTCACTTTAAATGGTTGAACCAAACGGATCACCACTTCTAATCTATAAGGTCTCATATACCTTATAAACCTAAGTGTGGCACCCATTTAATCCCAACCATAACACATTCCAGTCCATGCAACCAATGGTCCATGACCCAATATTCCATAATTGACTACTTAGGGTTTCTTCTATAGGCTATGAAAGAAAACAATATTTAGGTTACATAAATCACTCTAAGTACCAATTATGTTTCTCAATTCCCTAAAAAAAATTTCAACCAAGTATCAATTATATCATGCAAGGCATACATAATAATTTCATGCATTCAAGCAATTAGTTCTATGTGGAATAAAATATGCATGGAATGTGAATCCTATAAGGTGACTAAAATGATGCATGGGACCAAAAATTCCTTTCCATATGGGGATAAAGATTAAATTAATACACAATCATATAAATAATAACATCACATATCATGTGTATCACCCAACGGTGGAATCAAATCTTATGTAATAGGAAAAATATAGAACAATAATTTCGTATCCTAGGAAAATTGTATTTTTCTTATATGTGGTTTAGCTACTCACATGAAAAAATCATTGCCAAATTACAATAGATTCATATTTCTTTTTTTGACCATCCTAAACAGTAAGGCATAAAAAAGAAAATAAAAAAAATGGCTCTGATACCACTTTGTAACATCCTAACATAGGAGACACTATATGGTTCCTCAAGTCTATGGGTCACATGGCCCCAAGTGTGCCTCTTCGTACTCCAGAGGTTTCCAAATAGTAGTGAGGGTATAAGGTGGTATAGTGGGGAGACTATACCCTCATAATCAGAGTGTAGAAAAGTAGTATAATCACAACAATCAATAGTTAAAGGATATAAAATAACTGAAAGAATATAAACATTTATACATCAATAATAAATTACGAAGACAAAAGCAGTTCATACACAATATGATGAACATGTACTGTATCTATTCAAAATGGAAGGTAGTACATGAAAATAGGAATCCAATGCAATACATGTGTTAAAAGTACTAAAATACAAAAAATAACTATTAGAAGATAACATCACGAGTGAAGCTTGTTCTTGTGCTCCCTGCTCCTAAGAAATGATCAAATAAAGCATCATAAATTGGGTTCTTTCTTTGGTCCGTACCTGCATCCACAAAGTATGTCTAGGTACCCAAAGACATCCTAAATAGGGTGTGAGATAACACTTGGTAGGCCACCACCAATGGTGTCTATAATATTTCTAGTCTATGTATATAAGTAGAAGCATTTTTTAATATATATAACATTAATAAGAAAGGTAAAACAAAAATCATAATATCTAGTCCATCAATCTGTAATCAAGCACCCATACCAAGGGTCAACTATAATCAAGCCACTGTAATCATGGGATAACTAAAAAGCATGATAAACATTCACACTGGCCTATGCAATGTAATCTAGTGTCAGATCCCAAGGGCCAGATTCAAGGAATAAAGACCAAGTTATCCTAATCTTTTCAGGCTTTCATGGGATGGATCCAAGGTATAAATGGCCAAGGTATCCCCCTACGTCTAAGGATCATATTTTTATAACTCGGTAATGATTTAGGAGAATCCCAAGGAGCATGTTCATAGAGTATGTCCAAGGCGGTCCAAGAAAGCTAGATCCAAGGAGTAAAAATGTCCTTAGAATCCAAAGTAAACTATATCCATGGAGTATAAATGTCCTTGGAATCCTATGGAATCTGGGTCCTAGGATTCAAAATGTCCAAGGAATCCACTACCATAATCAGGATCCATGGAGTAGAAATTTCCATGGAATCTAATGGAATTAGGATTTGAGGAGCAGAAATGTCAAAGACATACAATACCATTATCAATTAATCATCTCATTTTATAACACATTTCATAACCCATTTTATAATCATAAATAATCCATGAGTTCTTCCAACTCATTCCTTATTATGATGTTTAAACCATTTAACCAATTGATTCCACATTTTCCATTTTAAGAACATATAATCACATGGAGAGGAGGAAAAACCCATATTATATCGGTTAATTTAATTAAAAAAGTCTCCCTTTAACAAAGGTGAGCTAAAATACACCCAATAGGTGGTATAACATGGGTCAAATATATGAACACACCTCATGGGTGGTCTAGGTTATGGTGAACAACCTCAAACTATACAATGGTACTTGATAGAAAAAATATTTTAAATTATTTTATTCTTAATTTCAATGTTTTTAATCCCACAAATGTGTTATTTCAAATTAATTTGTCACATTTTATGTTTTATAAGAATTTTTTAGCTTAATTGAAAAAATGGATTATTTTGGATTTGAACTGTTTTAAGTTAATTCAAATTTTTGGACATAACATTTATCCACTAATCCAAATTTCAAAATTATTATTTTAAAGGTTCCTATGTTCAATGGGATTAATTTTATCCTTTTGTACCTAAATCTCAATCCATCATTTGGAAGCTCAAATCCAGCTCACAATGCGTACCTTGAAAATTGTGCACAGATCTAAATAATTGTATTGTTGGGACAATATCTCATAAATTACCTAACCAATTGAGCTGATATTTGACATGGAGAAAGAATCGATCTGTAGGAAAAAGTTTCATTGATATGGTAGCGCATGATTCTTTCATTCTCAAGGCCATAAATTCTTTGGAACTTGGTATATTGGAATACGAACAATCTGTATGGAAGAATTAAATATCTTCAGAAAATCAGATGTATCCCTATCCCCACTTGTAAAAAGTTTCTAAAATTTTGTGGGTAGACATAGGATAAATAACTGAACAACGTTAAAGAAGAAAAAATTCCCAAATTCGATCATTTATGGTCCATACACATGCATACTTTCAGAGGATGATTTTAGAGACAAATATTTCACTCCATTTGCCTATAAAAGTGTATCCCTCTTTCATTTAAAAGTGTTAGAAACTTAGGGGTAGCCTTTGTTGGAAATTTCCTATAGTTTAGTATTTTATTTTATTTTACTTTCATTCTGTAATATCATTTCATATTTTAATTCAAGTGTTATCCTTTCTCTCCTTTTTCTTTCTCTCTTTTGTTTTCTCTCCCCCGTTTTCTTCATCACTGTGAACTCTTACCCGAATGGCCCTAAGGACTTCTTTTTATTTTATTATGGATAGTCCCCATTTTAAGGGTTTAAGGGAAACCCGTAAATGACCCATAGGCCCAAGTCACAAGGCCCTACTGACCCGCAATACATGACCCCAAGGCCCAGAGGCATACCATGCCCATTACATGACCCATAGGCCCAACCCACTAGAACTGCCCCTCCCCAGCTTCTGCATCATTGATCACCTATCTCCCCACCCTGAATTTCTAATCGGATAACATTGACCCGTACAAAGTTGCACGGTACCTGGTCCCGATGGTGGCCGCCATACCCTCTCATTCTTCCAATCCGGTTAGCTCTGCTTCTAGTGGATACTACTCTTGTTGCTCGGATCCACTTATGGGACATGTTCTATGTGAACTGGGCTACTCCATGATCTCTTTGTCCCAAAGGCCCTGTGGCCCGAAGGCCTTTGATGAATCAAATTCCCTTGAGGCCCATAGGCCCAAACCAGTGGACCGAATTCCCAAATCGGGTGAATAGTTCTGGCTACTACAGTACCGAGCAGTGGCTGCTATAGTACTGCTACAGTACCCCGAAAATTCACCACCACCCGGTTTTGAACCTATATCTCTTGGATTCCGAGCAAGAGCCCTTACCACTTGGGTACGGGCTCGTTGGCTCATTGTGAACTCTTATGCTCATGATCATGAGTAGCTAACCTAAGGAATTTCCCATAGGATTAATCTAGTGATGAACCCAAGTATTTGAACATTCATTATAATTTTTCTTATTTGATTATATTTAGACCTAGGGAGGTCTTAGTGGGTAAGTCGCCTTTGTGTCTCCACTTGCCACCCAAGGTTTAGCTTTCACTTTTGCAATATTTTCCCTCGATCAAGGAGGTAGATGTGCAGTCTCTCGGCGATCGTTGAGAGTAATTTATATTCAAAACCATAAAAAGTGGTGGATTTTCACACATACTATGGAGTGTGTTCATTAAGTAAATTAGAAACTGATAATGAGACAATGAAGGTTCAATCTGGGTGATGCTCTAGGGAATTTCTCCTTTCTTCTAACATCATTTTGTCTACATTCATTCTGTTACATTTCATTTTCATATTTAATTTTAGTTTTTCATTTTCAATTCTCAAATCTCATTTCTGTTCATTTTATTTCATTAATAAAAAAATATTAAAAAAATTGTGAATTAGAAGTAGTGATTTCTTGACCACAAAGTCTTCTCAAGAGAACGACCTAGGTTAGCCACTATGTTGCACTTAGTTATAAATATTTTTGAGAGAACACATGATAGTGCTTCATAAAATTGGCACCATTTCCAAGGAGACAATTGGTCTTCACTCACTATTTTTATTCAGATTTTTTAAATAATTTTCCTTTTATTAAAAAAAAATCATAAATTTCAAAAACACTAAAAAAACTTTGTTCATGATGTCTTTCAATTCAAATTTTTATGCATGGATTGACCAATATCAGGTTTTAGAAGATTTTTACAATGATATTGATGCTAATAATAAAAGTATTAGTGATTTAGTGGAAAAATTTGAGATCCAAATAAAGTTGATAGCTGAATATGTACATGAATTCCAAGAGAAACCTGAGCCAGAACCGAAACACGAACCAAAACAAGTGGTGGAAGAGATTTCACCAATCATTTTTTATGTAAAAGAACCTAATGAGGGTGAGAAGTAACTACTAAAGGATCTAATCATATCATCCCATTCTCAACCATTTCTTGAGGAGGTCCCTGAAGTACACATTCTAGCTGATTCACTCATGGGAGATCAACAATTTTTAGAAGAATCATGGAATCGCATAGTTGAAGATAACCTAAAACTTGATCTTCCCATATTTGATATTAAAAAATCAACACCTTTTGACCTCTCTCTTGATTTGGAAGATGATGAAGAAGATTAACTTTTTGATATGGATTTTACAATGGTCTTTTCCAAAGAGATCAATTTCCAAGCTGACATACTTGAAAGGGAATATTTATTTATTGATTCATCATGTTTTAATCTTATTCAAGAAGAATTGTTTTTTGAATTTCCCTTTCCTGAAATTTCTCACACAACAAAAATGGAGAAGACCATAGATTCTAAGTAAGATACCACACAAGTGGTGGTGATCAAAGTATAATATCTGAAGAATCATGTGGTGCGACTACCTCCTCTACAACAACTTATATACCATATGGAGGAGGATACCATGAAAGTTCATAGGGAGAACCCCTATTTTATTTTCCCTCCCACTCTGGATCTCAAATTCTATATTTCTTATTTATTGGGGTTTGGGAACTTTATTATATTCTTTGGGGTTTTCCAATATCAATTTTTACTCATGGACACTGGAAAAAGTCACATGTGGTGGTTTATCTCAAAGAATCCACACCCACCATCTGATTGGGGATAATCTGATGCAACTTCTTGACTAGGAGCAGTAAAAACCTAGCACCCAATTTGGGGGTCAAACCAATCTTTATCCATTTTATATTCTCTTTATCTTTATTTTTATTTATTTTTCTTATGTATTTTAATTTATTTCTTGTAGTTTTAAAGTGTTTGTTTCTAGGAGATTAACTCAAGGATACCACTGAAAAATAAATCAGGCTGTGTCTTTCCTTTTCTTAATTTTTTTTCTACCCAATATAAATTCTACATGAAAAATTTTCATGATATTATTTGAGCTAAAAAGAGGGTAGTAAATGGAATAAGCATGGGGGATTTCAAAAAAAATCATAATTTTATTTGTTCTTTCATTTTATTTTTCATGTTTTTTTCTATATTTTTCATGTTTTCTTTTTTTTCATTTTGGTGTGTTTTTTAGGAATCTTAAGATGAATCAAGTACTTTGAAAAATTCAAACCATATTGTTATTTTTAGAACATTTCTTGATTTGAATATTTGAGGATTTAAATTATTTCTGAATGGATTTTATTTCTTGATTTCTGATCTTTTCATTTGAGGAAGTTTGATTGATTTTGAAACTCATCTACACTAGTTTTGTCCAAATTGAAAATATTGCCCAAACTGAGAAGTTTCTAAACATGTTTGGCATATTCTTATATTTCTCTTTTTCTTGAGAGTCTTGAGACATGTTGTGTGATACATAACATGCTTTTTTTCTCTTTTTCAAAGTTGTTAGAGTTCATGGAATGTGTTAAGTATGAATGAGGCACCACTTTGAAATCCCTTTTGCATTCCACTCTAATTTTAGCCTACCTTTTCATATAACCTTATTTAATCCCCTATTATCCATGAAATTCCTTGTTATTAATCCACATTACAATCCATTTATCCCTCTAAAAACTTCTCTAGAATGTAAATTCATGATTATTTTTGAACTCAAGTGTGGGGGAGGGAGAATATGAGTTTTATTTTTCTTTCCTGAAGAATATTTTTGAGATGAATTGAAGGTGTTGCCAAATTTATTATTGTGTGGGTGGAATAAATGTCATAATGGAAATATTTATGGGTGAACCAAAATATAATTACACATATGGGTTGGGTATTCACCAATTTTTGAAGATCAAAAGTTTCCTCTCTATTCCTCAAAAACATGATTATGAAGAGAAATCCATATCTGCATTCAAGCTAAAACAATGATATAACTGGGGAAAAGAGGGAATAAATTCATTAATTATGAAATTACAAGTGTGAACTTCCCAAAGTAATAGGTTTTTAGAATTGATTCATTTTTTATCTGATTGGAGAGCACACTATTCTTGAGCAAAACTGTTTTCATGCATTTACTTCACTTTAGAGATTAACCCTCCTCATTCTACCTCGGATGTTTTTACATTTAAAACACACCAACCCTCAGTATCAGAACAACCCATGAAAAATAACTCATGATTAAAACATTTTTTACTCTATTAAGTGTAGATATTAGGAGGATATCAAGCCTATGTATATCACACGTGTTCTTGGGAATGAGAAAAACTCCACATTAAATATCCTTGAGTGAAGAGAGAAATATTTTTCTAGGGAGGTAGGTACGACATGCATGTGAAGATTAACATGAGATTGAATGAATTCTTATTATTTTTTAGGAGTTATAAAATTTTGATCCATATAGGAGGAATGATATTTTATTTGATATGATAATTGAGTTGTGTTGTCATTTGTGCTTTGAGAAGTTTGTTTTGAACTTAGTATAAGATGATTTCCCAGAAGTGCAATGTTTAAGTGTGAGTGAATTTATAGAAAAAATATTTTCAATTATTTTATTCTAAATTTAAATTTTTTTAATCCCAAAAATGTGTTATTTCAAGGTTAGTTGATGCATTTTATGTTTTAGGAGCATTTTTTTGCTTAATTGCAAAACTGGCTTATTTTGGATTTGAACTATTTTAAATTATTTCAATTTTTTGGAAATAACATTTTTTTCATTGATATAAATTGAAAAAAAACATTACTTTATAGGTTCCTATGTTATATGGGCTTAATTTTATCCTTCTGTACCCAAAGTTCAATCCATCATTTGGAAGCTCAAATCCAGCTCACAATGCGTACCTTGAATACTATGCATAGATATGGAGAATTGTATTATTGGGCCGATATCTCATAAATTACCTAAAAATTTGAGATTATATTTTACATGGATCAATAGTAAATCTGGAGGAACAAGTTTCATTAATATGTTTGTGCAGTATTCTTTCATTCTCAAGGTCATAAATTCGTTGGAACTTGGTGTATTGGAATACAAATAGTCTATCTGGTAAAATTAAATATCCAGATTAAATCATATTTATCTCTCTCCCCACTTGTAAAAAGATGTTAAAATTTTGTGTGTATACATAGGAGAAATAACTGAAAAACTTTCAAGAAGTAAAAATTCCCAAATTCAATCATTTATATTCCGTAAATGAGCATACTTTCAGAGGATGATTTTGGAGCCAAATATTTCACTCCCTTTTCCTATAAAAGTGTATCCCTCTTTCATTTCAAAGTGTTGGAAACTTAGGGGTAGCCTTTGTTGGAAATTTAATATAGTTTAGTATTTTATTTTATTTTACTTTCATTCTTTAATATCATTTCATATTTTAATTCAAGTGTTCTCCTTTCTCTCCTTTTTCTTTCTCTCTTTTGTTCCCCCCCTCCCCCCCGTTTTCTTCATCACTATGAACTCTTATGCTCGTGATCCTGAGTAGCTAACCCAAGGAAGTTCCCGAGGGAGTAATTCAGTAATGAAAACAATTATTTGAAAATTTATTCTTAATTTTTCTTATTTTTTTAGAGTTATACTAAGGGGGTCTTAGTGGGTAAGGAGCCTTTTTGTCTCCACTTGCCACCCAAGGTTTAGTTTTCACTTCTGTATTATTTTCCCTTAATCGAGGAGGTGGATGCGTAGTATCTCAGTGATCATTGGGAGTACCATATATTAACAACCATATTTATAGGTGTATTTTCACACATATGATTGATTGTGTTCATTAATTAAATTAGAAACTAATAATGAGATGATGAAGGTTCAATCTGGGTGATGCTCTCGGGAATGTATCCTTTCTTCTAACAGCATTTTGTCTGCATTAATTCTGTTGCATTGCATTTGCATATTTAATTTTAGTTTTTAATTTCAATTATAAAATTTCATTTCTGGTTATTTTATTTAATTAATAAAATTATATAAAAAAATTTGTGAATTATAAGTAGTGATTGCTTGACCGCAAAGGCTCCTATCAGTTCATTTAATTAAACAAGGATCCTTTTAACAAAGGTGATCTAAAATACATCCAACATGTGGTATAAAATGGGAAAAATATGTGAACTCACCTCATGGGTGGTCTAGGTTGTGGTGAAAAACCTCCAACTATACAACGATACTCATAGAAAACCTAAACAGGTTTAAAACAATTATATAAATACATTCAATTAATTTTATGGTAAAATATTAGAATTTCGACGTGTGGGACAACAAAAACTAGGCACATAAAACACCAAATTTTAAGGTAAAGGTATATACCACCAACTGTATATCCTTGGTAGAACACTCATACAGTATTGGCCTTTGATTCGATTCTAATCATTAGAAAAAGGAAGAACAGATGAAAACCATAAAAATAGGGAATATTATCTAACACCAAAATAGTAAAGATGATATAAAGTAAAATGAAGAAACATGACTAAGGAGTGAAGAACCTATTGAGAGGAATCCAATGAGATGATCAGCACTTGAATATGAATTTGTATGGTAAATCCACACCAAATACTACATTAATCTTGAAGAGTGATCTCAACGGGAGGATGAAATCATTGGATAAAAGAAAAGAAGAGGGGGGTTTAAACATAAAATGAAATAATAGAAAATTGGTTATTTCCCCTTTAAAATCTAGGTACCATGGTTGGAAAAACCATGTGCTAACCATGTTCCCCTCAATTCCTTAATAAGAAACTTTCATGGTTCATGCACACAGGTTGTGAAACCATATATAAACCATACTAGAGACCTATTCTAAAAACTAAAAATCTTCCCACATGGTTGTAAAACCCCAGGTGAATGGTTAGGGAAAACTATGAACCCTTTTCCACTCTCTTTCCAACCCCGAATGATTAGTAGTAACCATACATCTTAGGATACACAGTTTCTACTAACCATGCGACCCAGCTTCTTTCCTCCAAAATTCAGGCTTTGGCCTTCAAACAAGCCCTGAACATCCCTGAAACTCTAGTGACCTCATTAGGAATTCACATGAGGTAAAAACCAAGAAAATAAAGTAGAATTAAAAGGATCCATACCTCATATAAAATCCCAAGATCTTACACCAAACATTATGCACCTTCTACATAGATCTCCAGTAATTTTTGGGTTATCCTATTTAGACAATCACTTAGGAAATTAAAATTTTTCATCTTGGATGTTATGTAATAAATTAGACCTTTTATTTCTTTATAATATTGATTTATTTATGTGTTAGGTTGCTTCCATTAAAATTTATTTTTATGTACTATTTGAAAAGGTCCATGATATGGCCTCTTCTTCCATAGTAGAAGCAAATTTTCTTTAGTGTAACATCAATTTCATCACTCTTCATGGTTTTATCTTACTTCATATTTTTATTAATTGTTTTCTTTTGCTTATACCCTAAGGAATACTTTTATACTTTTTTATTTGACTCTATATTTATTGTGGTATTTTCTTCTCATTTAAATATGCATAGTTCATGGTTTTTATATACCAACACTCATCATAATTATTACTATTTTTTTTAATAATCACAAAAATATTTAGGACACCCAAATCTATTCTTTATAGATATATTCTTCTTTATATGCAAATTATTATTTAGTTATAAATGATTTATTTTCACAACAGATCTTCTTCCCCTTAATATTGTTCATCTTTAATTATCATGCATCTAAAAATTATACCAAAAATCAATTTCCTGATACCTAAATTTCTAAAAGCACCAATAATAGTAAAAAAACTTGATTTATTCTTCTATGGTACAATCTGGTTGGTTTCGACATCTTACTATTTTTGGATAGTATGATTCTTCATTTGATCTTTCTAGGGGGAACAAGAATTTTTACTCTTCTAAAAATCCACCTTTGATGATATAGTGGGTTTTTCACTAGTATTCTTCACCCATGTTTGACTATAATTTCTTTTAGAACCAGTGGTAGTAGATAAAATTGTATGATAAAAAAATATAAACTTTTGGAATAAGGGTTACCTATTTTAATGATCTTGAAACAGATTTATCTTTAGATAATATCAATCTATTATTTCCATTGGAATGATTATTTTCTAAAGTAATACTCTTATCAGGAATATTATTAACAACCTTTCATTTTTCAGAATTTTGTAAATATTCGGATTGGGTATTCTCTAAATTTATAAACTTTACCTCCAACTAAAGACATTTATGATTTAGAGAGTTCTTCTGGTCCTCAAGTGATTTCACCATATCTTTACATTCTTTCTCAGAAGTCTTTAATTGTGTATCCTTTATATTTTTCAAATTGACTTTTATTTCATGAAACTTCATGTTGAGGAAATTTTTATTATCCATAATAATTGTCAGTCTATATTCCCATTAAGTCCACATCTTATGAATCTAATCTTAATGAATTTGATTTGACTCAAGTAGATAATTATTAAAATCTTTAATTATCTTTTCCTTAACCTCTAACTAGGATTATTTAACATTAATGGAGGTTCTATTTAGTCTATCCAATTCATGGATCACTTTTGTTTAAACTTTATTAATAACATAATTTTCATAAACAACCCTTTGTAATTCATCTTCACTAAGAGTGAATCATTCATTTCAATGTGATGTATAATGTTATTTTTATTATTCAATCAATTAATAATCCTTTATATTCATGGTATATTCTTCATGCGTCTAAATTATCTCAATATAAGTACTTTTTCAGTCACTACTTTCTCACACGCATTTCTTTGTAACTCTTCTTAAACTTGGGAGAGATGTTCATTTCAAAGTAATGTAGTTTCTTCTTTGGTTACAACTAGTTTTGTGATAAGTTTGCATCTTTGAAAATTATTTTTCAATGATTTATTCATATCCTCATATTCCTCTTCAAGATGTGATTTTTCATCATATAATCTCTTGATAAATACAAATATGTAAGTGAAAACCTTGCTAGGAACATTCTTCATACAATCATTGACTTATGAATAAAAATCACTAAGTGATTTAATAAAATATTATTCATCACTCCTTGAACCATAATCTTCAAAAGTTTCATTATAAACTAATTTAATAGATACCACTCATAGACTTCCACTCTAACTACATTCAGTTTTCTATGTACCCTCTTTCTTCATCTAACTCTTTCTTAGATTTCTTCCCTCTTTCTTCTATCTTTTCATCAAGTTTTTTATAGAAACATCTTTATTTTCTCTAAAATAGATAAGAACTTAATTTTATATACGAGGAAACTCTATTAATTATTCAAACTCAAAACTTCACTTCATATATGTCTGATACAAATAACTGAGATAATAAGGTAGATCCAATCATAGGTGGAACCTTCCATTTGATACTAATTTAAGTGCCTATTGGATCACATATGTATAATTATAGAGGGTGAATCAACTTACAAAAGTTTTATTGATTTATTTTCATCCACTTTTACCCCTATTAAATTAAAACATCTATACCTATTAGGATGAATAGATCTTCCTTGTAAACAAACATAGTTATACCACATGAAAAACAAAAATAAATTATATACTATACATAATATTTTTACAAGTTTCTCCCCCAATGTGGGTGACTATGTCCTTAATTTTTTTGGGATGATCCAATAAAAATATTATTCACTATAAATCAATCAAAAATTATAAGTGGATCATTCATGTATCATCCTAAAACCATGATGGGTATGTACTAACCATTTATAAAATTTTACTAGCATCCCACCAGTGTTCTTTATGTTAGAATACTATCAATGTTCCTTATACTGGTATCCCACTAGTTTTCACAAGCACAACACCAACAAAATGAGAATGATCACACAAACTTCAAGATTCCACTGAAACACAAAACTGATATTCTTCTTTGTGACACTCAGATAAACTGATTTTTTACTTGATCACTTACATTTAAAGCCTTTTACTACCACTAAATATAATCAATAACACTATATTAAATATGTATTAGTATTATATTCTAAATGAGTAGAAGATATCACTTTCACTTCATCTCATTGTAATATTAGAATGAACAATTGAATATTCCTCAACACACTACAAGTTGTCTTCTTCTTCGCTTCATTGAAAGATATCCCTTTAGCTCAAACAAATACTAATAATAGTATTTTCAATAATTTCACACATTAAAAACATGTTTTATTCATGCATATAGGGTGGTAATTAAATTTTCATGAGAATATCATCTCATGTTTTCATACTCATCATCATGAAAATATTATACCGCTTACTCCTTTGTATATCACTACAAGTGAAATGTCACTCTTTTCATGAAAACCCTCTTAGGTTAATATCCATAATCTTTGTACACCAATGAAAAATATAGTTTGAGTAATATTTTGACTCGACCTTATGCATGAACATTATCATATGCATGGTTCTATTCTATTTTTGAAATACTCAACAGCTTTGTGGTATTCATTTATTTTCAACGCTATCACTTAATATGTGTAAACTCCACTCTCTACACTATTAATAGCGTATGTGTTATTTATTCTTCTTAATTCAAGTAAATAGAAACTTATACCTTCTTTTCATAATAATATATATGTCAATTTACTTCATTAATCTATGGATATCATGGAACTCCACTGTATCTTCATGTAAGGTTTTGTATGTGGATTCTCTATTATGATCACAGAACTATATATGAGGTATAGTATTATCTCATGTAATAGTTACTTGCATAGAATCATCACAAAACCCATGTTTATTCCTTGAATAGATGTGATTCCATGGAACTTGACATGCATCATATGGTTATTAAGGCTTATAAAATCTTATCAAAAACTCATGGAAACTTATTCATTAATATAGAATCCCCTTAAGTCTCTCTTTTGGCTCATGGATATCTCTCTCGATGCATATGCAATGCAACTTGAAAATGGTGAGCGCAATGTGTATTTATAGACAAGGCTCCACCACCTCACCTCATGCACACCGACTTATCATGAACTGACTTAATCCACATGTATACACTAATTATAGAACACACTTCATGACTTTTAGAATAACCATCTTCACAAAACAGAGTTCAAAAAGTTAGGACACCTTCACTATTATCTTGCTTCAATGCCTCATGTAAGCATATCAAGCTTAAAATGGTCTCATATGACCATTCCTATGACTTTGGTATAGCCCCATCAGATTGGTTAAAACATCGGTGGTTTGACATGCATAAAAACTAATGAATAGAAACTTTCTAGCCTTGGGAGGTTGATGGAGGTCCCTCATAATGATCAAACAATTTGGATTAAATTGATCGAGTAGTGGAGATTATGTATGTATATTTTTAGTGGAGTAGCGGTAACCACATTAGGATTTGTACCACATTGAAGATCACTTATATCTCACTCTATCATTTAATAAAATCATTGAAATATTTTGGTCTAGTCGGTAGTAGGGTTCAACACCCACAACATTTCACACACTCTCACTTCACAGGCCATGCCTCACATAAACTAGCCCACCTTCCCACTCATCCCATCCGTATACACACTCACCTTTTCATCCTAACGAGCTCCATGCTAGCCCAATATTCTGAACCAAGCTACCTGAGATTGGTTCCCATGCGTGGTTTAGTAATGCTCCCATAATTCATGGTCGAGGTGATTTTCCTAATTGTATTGGTTGGTAACTGTTTTAATATAATCCACTAAAAAATTATCCAATATCTCATATAATGTGCGTAACAAAAACTCAAGGTTCTTCTTCATCTCATAAAATATTCTTAATGTAAAATGTATTTAAATTTTACAAGGCCTTTATTTAATTCCTCATGAAATAATAAAATTTTGCATGGCCTTTATTTCTTCTTGAGAAAAATGCATCACACCATATTGAAACATGTATTTTAACTTATGATTTGTCCAATAATCATCATAATTAACCACATTATATTTTTAAACACCCAACTATTGACAATAAATTCAACATCAACAAAATTCTAACTTCAATAAACCACTTGAGTTATTCATTACGTACGAGGAGGTGCATATGAGGTCTTGTGTCTCTCTTCCATGAACCTGGTGATTTAGGTTATGGTGTTAAAATATATTATCAGGGACTATTTTTTTCTTTTATTTTTGACCAACCTGAGACATGGTATAAAGAAGATACACTATGTAGGACTTTGGGTAAGGGAGTTTTCATGTGAGTGGCCAACACATGTGTAACAAACCTCTAAGTTACCATTGATGAGATTATTTATTTTTTTATGGAATTTGGGTGCATTTATGTATCATTATTAGACACAATAGATTATATTTCATATATATACCTATTGTTTTCCATATATTATTTCTTAAATTAAATTCCTTGATGTGTGATATCTATTCAGGATAGACTTGTGTTCTTTAATTGAGTGATATATTTGTTTTCTATTCTATTATGATATATCTATGTTGGTATTAATTAATTTAACATGATAATATTGTTATATTTTTGTATATATATGTTTTAATGATATTGACAAGATAGGATAGACCCCTTGGTTAGTGGTAGGAGGTATATTCATTGGGTTATGGGTAGACTCATAAGAGAACCATGTGTGATCTCATATATTGATTAGGGTCTATCCAAATATATTCGGTTTTTTTAAATGTTTCCTTTGAATTTTATAAATTTCACTTTTAAGGAGACTGATGGGACCACTAGATGACTTGGGTCGGGAATCTCTCATTAGGGAGGATTCCCCTATTCCACCACCTACTATGAAGTAGGGTGCAACAGAGCATGCTCACACACTATCTCTAGTGATGTAGGTAGTGGGAACACCTCAGTAAATAGTCATTCCGCTTATTCTTTCCTAGTGTGGAGGGTCATCGAGGTCTATGGTTGACTAATCCCAATAATTCTAGCTCTAGCATCCACCAGCCTTTTAGGGAAATGAATGGATGTTTGATGAAAAGGATTGGATAGACATCCTCAATGGTGTATTTGACCGCATTGAGACACCTAAGGTAAGTAAGGTGAATATGGAAGTGTCCATGCTATAGGGACCCACCAAAATATGGTGGGGTGTGAAGGGATAGAATAGATGATGTGAGGGTCTCACCTGGGAGGTCTTAGAGGATTTTTTTTAGGGAATTATTTCCCAATACACTGAAGCTAAAGAAAGAACAAGAGTTAAAGGAGATAAGTAGGGTCCCATTACTGTATCTGTATACTCCACTTGTTTCACTAATCTTCTTCAAGTCCAAGAAGTTTGAGATTAGAATTCATTCTGACATTAGACACCAGGTTTGGTGTTTTGACCTAAAGATATACCCTAAAATTTTGTTCAAGGACTCGACTATTAATAAGGGCCTAAAATAGGATCAAGTAGTTGGTATTCTTTAACCCTTTAGTGCTTAGGTGGGTGGACCTCCTACTATTGTGATGAGTGTCTCTTCTAGTAGAAGGAAGAGAAAGAATAGGGGAATAAAATAGGGTAGTGGTATGAAGGTGGAGTAGAGTTTGGATTCATTATCCCCTATATGAGGTTATTCATAACTCTTTAACTATGGGAAGGTCAGACATTATTGGAATTTCTATATAGTACCTTAGACCAAGTGTTAGTAGTGAAACAATATGGGGCATCTATAATATTTTTCTCTGGTTATTTGAGGCCTAGGTTTAATAGGGGTGCTGGGAAGGCACAATATATGAGACAAAGATCTAGACAAGGTCCTCAAAAGAAGGATTTTATAGTGAATAATCAATCATGTCATGCATCTTAGTGATAAGGTATAAAAGATGAGGTATTATGAGTTTATATAGCTAATCAGACTCCAGTAGATAGTGGTGAGGTACTTTATACTATTCTAAGTATGATATTGGTCACTTATATGTTTTCTACCACTTTTTTTGATACCATTTCTTCTTATTTCTTTATATATACACAAGTTATTATTGTAATTGACTCACTGGTCAATTTTTTTCTGAGTTACTTTCTAATAATACACCATTGGGCATGAAATTAGACCAAACTAATTAATTTATAAATTTTTCTATAGTCATTTATAGTTATGGATATCTATGGGACTTGATGATTTTAGATATAAAGAGCTTTGATGTAACTCTTAGCATGGACTGGTTGACTCAATTCTAATCCCACATAGATTTATATTAGATATGAGTATCATTTATATCTCCCAAGGGGGATAAATACGTGATGGATAGAGAATATGAGTTGAGATCATGTTGAGTGTGTCCAAACATGAGAAATATTGGGATGATCAAATAGAATATTATAGGCTTTTATATTTCAATAGGATCATTTGTAGCTCCCTTTTTTCCTCCAGCTGTGGATCTCTATTAGGATGTCTTTCCAGATGAATCCACAGGACTTCCTCTGATATAAGAGTCTATTTTTAGATAAAACTCATTATAGGAGTACAACCCTTTTTATTACCCCCTTATCATATGGTGTTGGATGATTTTAAGGATATAAAGGTGAATCTTGAGGGATTGGAACAAAATGGTTTTATCGGGCTAACTACATCATCATGGGGTGCACCTATTTTGTTTTCTAAGAAGATAAATGGTAGTCTTTAACTCTGCCTAGATTACCAGAAGATGAATTAGTTGATGGTGAAGAATATATATCCTTTTACCATGATCAATGATCTCTTTGATCAGTTATGGGGATCCCAATGGTTCTCTTATATTGATATTTGATTAGGCTATCATCTGTTGTGGGTTATAGAGGAGGACATACTGAAGACGGAATTTTGAAATTGGTATGATATATATGAGTACTTGGAGATGTTGTTTGGAATAAAATATGTTCCTATAGTGTTCATGGATCTCATGAAAAATATATCTCACCCATATCTTGACTCATTCATTATGGTGTTCATTTATGATATCCTCATTTACTCACCAACCCCACAGTAGCATGCCATACATCTCAAGATAGTCCTCAACACACTTTAAGAACATTGGATTTATAAGAAGATATAGAAGTGTAAATTTTGGATTTAGGATATAAAATCATTAGTTATTATGGTTTATGAGATAGGTATATCCATAGACCCAAAGAAAGTTTAGGCAGTGATGTTCTAGACACGCCCCTAGAACATGTTTGTGATCATGAAATTTTTGGGTTTAGAAGAAAAATATTGTAATTTTATCCAAGAATTTTTCCCATTTATAAGAACCCATGATTATGTTGATGGAGAAGGGAGTAAATTTTTAGTGGTAGGAAATGTTTGAATAGGATTTTCATAAGCTTAATAGGAGGTTGATTACAACTCCAGTGTTGATACTTCATGTTCTAGGGATTGGTTATTCTATATAATAAAATGCATTAGGTGATGGTTTGAGGGTAGTATTGATGTAGACGGATCATGTAGTAGCTTATGAGTCACTCCATCTATGAACCCAAGAGTATAAATTTCTTACCCATTAATTAGATCTATTATCCATTGTTCATGATTTCAAGTGTTTGTGACACTATCTCTTTGGTGAGAGGGTTGTTTTCTATATAGACCACAAGCGACTCTGCTATATATTCACTAAGAATGATCTAAATTTGAGGAAGAGGTTTTGGATAGAGTATATTAGAGATGTTTTAATTTTAGATGGCCTATGAAATAGGTAAAGTAAAAAATCATTTTGGATGATCTTATCCATAAAATGTAGGTTACTCAGGATCTTGATGAATGACCTTTGAAAGGAAAGTGGTAGCTGATGAGCTTGTTGAATAATTAGATGATGAATGATTGCGAGGAATAATTATCGATGAAATGTTCCCCATTGAGGGTCACATATTCTTTGTTATATTGGGTAATGGATATACAGGATAATGACCAAGTGTGTTTTGTGATATGGGAATAAATAATTAGTGGTGATCAGATACCTGAGTGTTCATTGGATGGCAATGATGTGATCCTTGAACATGAGATAATTATATCCCCTGATTCTATAATAGAAGATCTGATGAGATAATTCTATACCTATAAGTGGATGGTTTATCCTAGATTGAAAAATATATACTATGACTTTATGTGACAGTTTTGGTGTACAGGGATGAAGAGGGATATTTCAGATTTGTTTCCTGATGCCTTACTTGTCAAAGGATAAATATTGGGCATCAGAATCCTAGTAGTTTGCTCTAGTCACTTCCCATAACCATGTGAAAGTGGTACGAGATCTCCATTGACTTTGTGATGTGGTTACCTAGGACCCTGATGTGTTATGATGCTATCTGGGTGATTTTTCATTTACTAATGAAAGTTTCTCATTTCTTACCAATCTGCAAGACTTTCTCACTAGAAAAGTTGGGAAAGTTGGATATTCATGAGATAGTATGCTTGTATGAAGTTACCCTAATCATAATATCTGATAGAGACACATATTCTATTTCATGTTTTTTCTAGGGATTACATAAGGCCTTAGGGACTCAGCTAATATTGATAATAGCATATCATCCTCAAAAAGACGGATAGTTAGAGTGGATGATTTTCACATTAGATGATATTCTCTAGGCTTTCACCATAGACTTCAACGAAGCATGGGATTATCACCTAGCCTTGGTTGAGTTCACATTTAACAAAAGTTATCTATCTTTGATTCAGGTGGAACATTATGAGACTCTTTATGATAGGTCATGTCATTTATTGTATTATTGGAACAAGGTTGGCGGGGCAGCAGTTATGGGGTCCAACATGGTACATGAGACCTCTAAGAGAGTAGCTAATTCAAAAGAGGTTGATCACATATCAGAGTAGAAAAAAATCTTTTTTCGACCACAACATGAGACCTTTGAATTTTAATATAGGTGACTGGGTTTTTTTAAGAGTGACTCATTAGTTAGGCCAACGACATTTTAGGAAATAGGGGGAGTTAGAACTATGCTCTGTTGGACCCTTAGAGATCACCATGTGGATTAGAATAGTGGTTTACTGTCTAGATATTCCTTATTAGTACTGATTTATGCATGATTTGTTTCATGTGTCTCAACTTTGGAGGTACCTACTCGATTCCACCCATGTCATATATTGTGAGGATGTTGATTTGGAGTCTAACACATCATACGTAGAGCTCCTAGTATGTATTATAGATCAGATCTAGAAGGTCCTTTGAGGGATGATGATACCACTTATCTAAATTCTATGGCATCATGGATGAATCCAAAAGGAGACTTGGGAGTGGGAGGCAGATCATCAAGCTCAGTGGTCTGAGTTGTTTGAGCAAGATTCTCATAGATTCTTCTTGAGGATTATAAGTCTTTAGATGGATATAATGAAACAATATCATATTTTTTAGGTGATTTATGATTTAATTTTAGTCTTTAATCTAATTTTTTTAGTTATGATTTGTTCGGGATGAGTTCTGGGGGTTTCAAATGTTTTCAAGGAGTTTTGAGGCCCTTTTATACACATGTTCCCTTGATTCATATTATGTTAACATAGCTTATTCTTCATTTTTATGATGTTTTCTCATGTGTGTGTGTGTGTCCTATGATACCCATATATAATTCTTGATTCCATTATTATTTCTAGTGTATCTTGTTACCATTTTTAATTATGATCACTTATTATTATATGTTGTTACTTTATGTTCATGATGATGTGATGTGCTTGTTTTATTATTCTCTTCCCTATTATGTGTGTTACAATTCTATTAGAGGTTTTATTCTTGATGTTCATAATAGGTGGACCATCATGTTATGATTACCCATTAGAGTGGGGGAATGCATGATGTGTGGAGATGATGATGGTAGACCCATGCTTGGGGTAGAAGTATGACAACCTTATAAGCTAGCTTGAAACTCAATGTATCGAGGATATCGAGTAATGTACTAGAACTCAATTACTTATGGATACTGAGTATCATATACACTCGATGCCTTGTGGATACCAAGTAACATGTACACTAGATTCCTTGAGGATACCAAGTAACATGTCACTATCCTTATGGATAGTTCTTGATCAATTTTGATATCTTTGATTGTCCTTCTAGCATGGCTTCGAAGTAGGTATGGACGAGTCTCATGGTGGATTTATTATCACATGGTTACTCTAGTTTGGCTTACCATACTAGGAGCTTGGTTATTTATCTTTATTTATTTATATGACATGTGTTCCATATGATATTAAATTATTATGTCATATCTTTTGTATTGATTATTTTTATTTGTTTAATTTTATTATTATTATTGGTGCAAGGATATGATACTAAGGGTATAGTCTCCCCACTGACGGCGTTCATACCCTCACAGCTAGTCAGAATCCTCTTGCATATGATGAGGCATGCATGATGTCTTTTGGATCTCCATTATAGACCTGATGGTTTGGGTTAGGGTGTTATACTTTTCAATTTAAATGTGACATGTTAATTTAAAATATGCATCACATTATCAAAAATAAAAAATCATGATTGGATTTTATTTTCACTCTAGGAAAATGATTTATCATTCATGTTTTTCTTATGAGAATAAACCAAACTTTATTATGATGTGTGGTGTGGTCAAAAAAACTAAAAGTGATTCCTTTCAATTAAAAATTCATATTGTAGTTTAAAATGTGCCCCATGTGATCAAATATTAGTACATAATATTAGATTTTCATAAAAATCTAGGAAAACAATAATTGATTCATTTGTGACCCATAGGAATAAACAGCACTTCATTTTGACATGTGGTGTAGTCATAATAACCTAAAGTGTATTTTTCAATTTTAATAATTAAATAATTACATAACACTTTTCACATATTTAAAATTGAGCACACATACAAAAATTTTCATGAAACTCTTCAATAATTATTGATGATTAATTTGTGACATATAAGAATTAATTGTACATAATTTTAATTCACAATGCGTATGGTTTGATTAGAGGTGTATTTTTTTAATTTAAAAGTGATATATTAGTTAAAAATGTGCATCACATTCTCAAATCCAAGAAAATATGAATGGATTTCCAATATACTATAGAATAGTGATTGATCATTCATTTCTATTCTATATGAATGATCCACTCTTCATTACAATTCATGGTATAGTTAAAATAATTGAACATTTTTATTTTCAATTTATAAGTCACACTATAGTTAAAAACATACATCACATGCTCAAAATTGAGAACATGATATTATATTATCATGAAACTCTAGAAAAATGATCGTTGATTAATTTATGACTAATAATAATGAACCAAATTTTATTTCAATGTGTTTGGTAGTCAAAATTATATAAAGTGTATTTTTCTATTTTAAGTGTTAAAGAAGTTCAAATTGTGTATCATATAATCAAAACCAATAAAACATGATTTGATTATCAAGAAACTATATGAAAATTATTGATGACCCATTTATGATAGGTAGTAATTAATTTCATATCATTCTGATGCATGGAGTGTATATATGACTAAAAGTGTGTTTTTTAATTTAAAAGTGACATGTTAGTTTAAAGGATGCATTACATGCTCGAAACTGAGCAAACACAATGGCATTGTTGTGTTACTTTATGAAAATGATTGGTGATGCATTTATTACCTATAATAATTAACCATACTTTATTCTTATTCACTTTTTAGTTGAAATGAATAAAAGTGTATATTTTCAATATAAAAATGATATTTTAATTCAATACATGAAAATGATATCAAATTTCTATTAAATTATTGAGAAATGACCACTGTTTTATTTTTAACCTGTAGAAATAAATTGTATATGATTCTGACATGTAGTATGATCTGAATGAACCAAAGTACATTTTACCATTTAAAGCATTTAATTAGTATAAAATGCACACTATATACTCAAAATATGAGTAAACATGCTCATATTATTGTGAAACTCCACAAAAATGATCATTGATTCATTTAAGACATGTATAAATTAACCACACATCATTCCTACATGTGTTGTGTCTAGAATGACCTAATGTGCATTTGTAAATTTCTAAATAATTTTAAATTTATTAGGTTTTATTAATAAATAAAATTTTGTTTATTATTTGTTATATATATCTTACTCATTTAAATTATTGGTACATTTCTGAGATTGGTTAAACTTAAAAATATTTTTAATTCATTGACACAATATTCTAAACATGTTCTTGTGTTTTTAAAAGTTATAACAATAACTCCATGTATGATTATGTTATGAAATAATGAAAATTTTTTACTGTATATATTTTATAGATTTTGGTATGCTTCATATTGATAATGCCAGTGATTCTACTATATATTTGTTTTTTTAAATTTTTTTGGGTTGTTTTAACACTAAATGTGGATATAGTAGTTAGTCAAGACCTTTCTCAACACCTACTTTACCATCACCTTTTTATCACTGAAAAAACCCTTTTTGAGTATTGGAAAAGGGGTATTCCATAGTAGTGATGAAAGTTTATTTTATAGTAATTTTTGTGTGTTGGTTATTTAATTATTATTCTTTCATATTGGTATATATGTTCATGTCGTTTTATTATTTCTTTTTCTCCCCTTTTTACCTATTTTATTATCATTATTTTTTATAGTTTTTAGTAATAAATTTTTTACTCTATAGATATGTGTGTTATATTTTATGTTTGTTTCACAATATGTTTTTTGTATTGTATGAATTAGTATAATAAATATTATATTATTATTGGTTATTAGTTATTTTTTGGTATTCTACCATGTAATTTATTTATTAGTTTCACGGATTTATCTTAATATTATATTACTTTTTATGTGGTATATTGGTTTATCTTTTGTTTGGTTGTACCTTGGTGTAATTAACATGGTTCCCTTATTGGTTACTTCTTATTATAATTATATATCATGTAAATTATGAGATGCATACAAGTAGTATTAAATTTTAACCATTTTTTTCACCTTATTTGTTTCTATTTTTTAATCATGTAGTAAATTTTTAGTGGAAAATTTATAATTCAATGTAATTTAATAACTCATTTTATTATTTTTATTATTTTTTTGTCTTGTATGTTTATATTATTCATTAATATGGATTAATTATTTTATTTTACTCACTAAAATGCATATAAATTAGTGGTATTTGAAAATGTGATGATACAACTTGATCCTATTATATTTTTACTATATTATAATACTAATCTATTTATTTTCTTTATATGAATTTTTTTTCAAATTCCACTATATCACAATTAAATATCAAGCTTAATTAATGTATAAAATCATCCACATTACTATTTTTGATAAATCCATCAACATATAAATGTTTCATATAATGTAACATTAAAATAATATAAATAATAAGTTACAAAAACTATAGATTCTACAATAAATTAATAAAAAATTAAATAAAAAATTTCAAAAAACAAAAACAAGTGAATTCAAAACTTATTCAAATGTTGAAGTTATGGAGAAATTTTAACAAGTTAAAAAATGAAAAAAAACCAAACAACACATAAATAAATAAAATACACATTAATCTTAATCATAAAAAACAACACTCAAAACAATATGAAATAATAAAAAAAAAAATCCAAAAAAATCCATTATAAAATTGGAAACAAAACCCATTTTAGATATCAAAGTTCTTAGAAAATTTTAAAGGATCCAAGCACAATAGAAGCTATGGGGTGAAATGAATGTTTAAAAATATTTTCATCTAAACAAGATGAAATTATTCTAAATCCTTTAATAGAATCATTGGGTATAATTTATAATTAATTATTCTAATAAAATAATTTCCTCAAGTAACTTGTTTTTTAATTTATTTCCACTATTTGTTGATGTCCTTGATTTAATCACCAATTGAGTTTACATCTACATTTATTCAATATTCCAAACATGAATTCTTTTATCAATATTCAAATATGATATATAAAGATGTAAATAGTGTTCTTGATATTTTGGGTGTTAACATAAGGGAATTTAGTGCTTCATAATTATCAATTTGATTATATGTATAAATATCTTAGTTTATCTCTCTATAAACTTAAGATATGTGATAATATTCTACTTAATTCTCTCTTTAGGTTTTTGGAGGAGAAATTATACAAATGAATTCCTTGTCAAAACAAATGGACATATTTATATTTTTATATTTAGGTTAAACTTAATATAATTACAAAAAGGCTCATGATTTTAATTAAATAAAAATAAATACACCATGACACTTCTTAAAATAATAATAAATAAATAATTGTTAATTTAAGTTACATGTGAATCTAATTTTATTTTTCAAATAAATAAATATTTTTTTATTTTAAATGATATTAAAATTATGTCTTTTGGACCATTACCTTGGTCTAAATTTTTCCATAATATTTTATTTAACCTTGAATCATAAAATAATTATATCCATTCAATAAAATAAATTTATTCACTTATCATATAAATAAATATATATTGTATTTACTCATCTCGTGAATAAATAAATATTACATTCATTTATCATGTGAATTTATAAGGTTCAAATCAATTATTATTGACTTAAAAAATTTGCAATTGAATTTATAAAGAATATAACTTAAATAAATATTGTTCCACAAATTGAAAAAATATATTTTTAAATTTATATTCAATTAAATCTAATGATATTATATATGCACATTTTTACCAACTCTATAGGTTTAATGAATCACATCATTATGTGTCAGAGATATCAAAAAAAGAAACCAAATATTAGATAAATGAAGACCATGTAAATTTGAATTTCTAGAAACCCAACTGAATAAAGGAATTTTTATACATATTTTGAGGATTAAATTTGAGTTTTTATATGTATAAATACATAAAAAAGATACCCTGAGAGAAGTATAAAGTGTTGGGTAAGGGTTTATGCTTCTATAGGATATAATAGAGCCCACCGAATTCTCAATGGTATCCCACTGGGAGTCTGGTAAGATAGGTTGTGGCATAATTCCCCTGCTGTTGACACTAGAAACTTGTAGGAAGTCCACCAGGAACCCAATGAACCATCATACTTCCAATTGGGTTTCATTGGGAGTTTTTTGGTGGACTTTAACCCACCACATAAGTGAGTTTTTTTTGGTATTTTAAGAGGTTGCATTTTAATCTCATTTATGGGTTTTGGACTTGGGATGATTTAATTGTAGGCTAGGGGGTCTCCCTATATATCTTTCTCCTCATTTATCCTTTGGTAAAATAGGATTTCACATGAGTAATTCTTTGTGATAGTTTGATGAAATGCCTTCTTCTCCTTTTACCAATTAATTTTTCTTGGTTTACCTTTGATTTTAAATGGTTTTATTAAAAATGTATGATATATTTCACCATATCATGGTAAAATATCACTAATATCATATTTATTTTTTAATGTGGTGGCTATAGGGAACCCATGAAGGATAAACATGCAATGTTTGTCATATTTTTGATGGAGGAAAATATCTCGATGACTTTTTCTATGATTTTTTTATTTTCATTCTAAATTGATAATCTATTGGGTGTCAAATCATAGAGATATAACCTATAAGAGTACCATAAGCACACAATGGGTTGTTCATATGTTGTTGGTTACAATTCTGATGTCTTTTCATCGTTTTATGAGCTTTTGAATCTTATTCCTAGTTAAATGATTATGATAAAGTAATTATAATTTTTTAAAACTAATTTAATAAGGTTTTGTAGCATGAAATATGGGATCATGAACTTAAGGACAATTGGGGTGGGATTGGACATATATGGAAAAGAACTACTTTATGTCTAACTCTACAAAGAGGTAAGTGGTCCCTTAATTATAAATCCATACATATTGTGTGTTCTGTGTGTGATATGAGATATGTTCATGGGTATTTGTGTCAAGGTAACTTGAGTGGAAACAGAGAGTGCTAAAGCTTATGAAATGAATAGTAAAATCATATTATGTATGAAACAAACATTCCACTCACAATGGAATGAGCTTGGAATAGGTTTTAGATGCCTTGTAATTTTGGGTTAGTGATAGTCCCATGAGAGAGTACACCACCACTAAGAGTGGGGTGGGTGAATTAATGGTTTCTAAAATACTAACTCTCAATTTTTCCCATTATTAGTTAGTGAATAAGATAACAATGAAACCAATAAATGATGTGATATAGATACATATAGAACAATCATGACATAAGAGTTTTTATAAGGTTAACATACCTTTTTTAGTGGATAATATTTGGTGTCCACTAGTTGTGATACTACTATAAACATTTTTATCTTATTATAAACAAGGATAATGAATAAATAATAAATATGTTCTTGAAATCCAAGTATAAGAAATTTATAAATGATCATTAATAGGTCAATAAATCTTTTAATTCCATCCTTAAGTGTCTTCAGGTTTGTATCACATGAACACCTTCATCCATCTCCTCAAATTCACCCTAATCCTCTATATAATGCTCTCTCAAATATTTTTATGAAATATATTAATGTTTATTCATATATAAAAAAATTAAACACATCAATTATTTTTAGACAGAAATTCACCACAATGTATAGTTATCCACCATGGTGGGACCTAGAAGACATCAGCTAGAACTGAGATCTTTATCCAGATATCTTTATATCTCCACATTTTTTGAAATTTTCTTGTATATTTTAGATATATCTTCAATTAATTAACCATGTCATAGATAATTCTTCCATCATGTATAAATATTATACTTGAACACAAAATGGTCAATTATAATCTAAGGGACATGTTAGAGTCTAAGGGCCAGGTTAGAGTATGGTGCATGAGACTAGAATGGTTCACTCATAGTGGAATATGGAGTTGATATCTTCTAGGAGGTTACCTTAATGTTCTTAAGATGATCTATGTATATAATGGATGACTAGGAGATAAGAATTCATCTTGATAGTGAATGTTATATGGTGCAAGAATTGATCGGGTCCTTCATAACTGAGTGATATGAACTACCTTGGGAAGGGTTGGTTAAAGAATTATTCCACTTAACTTTTCTTAATATCTAAGGGTTGAGGAAGGTGGGATATTAACTATGGACTATAAAAACATATGGGGAATGATATTAAGTGTGATGAGTGGTGCTTGGTAAAATTAATTATTCCTAAGATAGGTAAGTCACTAGTATGGGTAAATGATTGATGTGGATTGGGATAAGTGTGGGATGCATCAATAATTGATGAGTGTTAGGTGGAGTATATTATGATATGAGATACGAGGGATTCGTCGAGGTATAAAAGATGTTTTGGTATAGGTATTTTGAAACTTGGGTAGTTATTTTATATTCTAAAGATAACTCAAATATTAATGTATGATGATGAGTTGGTTCCTCCACTGGTTGTATGTTCTCTCCTAGAAACAACTATGATTTAGGTTCTCCTTACATTTCTCCCTAGGGTAGAACCACATGTCAGTTCCACCATATAGTTATTTCTAAGAGATTTCCTTATGCTAGGTCCTTTATATAGTTCTTTATAAGGGAAACCATGTGTCGGGTCCTATATATAATTCTTTTTATGGGATGATAATGATTCTGGTCCACCTACCTAGGGCATGAAACCCTAGAGGATGAAAATCATCCAGGTTCTCTTGATTGAAGCATGACTCTCTTGGAGACCACACTGATTTAGGTCCTCCTACTCGGGGCATGAATCTCTAGGAAAAAATAGTGAAAAAGGTCCTCTATTTGGATTATATACTTGTATAAATAATTTTTACTGCATGAAGCAAGTAGGTTCAAGAATCATGGTATCTTGGTTAGCACAAAATAACTTGAATTACATTTTTCATCCTAAACTAGTATAGAAAAGTGTTTTCCATGCTATTTTTTATTTTTAACTTTGGTTAATAAGTAATGTCTTTGAAAATGATATTATAAATAAGTGTTTAACATTAATTATTTTAACTGATGTAAAAAAACATTCACATTAGTTAAAATAATAACCGATGTTTAAACACCACAAAAATGAAAAATCAAGGGATTTTTTAGGTTTTTTATTCCATAACCGTTATGGAATTTGATTTTTTTTACATGGTTATATCATACAAATGATGTAAAAAAGTATTTTACACATCGGTTATAAAATAACTAACATGGAAAATATTTACAAAATGAAAAAAGTGAGGGAAATTCCATGTCATTTATAAAATAAACAATGTGAAATCTTCTGTTTTTTACATTGGTTATATGAAATAACTGATGAAAAAAAATTATGTCTATTAAAATATAGAAAACTATTTTTAAATAATTTAAATAAAAATACACTACCCAAAACCTATAATAAAATAAAAAATGAATCCAAAATCATCAAATAATAGTACTAAACTGAAGAAAAATCCAATATGATTCCATAATAATAATTTATATTTCATCTTTGTTAAAATTACAACATATTTACATTTTCAAATTTAAATTTCAAAATATACATTAAAAATATAATGAGATAATCTTAAAGTGAATTAAACTTGTAAAATAATTTGATCATGCTTCTTATAGATGATTTAGATCATTTAAACTATAAGGTAGGGGATCATAAAAAGGTTACAAATTAAAAATAAAGTATTTAAAATTTATAATCAATATAATTATTAGATAAATAAATGTAAAATTTATAATAAAATATAAAATTTTCATATTCTGTAACTATCCCAATTTTAATTATTTCATATATAAATATCATAACATAATAACCACATTCAATATGAATTTTCTATTTCAAAATAAATTATCAATTGAAAATAACATTTTAATTATCTTTTAAATTGTATTACTTATAAATGAAGCCACATTTTCACACAAATAATTGATCTTTTTTCCACTTTCCTATTGACTTGTTATAGTACTTTCATTCCCTTTTTTGAAAATTATAAGTATTAAATAAAATAAAATAAAATATTATAATATATAAGTATTAAAATAATAAAACTTACTTCTTTAATACATTAATGTTTTCTCATACGTCACCATGTATGGATCAGATTTAGTGAGATATATTTTATTATGAGAAAATAAAGAATATCCAATAGCCACTAATATAAAAAAATATAATCTAAGTAGTTATTTAATTTATAGAAATAACACTTTATGAAATATATGTTTCATACCCATCAATATAAGGAAGTATCCAACACATAATTTCATCATTATGAAATATTTCCAAAATATATTTTGTTCTTTATTTATCCTTTATTGTCTTTATTATTGGATATATAAACTGTGTGTCCATGAATCCATACACTAATGTCATATCATACCAAATGTAATGTGTATAATGATACCTAATAAAAAATAAACATAATTATTAAGTTATATAAAATTGATAAAATTGAAAGGAATATGAAAAATAGACTTGCATGGAAAATAATTGCATCACTATGAGATGAAACATATCTACAGTTACAATATATGTGATATATTTATTACAAATTATCACTATATAATCACTCCCAAAAATTTCTTCACTCCCTGAAATCTCATAAACATACAGCAATATAAATTTATATGAAGATGATTTAGAAATTCATTCATAAAACGTAGTATACGAAGTCAAAAGGGGGATAAATATGTTTTTTCTTTTTATGAACCATGTCTTGACCTTTAATGCATTCCTAGAATATATATATATATATATATTATGAAAAAAATGAACAAAAATATGAAATAAAGTATATAATATATGAATAACTCAGTGGTAAGCAGTCAGAAAAGTCTATATGGCCAAAGTATAAAAATGTTCAACACTTTGTCTAGCTCTAGAAACCTCATTAGTAGAGAATGATACTCTACATAATATATCTATATTTTCTTGTCATACTACCCTAAGATGACCCATTTCTATTTTATGATGATGTAGGATATATACAATATAATGTATTATTTCATATGATAAAATATGATACCAGGGATCCTAAATATATAACTCAAAATATATCAAAATTTTGTAGGAGGAGGCAGAAGATTGGGATATTTAGGCAGAAGTAGAGGAGTGGGATATAAAGACTGAGGTGGTGGAGTGGGATATAAAGCCAAAAACTGTCTTCTCATGTCTAAAAACATCAACTATATTAATGATATAATCCTCACCTTTATTATCTCATTTATCTCCCAAACTTTAGCTTCTAAAAAGTATATTTTTTTGTATAAATCCTCCCTTGAAGATGTTCAAGGATGACTGAATAATTTTTTAATAGATACAACCACCGTGTATCCTCATATGTGACCTAGGTGTTCTAGATTTCTTAATTCAATATGAGAAATATTTTTTTATCCTCAGTTATGAAAATCCCCGACATTCTATACTCCTCAAGGGCTTCTATTATAAAGTATTTGAAAATTTTATTAGTGAATTACAACATATAATGTTTTTTAAAATAAATTAAATAAATTCTTACAATATTTTTAGCAATAACCTTTTACTATTTTTTAATATATTTTACCTTTTTCATTATTTGATCCCTTTTCCATTTTTCATTTCTCATTAGGGGGTATAAATTTGACGGTATACATTTTTTGATTGGATATCCTGATGAGATCTCATCAACTCCTATTAATTAAGGATAAAAAAATCATGAATATGATCATTTTTAGTGATTATAAAAAACACTTTAAACATCCAAGATTTCAATTACTAAAATTGATTCCCAAGGTATACATTCAAAAAACTTAATCCATGTATATTCATATATAAAACCATATATATCACATGGATTTTAATTTTTTCTTCCACCAAAAATGAAATCTGAAATTAGTATTGATTTTAAAATCCCTCCATCTCCTTACAATAAAATATAAACATATGATCCTAGCTTCTTTAGTGTCATATAAACCACATGTTATCAATTGAGAAGGAAAAAATATCTTATATTAGAGAAAACATTCCATGAAAAATTAAATAATAAAAAGAGATCTTACCAGAATGGTCTCACATAGCTGAGCTAGTTTCTTCTGGTCAAAACTTCATAAATAAAAAATCAAGATGATTATTTTTATTGTGCATTTATATCCATAAAACTCTTAAAATGATTCAAATTTAGACCTATAGGATTTAAATTATCATTAAACTTTATAAATGTCCTCTATTAATTACTATGATAAAGTGATAATTTATGTAAATGTGCAATACCATATTTACCAACTTTATAAATCTTTTCTTTCCATACAAAAGTTAAAGGATAATGTTCAGAGGAATAAGGAGGCTCCTCAGTAGAAGTATGTGAAGGGTCCTCCCTAAAATATTTATGTGACTCATCTGTTTAATCTATCATTAACCTATAATTCAAATTATCAAATAATTTGTTAAATATTATAAAATTCCAACTATTTCATATAAAAGTAAATAAAAAATGAAAAATGATACAAGCAAAAATAAACTAAACTAAACAAACCGTTTACTATGTTCACTATAAAATTTAACTAAAATGATAAAAAAAATATATTAACAACATTTATGATATATGAAATGATATAGATATAATAAAATAAAACTTAATAAAAAGATTACAAAAATCAAGCTATTACAAATATAATGGAATAAAAATTTTAAAATGATAAAAAAATAAAACTAAACTAAATAAATTTTTTATTATATTCTTTAGAGTACATAACTATAATATTTATGATACATGAAATGATATTTATATAAAAAAACAAAACCTAATTAAAAGATCATACAAATCCAACTATTACATATAAAATTGAATAACAATAAAAATGATATAAAAAACAAAACTAATGTGAAAAATATACTGACAATATTTTTGAGACATAAGAATATATAGAGAAAAAAACAAAACATAAGTAAATATTATAAAAATCAAATAGTTGTAACTAAAATTTAATAATTGGAAAATAATACAAACTAAACTAAACTAAAAACACTTTTTTATATATATCAAATTTTTTAAAATTATAAAATTTAAACAAGAAATAAATATATGATACCTATAATATTAAGATATTACTAATGAATTATTCTTCCATATTTATTCTTCATGATCATTCTATGTGGAAAAATCATGTATACATTTTGTTCATCAATATCCTTTGATAATATTTCCATGGAAGTTGTGATCTCACATAATTCATCATCATTTTCATAAACTCAAGTGTATACAACAACATAACAAAGCTAGAGGAATAGATAAAATAGGGAAAACATGCTTAACATAGTTGACATCATACCATTTATAAATAAAATAAATAACTCCCTATACCAGGAGGGTCCATTCCTATTAAACATGATTTGGGATTAATATAGGATATAAGATGATCTATAACTAAAATTATGGTGAACCACCCATTCCATTCATTGGAAATAGAATCATGCATAATAGAGCTGGTTCGGCTGAGTTAACCTTCCTATTTGAGGATAGGAAGATGGGTATAATATATTTAGGGAGATGCAAGACTATCACATTCTATCAATCTATAACTAATAGGCATACCTAATAACCTTTTATATAATAATATAATATTACCGATTTTAAGAATAGTTTAACAACCTCATATGTTGATATAATAACAACACCATAGAGAATAAATCCATGCTATCACAATATTTTCAATGATTCAAATAATATATCTTAATCATGTTGTACAATAATCAACATAATAAACATGATTATTGTTAAAATATTTCACTCAAATAAATTACAATATAATATTTATCATTTTACCAATATGGGATAATATAGTATCTTCTATACATGACATGAAAACATATAAACATGGAATATCACCCAAATCCATAATATTTTTTTCATACATTAATCTGTGAAATATTTATTAAAGGAAAATAAATTGGTTTTATTTTAATTCACTCAACCATATTCCATTTTTATCCCAACTCTAGAAGAGTATGATAACAGTAATCATTTTATATATTAATTAAATTGTAGATTAGTAATTTTGGGTGTAAGGGAGAAGATCAAGAGACCATTTTAATCATAGAATCAACATTCAACCATAAAAGAATTAGAGATCAGACTGTACTTGACATATAATATGATATTTAGGAAGGAAACTAAGGAATTAACTTATTAAAGTAAAAAAACCTTCACTGATTCCAAACCAAAATAATATTTAGAAAAATATAATTATCCAATAAGCCCTTGATTTTAGAGAATAGTGGTTTCACTCATTGCTATGAAAAACAAGGGTATGAAAGTATTTATAGGTGATACATGGACTTACCTTTATGAAGTTTATCTTTAGAGACCAACTGGAATCGCTTAATGAAAATTGAAGTGCCCAATAGATCATGCAATCACATTAAGAGGGGGTGAATTAATGTAAATAATTTTTAATTAATTGTTTTTAAAAAACATTTACCCCCTTTAATTTTCAAACCTATGAACCTATTAGGATGAATGGATAATATACTTTTACCCACTCATTCACACCAAATTCAAGATAAAAAGTAAATAAATCTCATCACACAATATTTTTATAAGGTTTGATCCCAATGTTGGAATATACTCTGTTTTATGTTAAAGTCTAGTAAGAGGCATAGATTTTACACTATTATCAATAATGATTACAAGTGGTGTGGGATGGTATCACCCATTACCCAAGAGGATATCTCCCAAAATTCCTTATAGTTTCTTGATGGATTCTATATACTGGATCCTTCTAGTTTACAATATTACTTCAAACTACAACATAAAATATCTCTTTATCTTCTGGATGATTCCATCATAAATAAATGATATTCCTATGAGCCTTAAACAATTAAAATTTAAAATATGATCACATTATCCATGATCTTTGATATTCATATATTATAAATTGTATGGATAGTTGACCCTACTCACTTATTTTAAATGACCTAGCTTTCAAACATTATGCTAGATTCATATTTTTAGCCTTTCTCAAAAACTTCCAATTACTTAACTTTTGAAATATTCTCAACTCTATACTTTTTAATCTAAAATTTTAATTCCTCAAATTTTTCTACCCAAAAAACAAATATAACTCATAGGAAAACTACTTTTTCTCTCAATAATTTATTCACACATGTTATGCATGCACATAACTATTTATTATGAAACTTCCTTGGTGAATGATATATGTTCGCACAACTATTTTTTCTTGTTAATGACTTCACAAAATTGTTTGTCACATAAGTTCCTTTGTAAAAGGAATACATTACATAAGTCTTATGTGAACAAAAATCACTTCCCTATCCTATTATTCTTCTCTTATTATCTTGATAATGAGGCCGATCAATATTCATAGGCATTACTGATACATCATGAAAGCCTTCATGATTTCTAAAAATATACCCCTCATATTTGTGAATGTTATAGTATTCTTACAACATTAGTTCCATAGCTACTTGACTTGAAAATGATTCTATATGTATTTGATGACAATCATTCATTTTCTCCATATTTTCATGGAACCTTATCAAACCCTCATGTTGTTCTTCCAAATCTTTTGGATATTTGAACTTATTATGACACTTCTCTTGAGCTTAAAACGTTATTCTTCCATAACACCAACATATTATATGAACTCTAGATAATTACATATCAATATAATTTTAAACAACTCGTCTTCATAGATTCTATAATTATTAACTTACAGGATCTCAAACTTCTTTCTCTTTCTCTCTCCTAAACTTCTGATATTTCAGAACTAGGTAAATTATCATCTTGAAACACTTTTTAGGCCAACTCAAGACCATTCTTCCATAACTATAGATATTTTATAGTTATTATTTCCCATAAATAAACCCTTTGGAATTAACTTATTCTTAATACCATATTCAAAATATGGATCATTATTATTCTGAATATGCTTTTTCTTCTAGACTTACATACCAAAAAAAATGATGATTCTTCTATTCTTCTTTCAATTCTGAATTAAGATTCAATCTTCATAAAAATATAAAAAAATCCAAATACTTCACCTTTAGTCTCAAAAACACTTCATCCTTTTGAATCATAATGAGTCATGGTATTCAAACCATCATGATGTTTATTACTTTGAAAGATCATCATAATACTTTTTAATTTAACTTTTGGATTTTCCTTCTGGAACATCTATAGAAATATCATGTTTTATCTCATTGGTAATCCTTATGTAAAAAATAGAATTTCTTACACATCACTTCTAATAGATCAGTAACTTTTACATATTTTGTTAAATACTCTTATGTATCATTTACAATCTCATTGTGACTATTATGTATTGTCTTATTAAATCTTACATATCATATTGAGTCACACTTATGTATCACAATGCATCTATGTACTTTTATAGATTCTCAATCTTCCCTCTAAGTACCCTCATATATTACATATAGTTATTTCCTTTTATATATTATTGTATGATCCTCATAATATATCTTTTATATGATTATAACATATCTTACATATCAACATAATATCTTTCCTTTACTAATTTTATAATACACTTCAACATATATATTTTATATACACTTTAGCTAAGCATCCAAAACTCAACTTGTAACTTTTGAAATAACTACTAGATTATCTTTAATGTACACATCTTCCAAAAATAGTGATTTTGGACTTCATATACAAATATTATTTCATCTATAGTATTTATTCTGTATATGTGTTTTTTCTATACGTATGACTTCCAGATGTAGCTTCCAGAATCACTTTTCCTCTAACTTAACTTCTCATAAAGAACATATCATTGATATTTCTTTCATCAAACTCTCAACACTTATCATGAATCCATTAAAAGATCAACTTTAAAATCATATGATATTTAAGATTATCCATAATATATTTATATTTAAATGGTATAAGTATTAACCTCATTACTTCCAAAAACAAATCCACTTACATTATTTGAATTAATCATCTAAACTCACAATCTTCTTCAGTGTTGCCTTCTAGAAGTAGACCAAAATTCTACATGTATTCAGAGTATTAACTTCCAAAAATCCTATTATACATTCAGTTCAACTTGTATATAGAATTATAATTTCTAAAAAAATATCTTCCAAATCACTTATCTTTAGAATCATTTTTTGGTAATTATACTCAACTTAATATCTTTACCCAAGTGAGACTTCCATTCAATGAAAATTTATTTATGATAATAATCACAAGAATGAAATTTTTTAGGAATTCAAATTTACCATCATAACATATTGAATTTACTTCTCATTTAATTTTTTTATATTGAAAAAAATACAATACTCTTTATCACAATACACTTGGGTTGTTCAATCCCCCCCTTTGGATTTGTTATTAATATTCATTTTAATTATAAATTTAACATCACTCTTATTTTCACTCAAATATGTTCTCGGTTTCTCTCCCCCTTTAATAAAAATAAATACAAAGTCTCTTTTACCTTTTTATTTTTATAATCTTTGAGTAATTTAAAGTCATAATCATCTCTTCCAATTTTGAAAATAAATTCTGATTCACTTAAGATAAAGGTGGAATCAAATTTCTATTAAGTAAAAAGTCATAGATTAAGCAAATAAAATTCTATGTGAGTAGTTCTCGATGTAGAAAACAAGAGATAAATTAGACATAAAATTTGTATATAAACTATTAAACATGTGATACTAAATAAATTTTCTATTTCAAGGGTTTTTTCAAGTATATTTCATGAATAATTTTATCACCTATACTCAACTTAAAAAACACATCAAAATAATTCAATTACAAGAATGTTTCTTTCCCTTTGAGTTACTTTCCAACTCAAAAAAAATCTCCCCCATAGATAATAAAATTGATTCAATCAAATCAAGGATGGTAAAGTATGGTGATCAAACCTCAACATCAACATCCCATAAGAACTATCTAGATTTCAAGATTCTCATGTGATAAAAACATCTAGAAACTTGGTCATCTTAACTCTACCTCAAAGGATGTACTCTATCAAATATTAATCATGGATGAACTTCTTTAAAATTAACCCCACACATATTTTTGTGATACCACTTAAATTTTTTCAAGGATTGAATAATCAAATCACTCCATGATAGACAACTCTTCTTATTGTAGACTTTTCACAACATTATATTTCTCCCTTTTCATACATCACTTTAAATTCCATACATAAAAGTAAGAAAACAATAGATATATGGGAAGAAAGTGTGTATCTAGTAGCTCTTTAGTGATAGAAATAGGTTTGAGACTTTCTTATCAAATTATAATCCATTTTCAATTTATTTCCATCTTGATGAGAACTCTTCATACTAACTCTTCCATTGATTTCCAGACTTGATCATTTATAAAAAACATGGTATTTTTTTACTTTTCTCCATAATATTTTCATGCGAAATTAACATTTTAAAATTATCTAGGAATGAAAATTCATTATTTTGTGCTTTATAAATTTTTTTATTCTTTTCTAGTTTTTCTATCCATACAATCATGAATTTATTAGGAAATTACTCAACTTTCTTCTTCTATGAGGAATCCTTACTCAAAACATTATTCTTGACACATAAATTCAATGTTTCTTTCTCTTAATTTATCGAAAAATCCTATCCTGGTAGAGATATCATGCATTTATTAGGAGTATGTCTAATCTATTTACATATTCTATGTAGTGCTTCTTATATTTTTGAGTTACCCTTCTTTGGTAACTACTTAAGTTCTTCTTTTAAAACATCTTCTATCATGACCTGTCCCCCGGGGCCCGTGTTATGACTACCCCAAGCCCACCTTCCATAGGCCAGGGGCTAGCGACTAGCACCAAAAGGCGTATTTCTTAAAATAGGAAGGAATTTCCTTTATAACCTATAACTCACACAAACCAAGCACACAACAAGATACGAACACAAGTAAACTGTATAGTAAAAATACTGTGTATAGTAAGTAAAAGGGGCCAGAATACAAGGCCAACTAGAAATTATAAGGAAAACTAAAAATTACAAGTAAAAAAGAAACAACTCATGTGAAAACCTTCCAAGGATCCTACCTGAAGGGTAGGTACAGCTCTCGAATGGTCGTCTTTGTGGTACGCCTCGTCTAAGATCCACCTCTGAGATACCTCCAGTCCTGGTACCCTCATCCTCAGTCAGCGCTGTCCATCATCTGCACCAAACATAATAAGGTACGGGCATAGCCCATGAAGGGGTGAGTATAATGATACTTAGTAGGGACCCCGATACCCTCTAAGGTCCCAAAAAATCTAAAAAGGATAAACCACAAAGCATGAAAACAACTAACAACCCTACTTAGGTATATGCCCATACATATACCTAAGTTGTCGAGTATACCCATATAAATCATGAGAAAAAACATGGCCCAACTCAAGAGTCCAAAGATCAACTGTTCCACGAAGGAAGAAATTCCATAAAGGTAAAGACTCAACTCACACCAGGTATAACTTAGGTATGATAGTAAAGATGATTAGATGTAACTACTGAATCATCTTACTCTGTTGAGAGACAGACCCACGTAGGATCCTAAATCATCAGACCCATGTAGGATCCTAGTATAGCAGACCCATGTAGGATCCTAGAGTAGTCCCACATGGATTCCTAGAGTGAATCCATGTGGGATCCTGGAACACAGACCCACATAGGATCCCAAAGCACAGGCCCACGTAGGATCCCTTTCTCATGTTACAGCTAGCTACAGGGTTCCCGTATTAAGCTCACTTGATTCCGAGAGGGTCCGGTCCTCAAGCCATAGGTCGATAATCTAACTTCCAAAAATTCCCGCGAAGAAGTATCCCAAATACCTTCCATGTAAAAGGGGTCTCAACGCAACAGACGGTGCATCAATCGGACGCCCGGTCTGTAAGTTATTGTCCTTTAAGTCTCGAGGGCCCGGTTAGATTTGTGTTTGATCCAACCCAGTCATACCTTAAATTTATCCAAAAATTAAGTGGGGTATAGAAAAAGGACCTTCTTGATCTAAGGTTTCTGGCACCACAGATGGTTCGTCAAACGGATGCTCGTAGCTCAAGTTATAACTGAAAGAGCCGAAAGGGGTCGAAGTTGGTCCAAGTCCGGTCCGACCCGGTCGGACCGACCCGGCCCGCCGACGCGACTCGCGGCTGGGTGGCACCATGGTGGGGTCCTCACTAGTCGCAAACTAAGGGGTAGGCACCCCATGGGTACCCTAAATGGCCTAGTCATTTGGTTTGGGTGGCCGACCGACTGGCGCCACGTGACGCCGACAGCTGGCACGCGGGACCCGGGGTCCCACTCGGCTCCCCGGCTGATCGGACAGCCAGCCCACCTGCGTGGCACAGTCACATGCCGCACCACCACTGGTGGCTATCAGTGAGTTCGACGCCCCTCCTTTGTCGTCGTGGCCTCGTGTCACGGCCCCTGCAAGCCCAGCGGTGCAGACGCACTCCGCCACCCCCTTCACGCGGTCGATCGTGTGTCGGCCACCGCCCTTGCTCCGCCGCAGCCAAAGGGTCGCTGCCCTCCTCCGACAGTGCGGTCGCACCTCTGTCGTCATTGTGGTCGGCTGGAGTTCCATCCACCACTCTTGAGCCCTTCCGGAGCTGGTCGCCATCACCGGTCACCGGCGACGTTCCTCGGGTCACCGGGCACGCCCTAGTGGCCCATTCTTCATTTATAAGACTCCCGCACTCATCTCGGGACGTATCCATAGATTTAGGACCACCACAGTTGGAAATTTCTCAAACCTAAAACAAGTTGCGAAGAACACCAAAATCCACAAGGGTTGCGGAGTGGTTGGGCCGTGTTCGTTTGGCCCGCACTCTCCGCGTTAGAACAGTAGAAATCGACATAGTTATTCTTAAATCTAGAAGAATGAAAAGAATGGGGTAAGGGGGATAAAAAAGAAACAATCCCTACCTCGAAGGTTTATTGACATCGGTGAGGAGAGGGAGAGACGGACATTGGTTCTTCATCGTTGAAGATGTTCCTCGTTGGAGATCCTTCGACAGAGTTCTTCATTGGAGAAAAGTTCATTGGAGGAGAAGAGTTATTCAAAGCTCTCCCCCAATTCCCCCTGTGACAACACTTTCCCAAACTCAAGAAAATAAGGATCCAACATATTAAATTAATTTTATTAATTTAATTATATTTTTCACATTAATTAATTTGATGTTGGCATAATAAATTTGAAGGAAGTCCATGGTTTAACTCCACATTAAAGAGGGAGTTCAAGGGGTCAGTTGGTCCCCGCCAAAAAATTCAAAAAGGGAGTTTTCAATCTCGGGTGGTCCCCACCACCAAAAACAAATTTGGGAGGATTAGAATTCAAAAATAAAATAAAGCTAGTTTATTTTATTTTCTCCCACGAAAAGTCTGAAAACTAAAAATCACCATCGACCTACTGCGGTCGAGGTGAAGGTCTCCTTAAGAGAATATCGGTGCTGCGAGTACAACAGTTCCCTCGGATTTTAATTCAGATCACATGTTCAAAAGTTACAAAAACCCACTCACATGCTTAGTAAAAGTACTTAAGAAACTTCATAAAAACATTTCAGACCCTCTAGGCCTCGGAATCAAGTACCTTCATAAACTGTAGACTCGAATATTTCCATAAAATTTTTAAAAAAATTACATTGAATTTCCAGGTCTTTACATCTTCCACCAAACTAATCCTTTTATTTATTTCTTTGATTTATTATTTATATAATTATAGATTTATTCATTCAACTCTGATATTTATAGACTATATACAAAGGTCCATGATATGGACCTTTTGTCCATAGTATAATCATCTCTTTATCCTCAGTGCAGTATCCTTCTCACCATTCTTATTGAGTTCACTTTTCTCAACAATATTCTTATGTTTATACCCCAAATATTTCTAAAATATTTCTTTATTTTTTTGTCATTACTTATAGACTTGTATATTCAATAGCACATTACTTATTATTGGTAGGTTTATACCAACACTCATCAACATAATGACTAACCATATCTCAATTTCCACAAAATCTCTCAAGACACGCAAATCTATTCTCAGTGGATAAATTTATCTTTTCCTATGAACTGTTCCTAGTCCTTACTCATTTTTAATGTAGGAATTATTTAATCTCCATAAAATGAAATATTATACCAAAAGTTAATTTATTTATTCCCAAACCTTCTACAACACCAACAATAACCAAATAACATTGATCTTTTTCCTTGAGCCACAGTCTATCCATGTTCTATAGTTCACTATTTTTTATTAAACACACCACAATTTTAAGAACTTCTTAGGGAAATATTTTATCTCACCTTCTCACATCCACCATTGATGTTATGGTATATTTATTATCATTCTTGTTCACTAAAATTTTACCTGATTTTAAATGATATCTTGTACAAGCCACTGAAACAACATTAGTACATAAAATATTTATGAGTAAAGGGTTACCTTTTCCCATGATATTATAGTTAATTGATCATTTGATGATATTAATCCCCTTATATCACTAATATGAGTATTTGTTTAAGCAATAATAATAAGATAACCTTTCTCAGAAACACCTATCCTTCTAATAGTATTGGAAGGTTCTGACTATGTTGATTCCAAATTTCTCAGTTTAATTTCCAATTCAAAACACTTTATTTTTAGGTAAATCCTCTTATCCTCAACTGATATTAGGATTTCTTCCCATTTAATTTTTATCTTCTCAATTTGATCCTCATGAATCTTACATTCTTCTTGAAAATAATTTTCAATGTCCTTTACCCTTTTATCTTTGATCTCTAATTGGGAATTCTTGACATCCATGACAAATTTATGATTTTATTCCAATAAATTGAACTTTTCTTCACTAATTTTACTTAACTTAGCTTTCTCATAAATGTTATATTTCAATAATTATTCATCAAATGAGAATTTTTATTTACTTATCATTAAGTATCTATTTTTTTATTTCATATCTTTGATGAGAGAGTTTCACTTTTGTAACAATTATATTACTGATTTTTTCATAGATTTTCCATATACTATTAGTTACATGTTTTCATTATGTAGTTCCTAGATAAATACAAATATATAAATGAAAACACCAATAATAAATTTATTAAAATAATATATAAGAGTATAGGTCCTCAACATATTCAATAGACACATACTATTAATAGATCGAGCAAGAATATTCTAAAGAATCATTATAAAAAGATTTAATAAATAAAATAAAACTTTAATCACCTTGAATTAGTTGTGTAACTTTGTCTCATTTTAGATTTTTTAACTTCTTTACCTCTTTATTATTTGTGTTCTTTAAGGTTTTGGCTAAATACTATATGTTTTTATTAATAAAGATGTGAACTTTATTTTACTAATAAGGTAACTTTGAACCATCTAGAAATATACACTTTATATATTTTGAATAAGAAAAGTAGGAAATAAAATAGATGTGATCATAGGAAACCTAAATAATCTTTGATAGCAATTTAAGTGCCCAATGGATCATGTAGTCACACCGATGGGGGGTGAATTGATGTATACATTTTTTACTGAATTATTTTCACTTAACTTTTAAGCATTTTTATATTCAAACCTATGAACCTATTAAAACGTATATATCTATTAAATTTATCAACACATTCACACCAAATTCAAAACAAAAAGTAATTAAAGATTAGAATATGGTATTTGTATAAGTTTCGACCAAAATTTTGGAATCTACTTATTATTATGTTCAAGTCCAGTCTAGAAAATGGATTTTCTACTATTATAAAAAATGATTATAAGTGGTTTGGTAATGTATCATCATTTAACCAAGATACCATCTCTTTAAAATTCATACTATCTCCTAACAGGTTCTTTATATTATATCCCACCAGTTTAGAATGTTACTTTAAACCATAATAAGTGGTGTGGGAAAGTATCATTATTTACCTAAGAGGTTATATCCTAAAAATAATTAATTTCTACCAAAATATTCTTTATATCATCTCCCACCACTTTCCAATTTTACTCCAAACCATAATAATAAATATATATTTACCTTTAGGATGATTCTACAACAAATAGTTGGTCTTCCTCAAAGCCTTCAACAATTTGTATTTAGTGAATGCTCTTTTATCCAAGATCATTAACTTAAAGAAATCATATGGATAGTTGTCCATGCTAATTTTTTTAAGTTTCCTAAATTTTAAACATTATATAGTATGAAAATTGTTTTCCTTTTTCAATAAATTATGATAACTCAACTTTTGGGATATTCTCAACTCTATACTTTAGAATCTAAAGATCTTATTCCTCAAATTATTTTACTTAAAAAATATATGGGACTTATAGGTTATGTAATTATTCTATTAATAATTTATTTTTGTATGTTATACATGTACCCAACTTTTTATCATGAAAATTTATTTGTGAAAGATATACATCTATACTACTATTCATCTCTATTAATAAATTCATGAAATTATTTGTCACACAAGTTCCTTTATTCAAAGAATACTTTGAGTAAGCCTTAAAATAATATAGATAAATTTTCTCTCCTCTTAGTTTGTCCTATCTTCTTAATGATGAGTTTAGGTGGTATTTATAGGCATTATAAATCCATTATTAAACCCTTAATATTTTCAAAAAACATTCCACCTATCATTCATGAATATTATTATGTTCATACAATATGAGTTTCATAACTTCTTAATTTATATGAGATTATGACAAGATTGTGGTAGAATCCTTTATTATCTTTAGATTTAAATAAAACCTTCTTGAACATGCATGTTATTATTATAAAAATTTAATATCATTCTTATGTAGTATTTGTATCTTCGAACTTATCTGAAATTGCTTTTGAGCTTCCAGAACAAACACTTTGAGAGCTTGGCATACAACTGATTCCCCCTCAGTATATTAAAGATGGTCTATATATTGAGATTAAGATCCTTCTATGACTGGGAGTATAATATAATTACATTAACAAATAAAAACATGAATTAATATAGATATGGATAGAAAAACCTATCCATAATATACATAAAAACAATTGATAAGTTCATTAAACCGAAGAAAACCATGGGGTACTCATATAGGTTTTACCTAATCTTTAAAGTAGTACAAGAAATGTCAGAAGGCCTCACTCACAACTGATGATATAATGACCTCAATTATATCTTGGAGAACCACTTGTCTCCTCTAAACTCATAATATTGGTCATTGATACAAGTTATATGACACCAATTCTCAATGTTCACCTAGTTCAACCTCGGGTAATCCACAAAAAACTGTAATGTTGTATTCAATTTCTTGGTGTATAATATAGGAGCACACTAAATGAATGTGATTATGAAAATAAACCCCTTATACTCTAAATTGTATTACTAAGACTTCATTTCTCTAATCTCTATAGGATTCACCCAATAAGGTGGAATGAATATAGGCACTATACCTAGAATAATCTTGATCATGAACTTGGTCTTCCTCTTAGGTGAAAACCCTGAGAAATCCTTAGGAAACACATCCTAGAACTTATTGATGGTAGGAGGAAAGACTAGCTGGTGTGTCTCCTCCATATCTCTCATAGAAACACTAGAAAATTGTTTCATGATCGCACATATTTTTTGATATCTAGGTCTCGAATAGCCTTCCATTAGATCCGACTATTTGATGTAAGTATGACAATCACCCTATAAGGATGTGAAAGATACTCACCAATAGCAGTGATCAATGTGAGCTCGATACAGAGTTAGTTAATACATTATTGGGATCACGTTGAAACTTAAAATCTCTAACATGAAGAAATCCCATAGAATACTCCATCCGCTAATCATGGTAGCACACTTAGGATATAACTGGACACCCTTTGATGCATATCGATAAACATCAAGCTATACGTATACTCTATAAAAAAGGCCAAATCACTATAAATATGAGAATATATGAATGATTATGATTATACCATATCAAATAAAATATATATACTAAGGTTGATTCCTTATGAATTGTACCTTGAAATATCTATGGCCCCTTGATCTGATCAGTAGAGGTATTATCAATGGTGTACAGATTTCATGAACCCTGTCCCTAAGCTCCTGTCACCTGACTCCCCTAAGAGGAATTTCCCTTCTGAAGTTGTTGTCCCTAACCCTAGGCACAACTTCCTCCTATATGACCTAATTGATTATATGAAACCCAACGACCCAACTAATGAAGTGCGCCTAAATCTACTCTAGAACCTCATATCTAAGTAGATATAAAATCACCCACAAACCATGGTACAATGCCACAAAATCACTAGAGAAACCCGAACTCTCTATAAGAGAAACACTCCTTTAGAAATTTACCAAAAACTAGTCTTTTCTAATTTCAACACATTGGTTCCAAAAATAAAATTAATTTTATCAAAATAATTTTCAAGCATAGATAATTTTTATATTTAAATATTAATATAAAAATTAAGGTTTTTACAAAATAAGTTAAAATATGCTAAATTAAATATATAAACTTACACTTTCATTGAATTTCTAATTTGGAAATTTATTTTATGTAATTATAATATTTATATTTACCTACTTTATTCATGGTAAATATTATTTACAATCCATTATATTATTCTAATGATCAATTTACTATTATAATAGTCATATTACTATTCTAATAGTTAGGTTACTATTCAATCATTTATATTGGTATTCTAATATCCATATTGGGTTTATAATTCCTATAAATACCTCTTATTTAATTCATTAATTATTCACTTAGTTTTCTCGCAGAGTTATCTACATCATTTAAAAAATACCAATCATATTTATATTATTTTATTTTTAGTCTATAATGTTGTTCATAGGTGTGATATTTCTAGAATTTGATGACCCTATAGATCTAAAATTTATATTTATATTATTTTTTTACTTTTATTATCTCATTGAATTATTCTTAATTTTATAGATTTTATTTATCCTCTATAGAAAACATTTGATATTAATGAAATAAAGTAGTGTTTTTTATTATATAGGGAACATGTTTTACTCTATAACTTATACTTAGACATGACACACATATACATTAAGAAGGAAAATTTCATATAGAAAATTCAGGGTCATTACACATTATTCCCTCGATAAGATATAGGAGGAGGAAAGATGGGAGGAGGGGTAGAAGTAGTTGGTTTTGATAATACAAGAAGTATTCAGAAACATATATGATAGGGAAGGAATCATGGGATATGTATATCATAGGAAGTAATGATATGATTAAATAAAAGGCGATCTATAAAAATATGGATGAAATAACATCGAAGTCTCTAATCTAGGTGGACTAGTCAAGGGATGCAATTTAGTAGACATACCTAATAAGATAATAGAAGGTGTAGGGGTAGAAGTTGGTCACTGTATGAATGAGCCCTAAAAAAATATTAATCATTAGATATATATATATATATACACACACACAAGGAAAGGGCCTATGGATACAAAAAATGTATACTCACTTGGGTGATCATCAGTTCTATTCCCATATCTTGAATATGTTTCTTGTTTTGATCAATCAAACACATTCTAATCTCTTCATAATCTGATATAAATTGAGAAAAAAATGGAATATATAAAAATTATTATATTATAAATTAATATAAAATAAATTATGAATGTAAAGTGACATTACTAACATTAATATCAATTTTCCAACAACACTTCAGGTTCAAATATTCCATGAAAATTGAAATGTTTTGATTATATTATCCAAGACTAGGATGGTCACCTATAGGCACATTATCCCAGATAATACTATTCATATAACTATTGAAAATATTTTATGGTATTGATATAAAAACAATGAAAAATAAGAATTTAACAAATATTTTATATAGAATACATGTATTTCATGACACACTAATATTTAAGGTTTGTCGTTTAGAAGATAATGATCAATGTTCACTACTGTAAATCCATATTTGTCAATATGAATTCATTATCGATTCAATGTATCAAACAAATTTCATTTTAACATAAACCCTTGACCTTGAGAGTAATAATCCAAAATAATTATTTTCTCCACTATTCCCCAATATGATACATCAATTGAACATGGTTTTCTTACACTTTATATAGTATAACAACCTATTTAAATGCTTAGCATGACACCCTTGTTTTCAGTTTTCTTATTTTCCAAATGAATTTCAATAATGTGCTTTCATATGTTGATAAAAATTGATTTACACTCATGTACCTCCATATTATGGCTAAATTACAGTGTTTTAATCTTAAGAGATATTTCACTACTCAGTAAACTCTCAACCCGCCTTATTAAAATATTCTATTAATATTATTAAACATCATTATAACATAAAAAATATTTATTATTTTTGAACTATTTATCCATTATTGTATCATACCATATAGTTGGTTTGAAAGTCAAATATAGTGGTACGATAAATTACTTCTTCTTGAGTTAACCATGGCATATCAATGAAATTATAACAAATATATTGAATAAGATTCCACTCTAAAGCATTGTTAAAAAAAATCCATGATTATTCTAAAACTCATTCAACACTCAATCAAGAGAATACATCTAACTTATATAAACCATGAAATTAAAAATACAATATTATATACATTAAAATAACTCTAAATTAGTCAATTTAATTTGGTAACAAAATAATAACCATGTTACATAAGTATATATATTTATAAACATATTTAATATATAATTTTAAAAATTATACAAATTTATAAAAGTAAATAGTTAACAGTATATAAATTTATAAAAAATTTATAGTTAATGGTATATATAATTTATAAAGGATTAAAAGTATATATCATGTATAAAAGTATATTTTATTTTAGAAAGTATACATAATTGATAATAGTAAATAGATTATTGATTAATATTGACTGATTTATAAAGGTATTGATTAATATTTATAATAATATTGATTAATCCTGATTAATATTGATTAATATTGATAAATTTATAAAGGTATTGATTGATATTCTTAAATTTATAAAATTATAAATGTAGAATTTATAAAAATACTTATAAAAGTTATTTATAAAATCATATATATTTATAAAACTATAAAACTATAAAATCATATATAATTTATATAAGTTCATATATAATTTGTAAAAGTATACTACAATATAGTATATAATTTATAAAAATATATTAAACTATAAAAATTATATATAAAATAATATTCACAAAAATTAAATATTTATATTTATTAATACGTATAAATTTATAAAATTATATTGATTTTAAAAGTATAATAAAATATACTATACAATTTATAAAAGTGTATAAACTATAAAAAGTATATATAAAAGTATAAGCAAATAAAATAATATTTTAAAAATTAAATATTTTTATTTATTAATATTTATAATATTATGAAATTATTGATTAATATTTATACAAGCATATACAATCTCTAATTAACATCTTCAAATACCACCCAATTTTAGAAAAAAAACTTTATAAACAATTAATGAGAATAAAAATCATATGCTAACTATCAAACTATAATCAACACCACAAATACTATAAATCATTGTCCAAATAATTAAACATATCAATAATCATATATCTTGTAATGAACTGTCCTAGGGATTCCATATCAACCGGTACCCAACCTTGTTCGCCATTAGCCCGAAGGGCATTCCCAATCCCCACGAGCTGGAAACTAGTGCCTAGGTATCAAGAATGCTATTTGGGAATTATTTAAACCTAATTAGAAATATATAATTAACCAATATTAAAAATAGATAATTCATCCAACCCATATGGAATACTAAAATATCCATACAAGGATAACCATTCAACAGAAATAAATACCAAGTGGAAATAAATACGTAAACAACCCAAGAAAAAAAGACTGATACAACATCCCAAAATAAAAAATGGAGAAACAAAACCTAAATAGCTCCAACCACACCACAAGTGACACCTGATCACTCACTACATACCACTCATCCATCCATGGAATAATTTGCACTAAAGGATTGAAGCGGAGAAGGGTACTAAAAACCTAAATAATATCTATATAGGCATGATCTAAACAAACTGGTATGTTTTCACCCAGTTAGACTAGATAAATATTCTTTTTAATAAAATTCATAAAATAAAAGTTTGAATATAAGATGATAATAGGTTTTTCACATGATTTATAAAAAAAGTTCAATAACATGCCACTTACCCATTTACAACAACCACTCTCTTAATATAAAAAAAACTGGGATGGTTAACAATTTTAATAAGGTTATTTAACTAAGGAAAGAGGGACTTTAAAACTATAAGAACAAAGAAAATCACAATTTTATCCCTCTTTCTAAAATTTTCATGAAAATTCCTCTTTAATAAAAAATCATAAGGAATTTTTTTTCTTAAAACCCATTAAAAAAATACCCAAACCATTTTATATTTTGTAAAACAAACTTTCAAACCCTTTTAACACAACCCATTTAAATGTAGACCATCACACTAAAATTTTTATAGAAATAACACATATTCACCCAAGAATCAAGTAAAATCCAAGAAAAAAATCAAAAAAATGGCATCAATAGTCAACCAAACTAAGGTAATACAATCAAATCATTAACCAAAATCCTTGAAAACATCCCTAGAAGGACCTAGAATCATGGGAATTGTCTTTAGGATCTTGTAATAAAGACTTAAACTGGAGAAAAGAAACCTAGTCCAGCACTACTAAACATATATTGTCTCTATTAGTCCCATTATACTATCCATAAATGAACATCCCCAGAGATTATTCTCTACCATGGGGAAAAATAAAAAGGGTCTCTAGCCCATAAGGCTCACTACCCTTCCAGTCTAACCATCATTGAGTAGCTGGGAAACACTATAGAGTCAATGCACTATCTATATTATGGTTTTTCCTCATATAAGTCATCTAATATATTTTTATGACTCTTATTTCAAGTAAAATTGAGGTGAGAACAATAGAACCATTACATAAGTTAAATAGAAATCATTTGAAATAACTCATGCCTCACCTCTTATACCCTTGAAAGAGACAACCCCATTCACATATATATAAATGTAACATAAATATTATGCATTAATATAAAAAATCCACTTATGGGATAACAAACCACCAAGAGTATAACAACATTCACACAGGGCTCAAAGTGGGTATCATGCATTTATAAAACCACTTTTCATAAAGTGACAACTAATATTTCTCAAAAGTGCTTGGGAAGATGAGCCACTTTCAAACCATTTGAAAACCACATTTAAAATATCCCTTGAAGACCAATTATTAAATATCAATTTGAAATCCTACTTGAAAATCCAACTATTTCCATAAAATCACATTGGAAGGTGATTCACAACTTGTTAAAAGGAATCCAGTTGGTTCCAAGCACCATTTAACAGACCAACCCTCCCAATTTAAAAGTATTTAAATAAACTATAAGACCACATGGTCCTAAAACTATTTAAGGTGAAAGAAGGTAAAATACCTTTGATTTCCAAAAAATTACTTTAAAACATCAAACACACTTTAAAGACAAAACTGATGCTAGATACCCCTTAAAACATTTAAATTCCATTAGAAAATACACTCTGACATTTTATTAAACACTTGGATTGTGACACGTGTCATGACCTATCCCCCAAGGCCCATGATGTGACTACCCCAAGACTGCATCTGATAGGACAAAGGCTGGAGACTAGTGCCTAGTAGTTATATCCCATAAATGGGAGGCATTTTTCTAAGAACCTATACACACACACCCAACTCCAAGCCATAGAGGCTGGAGAGTGAAAACGCTAAGTAAAGAAAATGAATGCATACCACTACAACCAAATAATAGGGTACGATAGAAAGTAAATCAGTAAAGTACAACCAGACCAAAATACAAGCCCACCAAAACAAAGACAACTAAAAATTCTGACCTGTAAACACGGGTACTAAAGCTACTATAAGAAGATTCTGAAAACACCTCAGCTTGTTTGATCTCACAAGGCACCATCTGGTCCTAGTCTAGGTCTTACTCTACCTAGGACTCCACCAAATCATTGGTCAACTGCACAAGATATGACACGTGTGGGAAAATCTTGTGCAAGGGTGAGTAAAATAATACTGAGTAGGGGACCCAAAAACAAAAGGTAAAAGACCAGAAAGGAAACACCACCAAGAAGGTACAGTCAACTCAACATAGTTATATGTCAACAACACATATAACAAGAACATTCATGTATACTCCTAAAATATTCCAAGACAAAACATCTCATCCACTGCTAGCCATATAGTTCCGCTCATAGCACACTCGATTCTGGGAGATCCCACTTCTCGAGCTATCCAAAAGAAAGCACGTAGAACAAGTCTACCAAAAGTATCTGAGAGAACATCTGGTCTTGATATGTCACAAAGCCTCCCTGAGACATCTAGTCTCATTGAGACAAAAAAGTCTTGATATCACAGCCAATCTGTAGTCACAGGATTATTCTTGAGGCATGCTCGTTCTGGGAGAAATCACTCCTCGAGCTATGAAGTTATTGGAGCCCCTTGAAAAGAGGTAATACTAATCTAGGACCCATCCAAATAGAACACACTGATAACTACCCAAAGCACACTAGTCAGGTCAATTCATGAAGGAAAGAATCAGATATCGATACACAGATAGGGGGTCATGTACCCAAGGCTCATTGGGGGACATCCTGGCCCTATTGGAATTATCATCCTAGATAGGGGACAAGTGCCCATGTAAATATTGGTCACACCCATACTACAAACCCTATATAAGGTACCATGAGGAGATGTGTGGACCAATCATGTATCTCAGTTTGGTATATGATCTAGCCTATGGATTCACTGAGAAATCTGGGCTGAGCCAACTCACTTCAGAACACAGACCATTCTCTATGACAGGAATTCCCACCGCGTCCTGGGTAGAGCAGACCAGCCCACTCCAGTAGGCCAGGTTGTGCAGGTGGGCTGGAAACAAGTCGGGTCAGGCCCAGCAGACCGGGTAGACCTGGTGGGTCTGGCCGATGGACCCTAGGCTGGGTTGGGTCGGGTTGGCCCAACAGGGTTGTCCACATTGGTTCAGACCGAACCCAGACCCAACCAACCTCTTTTCACTAAAATTCTTGTATCTTTATAACCTTAAGTCCATTTGATGAGTCATCTACGGTGTTGGGACCCTCTCAACGAAACGGTCCTTTTGAGATGGATTTAAGGGTTTTTAATCAAAAGATAAGGGGATTTTGGTGTTCTATTTGTCTTTCCTATGAGGGATTGATGCAGGATCCTGATCCCCTCATAGAGGGTGATAGTAGAGATAGATATAATACCCTTGGTATTCTCTATAAAGGTTCGATGTAGGATCCCATTACTGTCATAGATAATGACCCATGTTTTGAAGTGATTTGGCTCAGACCAACTTTCTCAGTGACTCTGTGGGATGGAACATGGATCACACCGAGAGGCCCAGTCAATATTCACTTCTCTTTGTGGTAACTTAGACAGGGTTTACAGTATGGGTGTGACCAATATTTATATGTGAAATCATCTTCTATCTAGGATGATAATTCCAGTAGGTCTAGGATGTCCCCCAGTGAGCCCTGGGTGCAGGACCCCCTATATGTGTATCGAGATCTGATTCTTTCCTTTGTGACTTGACCTGACCAGCGTGCTTCAGGTAGTTCTCGGTGTGTTCTCTTTGGGTGAGTCCTAGATTAATAGGACCTTTTTGCATGGGTATCTGATAACTTCATATCTAAAGGAGAAAGTTATCCTGAAATTAGAGTGCCTCAAGAAGAATTATGTGACTATGGATTGGATGTGATATAGATACTCATTGTCTCAGTGAGACTGTAAATCTCATGGAAACTTCATGACATATCGATACCAGATGTTCTCTTAGATACTTTTGGTAGATTTGTTCTATGTGATTTATTTCTGGTAGCTTGAGGAGTGGGATCTTTCGGAATCGAGTGTGCTACAAGAAAAACCATATATCTAGCAGTGGATGAGATGTTGCATCTTGGAATCCTTTACGAATATACCTGAATGTTCTTGTTATATGTTGTTTTAACATATAAATGTATTGAGATGAATGTACCTTCTTGGTCATGTTTCCTTTGTGGTCTTTAATTTTGTGCTTTGGGGTCCCCTACTGGGTATTGTTTTACTCACCCATGCATGGGCTTTTCCCACACGTGTCGTTTCTTGTGCAGTTGACTGATGCTTTGGTGGAATCGTAGGTGGAGTAGGACCAGGAACAGGACAAGATGGTGCCTCGTGAGATCAGATGAGCTGAGGTGTTTCTGGAAGCTTCCTATAGCAGCTTCAGTACCCGTGTTTACAAGTCAGACTTTTCAGTTGTATTTATTTTAGTAGGCTTGTATTCTGGCCCAGTTATACTTTACTACTTTACTTTCTTTCATACTCTTTTGTTGGGTTATAGTGGTATGAATGCATTTTATTTACTTATTGTTTTCACTCTCCAACCACTATGGCTTGGAGTTGGGTTCATTTCTATATGTTATTAGTAAAATACCTCCCATTTATGGGATATGCTTACTCGATGCTAGTCTCCAACCCCTGGTCTATCAGAGGCGGGCTTGGGGTAGTCATAGCATGGAGCTCGGGGGACGGGTTGTGACAACACGGGTCCATGGTAAGAATTTAAACCAACTACAAGACATTTAAAAACCAACAAGAGTTTTTCAAGAAAATAAAATTCCATAAGAAACCATTTCAAAATACTTGAACCATTTTTAAAGGATCCACTCAATAATTTTCAAATATTCTTGTCATGCGACTCATTTATTCCAAGAAAAAAATCTACTTGAGAACCATTTATAACCTATTATGGGATTAAATAATTATTCTAAAATCATAATAAATAATTTAAAAACACATAACCAATTTATAGCATGCATTATAAGGGAATCCCATAGTAACACTTAACCTCATTTCAAGTCGAACCATTTGAAACTCATTACCTTCGATGGAGAACACACAACTAAATAAAGAAAAAAACTTCCCGAACCTAGACAACCCAAAGTCCCATCATTAAAACCTACCTGAGACCTAATATAAATGTAAAAATTGGTTAGGGTTCATGGGATTTATAGAAACTAAGAGGGAAGGGAAAGGGATAATAGAGGATAATAAAGGCGAATAAAGAGGAATTACTTGCTTGAAATCAAGAAAAAAAGGCTCAAAATCATAAGAGGAAGATGGAATGAATCTCTCCCATGTAAACCATGCTTCGGGAAAACAAGAGAAGAGGAAAGGGATTCCATTCCTTAAAATAATGAGGGGGTAAGAAGGAAACTTTACACTTTTAATGAAATCTGGGCAGGACACATAGTTTTCCAATTTGTGTGTCAGCCACATAGTGGCCACTGCCTAGACAAACCAACCTCACACGGTTTGACAAAAGAGATTCCAAACCATGTGCTAAGCATAAAAATCCCCTCTATAAAAATTTTATACCAACTCACATGATTGTCACATGTTTTCTTCTAACTGTTCTCAAGTCATTCTCTAGTACCCATACCCAAATATGACTCAAATGATTTCCCCTAGGCCTTGCATAGTTTGGACCAAACCATGTGTATAATAAAAACAACTAGAAAAAGTCCCTACATGAAGGTAACTATATGGTTTCTCCTAAACCTTGTATACAAACTATATAAAGAGGGAAAAAATCTAAATTTCTCAAGTTTCAAGATAAAACCTCTCAAAAACTTAAATTAACCAAAGATAGAGTAAATTAATAAAAAAAATTAATAGTGACATGCGAGTGTCACAATTCTCCCAACCATGACCCTTTCTACCCTCATAAAATCCCCAATCAAACAAATATAATGATGTAAGGGTAAAAGTCCTCCACTTCTCCATAACTAGTGGAAAAATTAGGAATAAATCAAAAGACACCAAGACCATGAAATCATCAACAAGGTATATTCACAAAAAGACCAACTAAAAACCTTAAACAATATGAGAAACATCAAATGAGAATCAAAAATGAGAATCTGATAGGGGATTTTGAAAAATGGATACTGAAATAAGGTCTCCCCGCCATTTATAACTAATATAAATAGTGATCAACACATGAAAACTACTATAACAGGGAGCGTTACTAAGACAATTATGATTCCATAAAATCGCAAGAGAAACCATAGGATTCCACTAACCAAAAACATACATAAACTAGATTATCTTAAAGAATAATGCTCATTGAAACACTCATAGGACCCCAAAACCAAAGAATAGATAAGTTCACAATATCAGGTCTCTAAAATGATCCCCAACCATCACATCCAAAACAACCAATTTTTATATTACTAGTTACCACAAATCATTGAATATCCAAACATGAAAAGAACATAATGAAAAATACATTCCCTAATCAAGAAAATACATGGGATCTAACCTAGGATCGAATTCCAAAAGAAAGGGTGAACTAGAACCTCAAACCTAGGTTAACCTTTCATGATAACCCAACCAAATTTAAACCAACACCAGCTAGAGTATAATATTTACTAGAACTATGACTATCCTAATCACTCGAAACACACACCCCAAGGTCATTCCACATCTAAGAAGATTTTCAAAACCCATTCATATATCTCACTACAAATCCAACATCATTAGAGAATATATATAAGGTACAAAGAACAATGAGGTATGAGGAAATCCATAACAACCACCAATCAAACAAGAGAACCCAGTGGATGACGCTAAATAAAACCCACCTCAAGGCCACCAGGATATATGATCATCGAGTACAAATCCTAAAAATTAACCATCACCTAAAAACCCATGGGGATCAATCCTCACCAAAATGGTTCAAAAACATTACTTTAAAGAATAAAAAAATGGAATGACATTTCCCCTCCACTTGGAGTCTAGGAAAGATCCAATAATGTGGGAAAAACTACCCTTAAAGACATACATTTCCCTTTTACCAAAGACCTTTCTAGGAGGCACACTTTAAATATAATGAAACATAAACCCAACTCATTCATGTTTCCTAAATCACAATAAAATACCCCAACCTACGTGAAGGGAAAAATCAAAAAAACCAATTAAAAAAGTCAACTCACATGCTAAAAATCTCATTTCCTTGAAAAAAAATTACATCCCTAGATGAATAAAATCCATTTTTTAAAAACCCACATGATTTTAAAAGCACCCAACCATTTAGAAACATCTCATTTCATTTAAAATATTAATTCAACAAGGGAAATTAAAAATTTATCACTTAGCCTTTAAAACCCACCAATTCCTTTATAAAATAAGAAACCCACCCGAGATTCTCAAATATTATTCTTTAGAACATCCTCAAAACATTCAATGTTTCATTTAATTAAATTAAATCAATCTTGTTTTTAAAAATAACCCCATAGAGTTCCAAATTACTTTACTATTATACATCAATGGGTTTCAAAAATAATACATTTTCTAGATTTCATAATGAATTCAATCCATTTAGGGTAAAATATTCCCAATACCATAATGAAAAAATAAATCCCACTTTAAAAATAATCTTGAAGGGTTAAATTTTAAGAAAAAATATTTTCATGAAATCCAAACCCATTTTTTATAATTGATCCCTAAGGATCATTTTTTAAACCAAAAATGGTTTCACAAAATCCAATCATTTTAAAAAGCCTAATTTTATAAAAAATCACACCAAAAAGGAGGGACACTAAAAATCTTAAACCACATCTTCAACATATCACATAACACACCTTGTCTCTTCCCTCAACATTGGGGATCTCTCAGGAGCGGTCTAAATAAATATTCAAACAAGATTCAAAACCATGCTTGAATTGAAATCATGGGTTGATAGAACACATTATAGTCATGAAACATTCCCTATAATGTTAAAAAAAAATTGGGAGTTTGGTCACTGTTTAGTTTATCAGGCAATGTAGACCAACCTCGCGCCACTGATAAACTTTCTGTTCCCATCCCAAAAATCCAATCCAACCCCTAATAAAACTCACAATGTGATAATAAGGATCATCATATCATCAATGTTAAATCCGATAAAATATTGAATTCAAAATTAAAACCCCATTATCCATGGTAACTTGGACTCCATCATGAACGATAGTATGTAGTGCCCACTCATGGTCGACCACTTAAGTCCCAATAAAAATCTCAACTCAATCTTACTAGGATACCCCAAATAGAAAGATAGTGACTCAAGAACCTAGGTCCCTATTGAGAACCCTAGGATATAATACCATTTATAATGAAATAGTATAGCGATTCCATCTCAATCGACACCAGACCCGACCCACCACTAGATCAAAGGTAATTCCCAATCCCTATGGACTAACAACTAGTGCCTAGGTATCAAAAATTATATTTAGGAATGATTTAACCCTCATTATAAATATAAAATAAACTAGAAATGGAAATAGATAAAACATACAACCCATATGTAATAATCAAACATCCATACAAGGATAATCATACAACCAAAATAAATACAAATAGGAAATATAATCTTCACATTCTAGTCCATGAAATAGGTATATATGGGTTTTTTGGAAGCATTGTGTTAATGTGTGTTGTATTAATACCTCTCCTCAGCATGTTTTGACTCTTGTGAGTATGAGAGGGTAGGATATTGTTTTGTTGTTTATCTACACTAATTTTGATTCCATTAGGAGGCTGGAACTGTGGCAGAAGTTAGGGAGTTTCAACCTAGGAAGGGAAGCTTGGTTTGTAGGAGAATATTTCAACACTATCATAGATACAAGAGATAAGAAGGGTGGTGTGACATTCCCTTGCGACCATTTAAGATTTTAGATGATTTATGGTGTCACACGGGTTATCTGATCTTGGTTATTTGGGTACCAAGTTCACTTGGTGTAATAATAGGAAAGGTAACAGCCACATTTGGAATAGGTTAGATAGATGTCTTGGAAACTTGTTAAGTATGGATTCCTTCTCACGTACTTTGGTTAAACATCTCACTAGATCACTATCTGATCACTCTCATTTGGTGTTTATCATTTAGAGGAATCCAAGGAATTTTTATCTCTTTTTTATTCCAGTTTCTGGTCAATAAGGGAAGGATTCCTACATACTATTAGTTCCTCCTAGAACCAGCCAATGGGTGGGAATTTTTGGGTTGGTATATCCCCGATGCTGAGATGAATTAATTATGACCTTCAGATTTGGATTAGGGGCATCCATAACCATGACGATAGTCTGGGGGCATTCAAGAAGAAATTGAGATACTTGATTCAAGGCTTCAATAGTCTTGGGATGATGACGTTTTTTGTAGAATTGAATGATAATTAGTGTGTCTTAGATGATAAGATGTTGGAAGTGGAGAGAGTTTACAAAGAGAAATCTCAAGCTACATGGCTTAGGGAGGGAGACATAAACACAAACTATTTTCAGAACTTCTTTAAATAAATAAAGGTTATAAGGGGAATCAACCTGATTCTTCAGGATGGGTCCTATACCAATGACATTGAGGTGGATTATAACATGGAACTAGACCATTTTAAAGGCCTAATAGTTGGGTATGAAGGTTTCCCTAATTTAATCTTTGAGGTGGAAAGTGGAGAGGTTAGGTTCGTGTAGAATATCCCCAAGCTGGTTGAAGATTGAGATAATGACTTTATAGATGCCCTTCTAAACCTAGAGAAAATCTAGGAGGATTTTTATAGTTTTAATGAATATAGTGCTCGAGTCCCAAATGCTTTTCTTGGGTCTTTCTATATGGAGGCTCAGGAAATCATCAAAGATCATGTTTGGGGGGTATTTTAGGATTTCTTCAAAGGGGAGAACTCCCAAGAGTTTTGTGTGCCTCTAGAGTGGTTCTAATTCCAAAAGTCTATAATCAAGAATCTATTAAACAATATTGGACAATTTTCATATGTAATTTTTCATATAAAATACTTTCTAACCTTGTGAACTAGAGGCTCAAGAGTCTGGTTCTGAAAATTGTGTTAGAGGAACAGCATGGATTTATCTAAGGGAGAAGTATCCAGGGGCAGTGGGAATTGATCAAGAGATAGTGGGTGAACTTAATAAAAATACCATGGGCTATAATATTATTATCAAAACTAATATGTACAAGGCATATTAAAATATTGAATATAGTTTTATTATTAATGTTATGAGGGAAATAGGTTTCAAATAATGGGTCTTTGACATATTTTTAGGTGTTATTACTCACCTTGGATGTCTATTTATCTGATTGGGAGAAGCTTTGGTTTCTTTAAAACCATTCATGGTTTGAGGCAGGGTGACCCACTCCCACCCAACCTATTTATCACTGCTCAGGAGTCACTCACTATCGATATGAAATGATGCTTGGAGTAGGGGTCGATTAGGCCTTATAAGAATAGATTATGAGATAACCTCATCTCTCATTTGATGTTTGTTGATGAAGTTATTTTATTTATTAATGGTGGGTAGAGGTTTATCAGAGGATGGAATAAAATTATAGAGACTAATAGAAAGCTCAGTGGTTAGAGGATCAACCTGGTCAAGAGAAATTTCTTTGTCTCCATCAGGTGTCTGGCATGGCTAAGAAGGGTCATTCAAAGGAAACTGAGTATGCAACAGAGGTAGTTACCTTTGGTGTACCTTAGTGCTCCCATATCAAATGGAATAATTCTAAAGAGTTGGTATGAAGCCATGCTAAATATAATAATGGGATATATATATAATTGAAAAAAAATCTTTTATTCAATGGGTGTATTACCTTGATCAATACCATGTTATCTTCTATGACTATGCATTATCTATCAGTGATCAAACTTCTGAAAGGTACCATCGAGCATATGGAGAAAATCATGAATAATTTTATGTGGGATACCAATGAATCAGATCATTATCACCGGGAAGCCTAGAAGAGATTGGTGAAGCTGATCGATGAGGGTAGTATCAACCTGCATTACATATCGGAGGCCATGCATGCCATGAAAGAAAAATCAGCATGGGATATTGTGGAAGTGTAATCACTTTGGACCAAGTTCATGAGATCCAGGTATGAAAATGAATGGGAGGAGTGGGTTGTGAATGCAAGAAAACCGTTAAGGATAACCTGAAATATGATCAAAAAATTTTAGGTTCTAAAGGATAAGGTTCAATGGGTCATGGGAAGAGGTGAGATCATGTTTTGGAAGGATAACTGGTTAGGTGAGGCGTTGTTCTTCCCAAGTTGTCCATTCTTGAATATTTCTTTTTGGGAGGACTATACTTTCCAAATTTCATTAGAATGAAACTCAAAAACTGTCAAAGAGATATTTTTGATACATTTGTATGGTCGATGTCTTGGATAGGCATGTCTTCTTCACCTTGAGATTTGGGTGCTTCAATGTAAAATATTATCATGAAATAATCTATTCTCAAATAGGTAATGATGTGTGGGAAAAAAGATATAGTGTAAATGGATTGCAGGTAAGATGAATTTCCTTATCTGGAGTGTAAGGAATAGAGAAATTCCAATGGATGACAATGTACAGATGAAGGGTATCTTACTGGATTCTTACTGCTGGTGCTGCACTTTACTATGTCAAGAGTCCTCATGGAACTTGTTTTTCAAAAGAGAGTGAGCGATGGGTATCTGGAACACCATTAGAGGTTTCATGGTTTTATTAGGTGGTGGGGAGAATATAGCTGAGTTTCTAGAGTTGTCATTTTAGGAGGGAGATCAAATCACGGAGGAGTCCAATATGAGATCCTTAGTGATATTGGATACTTGATAGGTCATATAGGAGGAAAGTAACAAGTAAATGTAGGGGAAAATATTTTCTCTCTTATTCATATATGTTCGGGTTAGATCCCTTGTGGATGAACATGGTTCTCTCTATCCTAGCAATTACATCTTTAAATCTATGAATATGATTATCCCAAGGGTGGTTTTGAATGCATGTTCAATGGTACTAGAAATAATGGGGTGTGTGTGTGCTAGAATCCTCTCTCAAGTGGTCTAAAATTAAATATTTATGGGTCATGTGTGGTAGGGGATATGAGAGGTGGTGGGATTATCTGGGATGGTAGTGATTTTGTACTGTGGATATTTAGTGCCTTCTATAGTGTTGATAACTCTATATGGGCTTAAGTGAGGTCCTTGATCAGTGGGATTCTATTATCTAGGTTATATAATTTTAATATCATGGAGGTGTAAATAGACTCTAAGGTAATGGTGTACATTCTTCAAGGAAGGAGTAACCAACCATAGTACTTGTATTATCTCATTAGAAAGTGAATGACGTTTTTATATTAGGATATGGTGGTCATCCACACATGGAGAGAAGGAAAATTTTCATATGATGCACTATCTAGGAAAGGAGTTCTGAAAGAGTCACTTATTTTATATTCTGATACAGGCTCTCTTCTAGAAGACTGTTAGCTCATTGTCAAGGGTGATTCTCTCAGTCACCATCATTTTTGTCCACCTTGATTGTTATGTTATTTTTTTTTATTAAAATAAATAAAAATATAATTTTCAATCATATTTGAACATAATATAAAAATAGAGTTTTTAGATGCTTTATAAAAAAAAGTGTAATAACATGACACTTACCCATTTACACACAACCACCCTCTTAATATAAAACAAAACAGGGGTGGTTAAACATTTTAATAAGGTAATATAACTAAATAAAGAGGGAATTTAAAACTATAAGAACAAACCAAATCACTTTTTTATCCCTTTTTCCAAACTTTTCATGAAAACTCCTTTTTCATAAACAATCATAAGGGGAAAAACCCATTACTTAAAACTTATTCAAGAAATTCCCAAAAAAATCCTTTTTAAATAAAATTTCAAACCTTTTAAAAAACCTATTTTAAATTAAACCAATACACTCAAAGTTTTATAAAAATCACACATAGACACCCAAAAATTAAGTAAATAAAATCTAAAAAACAACTTAACAATAGTTCTGATAGTCAAATTAACTAACGAAATACAATCAAGTCCTAAACCAAAGTATAATAAAACATCCTGATAAAGACCTAGAATCATGGGAATCATCCCAAGGTTCTAATAATAAATATCTAAACTAGTAATAAGGAACCTAGGCTAGAACTATTGAACCTATCTCATCCCTGAGAATCTCGTTGGACTATCTGAAATTGAATGTACCTAAATCTCCTTTACTACCACAAGAACATATAAAAAGGATCTTTAACACACAAGTACCACTACCCCTTCTAATATAACTATCTCAAAGTATATGGAAAACACTCCCTAATTGACACACTACCTATACTAGGGTTTTCAATAACACAATTCATATACTATATTCCTAGGACTCCCATGATAAGTCAACTAGTGGTGAGTATAATAGAACTATTACATAATTCAAAGAAAAAAATTGAAATAACACATGCGTTACCTCTCACACCCTCACAAGAGAAAACCCCATTCACATCTATACACACACAACAAAAATATGAAGAATTAATATAAAACATTCCCTCATGGGATCACAAGACACCATGAGTATAAAAATAGTCACATTAGGGTCAAATATGGTCTCACACATTTATAAAACCACTTTTTATAAATTTCCAAACATGCTTTAACAAAAGTGCTTAGGAATCTGATCCATTTTAAAACCATTTGAAAACCAATTTATTAATATCCTTTTAAGACCATTTATCAATAAAATCTTTTTAAATTCAACTTGAAAATCCAACCATTTCCATAAAATCACTTTGTAAGGAAACACATCCCTTTTTAAAATGAATCCAATAGGATCTAAGAACCCTTTTACAAAACCACCCCTTCCAATTCAAAAAAATGTTAAGTTTTTATGAGGACCACGATCCCAAAAAAAATAAAAATAAATAAATTCAAATCCCTTTGATTTCAAAAACATACTTTTAAAACATCATACCTACTTTGAAGAAAAAAACAGTGTCAAACACCCCTTCAAAACAATTAAATTCCTTTAGAAAATCCGTTTTGGAATTTTATAAAACACTTGTCATGTGACATGGGTATATTCTAAGCCTTGAAATTAATTTAAATCCATTTAAAAACTAACAAGGGTTTTTCATAAAAATCAAATTTTATAAGAAGCCATTTCCAAACACTTGAAATATTTATAAAAGAGCCACTCGATAATTTTCACAAGTGCTTGGAATGCAACACATCCATGCCAAGAAAAAAATCGATGTGAGAATCATTTTTACCATACCATATATTTATAAAATGCTTATAAAATCATAATAAATCATTTAAAAACACACAATAATTTTATAATATGAATTATAAGGGAATATTATAGAAAAACTTACCTCATTTTAAGTAAAACCAACCAAAACTCATCATCTTTGATGGATAATGCACAACCGAGTAAAGAAACAACCTTATCAACCCTAGAGAACCCAAATAACCATCATTAAAACCTCACACAAACCTAATAAAAAACCCAAAAATAGTTATTGTTTACTTTTGTTAGATAAAATGAGAGATAAGGACAAGGGATAATAGAGGAGAAGAAAGGGGGAAGAAAGAGGGTCATACCCACTTAAAATCTATAACAAGGCTCCAAATCAAAGGAGAAAGTGGAAATTAAGCTCCCACATATGCACCATAATTTTTCTGAACAATTTTACAAGAAATGTATTTTAAGCCTTAAAATAATGTGGTGTAGAAATTAAATTACACACTTTTAATGAAGTATAGGAAGGATGCATGGATTGGCCGTATAATTTTCCATATTGTGCACCAATTGTGTGTTAGACACTACTTATAAAACCCAACCACACATGGTTTAGTATTATGATTTACAAATCATGCACCAACTATTAAAAACCCCTCTATCAAAACTACATATATGCTCGTATTCTTATTGCACGGTTTCCTCTAACTATGCTCAAGTCGTGCATTAGTACCCAAACCCAAATATGACTCACATGGTTCCCCTAGGCCTCACATGGTTTGTAATAAACCATTAACATAATAAAAATAATAAAAAATCCCCTAATTTAAGGTATCCTCATGGTTTCCCCTAATCTATGCATGAAAACCATACATAGAGGTAAAAATTCTGTATTTCTCATGTTTTAGATCAAAACCTCTTAGAAACTTAAATTACCCTAATATGGATAAAATTTTATAAAATGTAAGGTAATAGTGGAATGTAGGTGTCACATATCTTAAATATAAACTCAAATGGAGGAGGTGATGCATGGATCTGTAATGAGTATTTATGAAGAGAGGGGAGATGGTGAGATTGTATGGTAATGGCCATAGAACGAAGGGGAAAATCAGAGAGCATAGAGGTGAGGAGAAAAGAATGGAGGGGTGATAACATGGGAAGAGATTAGAGGGGCGACATGTATAGGATGACATGGGAGGATAGGGAGGAATAATGACAGGGGATGGATTCAATAAAGTATTTTTAACTCTATTTTTGAGGTTTGAGAAACTGTTACTTTAAGTACTATACTACAGTAGTTAAAATAAAACCATTAAAGTGTAAACTCAATTATTATAGTTTTATAAAACCATAATATTAAACCCTATATTATTAGGGTTTATTAAAACTATGATAATGGACCCTCAATTATTGTGGTTCATTAAAAGAACGACAATAGATCCATGAGAATAGGAATAAAATTTAGTAGTGACCAACTAGGGTTTGTTGTATCCATCTTTTTTTAAATATTTGTTTCAATATTTTTTACTTCATATTTGTTTTTATATACTAATGATTTTTTGAATTTTTTTTAATATTCAAGGGAAATATTAAATATTTATTATGTTATTTTCTATTTACTTATCTAATATGTTTCTAAATGAAACCACTAGAATACATCATGAATAATGATTCATAATTACATGAGTAATACATTGGCATGTAAAAACGACTTGGTTTCTTCTAAACCCGATTAGGCCAGACTGACCTGAATAGTGCCATGGATTGGCTGAGGATCATCCCTAGGATGAACTTGATTTTTTATTTTTGTAAAAATTATAATTATAATATTAGTTTTTAAAGTTTATGAAATATAAAAATATTTATAGATATTTTATAATTATAATATGTGCAACACCTAAACTAGTTGGTCTAGAAACTCCCTTGGAGACTAATGGTAGAGGTTTGAGCCCCCCTACCACCAATTTTCCAAGATTTTTTAGGTTTTTATGAATTTTATTAAGTTTATTAGATGGTATTTAGGATAGGTTTTTGATCTTGTCCCATGGGTTGGGCTTTCGATCTACCCCAATCAAACCCTAGGCCCGAGCTTGACCCAAAAAGTGTAGTGACTCAGACTAGGCCCGACTCAAAGCCGACCTGGTTTATTTTTATTTTAAAAAAATATAATTATAATATTAGTTTTTAATTTTTATATATACTTATATTTATAAATATATAACTATAATAGTTGCAACACATGAATCATTTAGTTCAAGAACAACCTTGGAAGCCATAGGTAAGGGGATTGAACCTCCCCAACTGTGATAATGTAAGTTTTAGTATGAATTATTTTTTCATAAATTATATTTTTATTATAAAAAATTATATAAATTAGAATAAGAATTATGGTATAACACAAAATAAATGAATATTATTAAATAATAAAACCTTACATATTAAGGATGAATACAATCTATAAGATAAATATAAGGCCAACAAGATAATAATAATAAGTATATAAGAGAACTACATGGTTTAAATATGAATCATTGTAGCCCCCATGAAAATGATCTCACTGATAATAATGATATAAATAAGGGAAATATGTGGAAATATGGAAGAAAATTTGAGGATAAAATAATAGAATAATTTTTTTGATATTTATAGGGGAAATATGAATCTTGAGGTTAGTTTTTATTTATATGTTGAAGAAACTATTAGATTTAGTCATTATATGATTCCTATAAGTAATATGATATGATATAATTAGGTATTTTTTATAAATCAGTTTTATGTTTAATTAATGTTATGTATTTATTTGATGAATATTTATTTTAAAGTGTATATATAGTCATCTAATGTTATAAAGGATGTTTTATTTAATAGTTACATGAAATTTATTATTATATTTTACTATCTATTTAAGGAATTATATTATTATAATATAAAATTATAAATGGATATTTTTGGATTCTTTAGGTTTTATTTTAATGATTGTTAATTTTAGATGTGAAATTATCAAGTAATGATATGGTAATAAGGTTTTATTTTTAAAATAAATGCATGTTAAATATATTTCAAAAATAAACAGAAGGTATGTGATCTAATTGTGATCCAATCTCATGTGAATTTGTGTTTAATCTGATGTAAGTTATTTATACATGAGCATGGATTTAATTTTATGTGAGCACTATAGAGTTATTCATATGTTACAATTAATCTCATGAAAATTGTATATGAATCTAAAATATGTCACATTACAATATATTAATCACACACAATCACATATATAACCTGACATGAGAACAAATTTAATATGTCATAAGTGTAGTTTTATTCTGACACAAATCTAATACTATGTGAGCATGGATTTAATCTGATGTGGATTAATTTTATTCACATGTGAGAATATTATGTGGATAGGTTTAAATCACACACAAGACCTAATTAATAATATGTATTATATCCCACACCTTCTTATTCATACAAAGGTTAATTGCTGACCCAATGATTTTAACATGAATCCCTACTTCACCTTATTCTTATTCTTACACAATCCTTAAAACTCCCTCATGTATTGTTTATTGAAACCTGAGCTAAAAATATCATTATTTTACACAATTTACACAATATGAACATTATATCTCACAAATAACCATGAAATCCCAATAATATAATGAAAATTGTATCTTATGACTATTTATATAGGCAACAAATTTTATACAACTTGTGAACATTTCTCCATAATCGAGCCACACTAGATCTATAACAACCATGTTATTTATTACACATTAATTCATGATTTATTACATAAAATTATGCATAATACAACTCAAAATATCAATAACTATGGTGTATTTTGGAATTAGGTATATAGTACAATATCTTTAACATGGGATACAAAAACATTATTGAAACCTTCCTTAACATGTTTCCAGAATTAAATGGATTCTAAAACTAAACGGGGTAACCTAGGAAAAAACATAAGAGAGGGGTGAGATATAAATCCCAATAAAAGAATAAAAATGGAATAAGGTGATACATGTTAGAATATATGCATATTAATGGGTTATAAAAAGATTAGGAATCATAAACATGAACAATGAGACATGATATAGCATGATAATCATAACATGATAAATGTGGAAACAACTTAAAAACACTGCATCATAAACATAGGTCAAGGATAAACCTCCAATACATAATGGTGTAAAAATTCCCATAAATGAATCAGGTTTACTCTCTATCCTTACATTATGTCTCATGAGACTAAACATTATCCAATGCATTGGAGTGCTATATAATTCTGGGTGCACCTGTCGTATTCATTTCATTCTCATGCTTAAGTTTTCCACATAAATCATACAACATAGATTCATTCATCTTAATAATTTATTCCATGATAAAGTATTATAGAATACATATATTTAATTCCAAAAGAAAAAATTATATGTGCATAAATTTTAAAACCCTTGATAGGAAATAGGTATGGTATTCACTACACAATTGTTATGGCATGAAAAATCATGATGAAAATTCGGCAGCATAACGACGTCGCTTAAAGATTCATAAAAATGGGTTCATGAGAGAGAAGGGGGTATCTCATTACATAGACATAAAATTGGTAGTGATAGAGACATGGAAAAATATATCTCAACATTATAAATTGGAAATATAGGTCATAGGTTAATGAACAAACTTGAATAAATAAAAGAATCCTAACAATATTTCAGCATGGTAACAGGTGTACATAAAGAATCATGGGAGGCTTAATGAGTGTGAAAGTGGGATTTAATCATTTATAAATTAAATGGAAAATATGGGGAATATTTATGAACATATCCCAAAATAATAAAATGGAATTTAATATGCATAACATAAAAGAAGTGCTTGAATGGAAATGAGAAGAGAGAAATCCCTTACATGAGTGTATGACTCTAAATGATTGGGAGGGGATTATTGAGAGATTTAGGGTGCCTTGAGAGAACTCTATAGGTTTAGGTCAGATTATGTATGTTCTCAAAGTATTTTTAGTGAAGATAAATGGGATATTGGGTGGGTTTATATAGAAAATGAGGGGGATTTCTTTATTATTTTGGTTTTGGACTCTACATACTAAAATAACCAAAATCACAAACCATACCATGGTTTTTTCACATGTTTTCTAAAAAATGGGAGTTTTTATAATTTTTTTATATGTACAAGGTCCTAACTTAATAAAATAATACCCTTGATTATGTGTAGGTGAGTCATACTCTTACAGAAATGACTTTAAAACCATATAAATATATTAATGGTTTGGGAGGATTCATAGAGGCTTTATTAAATAAATATAATAAACTTAAAATCACATTATTTTAAATTTAAAACATATATTTGGTCTTTTATACCCTTTATAGTATTTATGACATCACTTTTGGGTCATTATGATGTCATAATACACAAAGTATATTTATACGGTATTTAATTTTTAACCGAAAATTCGACTATCTCAGAAAATTATGAAAAATTCACCATTAGATAATTTTGATGTTATGATTTGTAAAAAAATATTCATTTAATATAAATAATTTTCTAAAAATTTTCATTTTCACTTTTAATATAGTAATCGATAGTTATTGAGAAATGATGAGTTTTTGACAATAACAGTTTTTGAACCCTTATAAAAATTACATTTGAATTCATAAAAATTATATGATCATTTATATTTAATAAACATTATTTAATAATAATATTTTATTAAAATATTATTTATTTAAAAAACCATTAATTCATCAAAATAAGTTCCTCAATTAAATTTGAATATTACCCAAAAATACTATTTGTGTTTTATTATATCGAAATACAAATCATTTATAAAGTAATCATAATAGGATGAAAATATATTCATAATTCTATAAAAAATAATGTAAATAATCATAATGCTATGGTCTTTATATATATACCTTTAATACACCATCAAACACCCTAAGAGTAAGGTGTGTGATGGCGGGACTTTCATAGGGCGGTTCGGCGAATGTGGTTTGGGTTGTGATCTCGATGAGCTTAAACTTATTGCATAAATGGTTTTTATAATTCTTAAGTTATTATATATCATCTTGGTATTAGACAAGTAAAATAACATTGATTCTATCTCCCTTAGAGACTATGATAAATGGGCTTTGTAGGGTATGATTCTACTGGTTGAGGTCATCACTTTGTCTTTGTCAATTGGATTTGTAAAAATTCTATATTTATACTAATCATGCCATCACTGTTCAACAACTATCTTATCAACTTTAATGACACTTAATGGTATTTTAAATCCAATTGTATATAATAAAACAAAATAAGTTCATGTTTTTTCTATTACCATATAGCATAATAAGACATTTAATTAAATCAAAAGGTGAATTTTATTTATAACAATTTGGGTGGTTAAAATCTTCCACCTTAAGAAATTTTACTCTCTAAAATTTCATTTCCCACACTAAAATAGATTATGGTAACTATGCTTCATCACTTCCTCTAGTTCCCACATTGCTTTTTCAAACTTGTGGTTTCTCCACAGTACTTTGACCAGGTGCATTGTCTTATTTCGTAGAACTTTGCCTCTATAATCCAAGATCTTCATTGGTTTATCCTCAAAGGAAAGGTCATTCTCTAATGGTACCATATTTGTATTGATTAAATGTGAGGGTATGTTATGTACTTTCTCTATATGAATACATGGATTACATCATGTACTTGAGATAGGTTTTATGGGAGTGTTAGTCGCCACTGCTCTGATGCGATCAAGGTTCTCAAAGGGGCCAATGTATCTTGGACTAAGCTATCCATTCATCAAAATTATCATCACTTAATTCCATGGATATATGTGGAGCAATACCATGTCTCTAACATCAAACTCTAGGTCTCATCGACAGTTGTCATCATAACTCTTCTATCAACTCTAAGCAGCCTTGATGTGTTGGTGAATGGTCTTAACTGTTTCTTTCATTTCTTCAACCATTTTAGGACCTATCAGTTTTCATTCCCCAACATGCATGTGTTCTGAACCTATTTCTATAAATTGATTCATAGGGAGCCATTTTGATTCTCGAGTGGAAACTTTTGTTGCAAGAGAACTTAACCAGTGGAATATGTTGTTCCCATCCTCCTTTAAAGTCCATAGAACATGCTCGCAATGTGTCTTCTAATTTCTAAATAGTCTGATCAGATTTTCCATCATTTTGAGGATGATAGGATCTACTAGATTTTATCCCAATGTTTAGAGAATATTGGATACATTTCTAGAACATGTAGTTGAATATCATATCTAGATTGGATATAATCGATAGTGGTAATACATATAGCCTTACCACTACTCTAATGTATATTCGTACAAGTTGATCTAGTGAGAAATCCCCTAGATGTATTTGGAAGTCCAGTGACAAAGTACATGGTGATATTTTCCTATTTCTATGTTGGTATGGGTAATGGTTGCATCATCCCCTTAGACTTCATCCTTTCAAACTTCATTTTATGACATACTAGGAACTTTGATGTATATTCAATGATCTTCTTCTTCATATTGTCCCACCAATAGTGATCTCAGAGATCTCGATACATATTTTTGCATCCAAGGTGAATGGAGAAATTTGAACAATGTGCATCATCCAACAGTTCCTTCTTTAACTCTTGATTTGATGGTACACATAATCATGACCCAAATCTCACAACTCCTTATTTGATAATATAGAACTCCAAGGATTTCCCTTTTCTTATAGTTTCCACCCTCTTCTGAATTCTCATATCATTTATCTCAACATCCTTTATCTTTTCCATAAGGGATGGTCGAGAAATCATTTGTGAAAGTATTTATGATGTTCTTTCCTTTATGATTACCATGTAAATCCTTTCCAAATATAAGAAGATTAGATCCCTATCAATTCTCATCAATTATGGAATTACTGGATCCTTTCTACTTAGAGTGTATGTTACTTTATTCACTTTTTCTGGATGGTTGTGAATTGAGAAACCATAGTATTCGATCAGCTCTAACTATCTTCATTAGAGAATATTCATCTCTTTCTATGAGAATATATAATTGAGGCTTTTGGGATGAGTATATATTTCACACTTCTCCCCAAGGAGATAATTTCACCATATTTTCAAATTGAATAACATTACAGCCAACTCCATATCATGTATTGGGTAGTTCTTTTCACGAACATTCAACTACCTTGAAGCATAGGCTATTACTTTGTCATTCTGTATTAACACATAGACTAATCCTTTATTTGAAGCATTACTAGATACCATGAAAATCTCTCCAGTTGTGGGTAGTGTGATAATAGGTGTAGTGATAAGCCTCATTTTCAACTCCTTGAAGATCTATTTTCATCAATCATTCCTAGAAAACTTTAATCCCTTCTGATTTAGCTTGGTAAGATTTCTCACAGATTAGTGGTAATACCCAGCTAACCCAAGAAAACTATAGATGTTTTTCATAGATATTGGCCTCGGCCATCCTTTAATTACTTCTATTTTTGAAGGTTCCACAGATATCACATTGCTTGTGATGATATTCCCCAAGAATGAGACTTATTTCAACCAGAACTCAAATTTTCTGTACTTGGAATTGATCTTCCCCTTTCATAAGGTCTTTAACATAGTGATCTAATGCTCCTCATGCTCCTCCTTTATTTTTAAGTATATTATAATATCATCTATAAATACTACCAAAAATTTGTTGAGGTAATATTTAAATACTTTATTCATGAAGATCATGAAGATTACTGGAGCATTGGTGAGTCTGAATGGAATTACTACGAACTCATAGTGCTTGTACCTTGTACGAAAAACAATATTAGGGATATCCACCTTCTTCAAACTAACTTGGTAATATCCCGACCGTAGATCCACCTTGGAGAAGTATTGTTCTCCACATAGCTGATCGAACAAGTCATCAATATGTGGAAGAGGATAATTGTTCTTTATCATGATCTTGTTAAGCTCGTAATAATCAATACAAAGGAGTATTTACACATCCTTATTTTGGATGAAGAGGACTGGTGCACCCCATAATGAGTAACTTGGTCATATGAACACTTTATACAAATTATCCAGTAGTTGTTCCTTAGTATCCTCACATTCCACAACATCCATTCTATATGGAGTATTGTATAAAGGTAACACCCTAAGTATAAGAATGATTGAAAATTCAACCTCTCAGCTAGGAGAAAGACTAGAAAATTCCCCTAGAAACACATCAGCATATTCCCTCACAATAGGCATGTCTATGAGAATGGTTAATTCCTTAGACTCAATCGTTTTAGCTATATACGCTTACTCTTAGGGAAATAATATCCATGCTTGAGATGATGGTGTTAAAGAAGATTCATTCTCCTTTCACTTGTAAAAAACAATGGTTGATTCGAGATAGGGAGAGTGATTTACTTCTCATGGAAAATTATGTGGGATTTATATAGGGAAATCCAATCCATTACTATAATTGAATCAAATTTCTCCAAAGTGAGTATAAAAAGGTTCAATGGGAAGTAAATACCAAAAAAAATTAATAGTGGAGGAGTTATATACTTGGGATGCAATAATTTCCCCATTTTCCATTTTCACTGATAACTCTACTTACATGATTTGTGGTGGTGTTTGAATAGTTCTACTAAACTTTCATAATATAAAGGAATGCATAGAACAATAATAAAAAATTACATTCTCTATTCTTGAATGAATAACTAGAATACCTGAAACCAATTCATTGTTGGGATCCACTTTGGTGGTTGAGATGTAAAATTTTCCCCCTTTATTCCTTAGAGGTTGTTGTTTGTCTCATAAAAACCTTTTCTTAGTGCATTGTTTTGAAAAGTTCCTTGGTTCCGTGTAGTTTTAGAAATGAGAAATATGTTGAGGGTTGACTGGATAAATCCTCTCTTCTAATGCATTAGGGGGTTTCTTCCATTGGTAATCACTAGTTAAGTATCATTTCGTCCTACATCTAAATAATTTATTCATTCCCCTTGGGCAATTTCTAGGGTTCTTCTGCTCACACCTTTGACAAGTGGGATGTTGAAATTTCTTGGAACCATTGGATTTATCCATCAAATCACTAGAATTAAACTCTAATTTGTGCTTTTTATCCCTGTGATACCCTTGATATTTTCCAATCTCCATTTCAACTTTGATGGCACACCAGAAAAAAAAAATCATAGTTATCAAAGTCATGGATCACTAGGTATTTTCATATACTAGGTTTTATCCCACCAAAGAAGTTTTCAACCTTGAATTTAGGGGTAATAAAAAAGAAAAATGTGTATCATAAAAGTCTTATAAATTTTGACTCGTACACTTTGATAGATTCATCATACTTTTCCTTCAGTGAAAGGAAGTCCCTTTATATTTTATTTTAGAGAGTGTGAGTAAAATATTTATTAAAAACATATTCGATAATTCCTTCCACTCCATCTCTTAGATATCTTCCTATGACTTCATATTCTTGATCAATGTCCACCACTGGTCATTTTATCCCTCCATATGATAAACATCCAGTAGAACCTTCTCTTGTTAAAAATATTTAATGATGGAGAAGATACTCTCAATGGAGTTGATCCATTGTTCCATGATTAAGGGATCAGATGATCCATTCAGAGTTGGAGGCCTTTGTGGCATAAAGTTCTCAATCATATCTTGTTCTCTCTTAAGGGGATTTGGATGATCCTCCTGATCTAGGTTTCTATTTAGAATATGATTCAAATGAGAGAGTATCATCATGAAGTTTTTAATTCCTACTCCTATCAGGTTGGACATCTTGTTGGGGCAGTCATCACATTTCCCATCACATTGATTGTTTATCCAATTCATCCTATTTCTGGCCATTGGCTAGAATAAAAGGAAAATTAGGGATGAGTACTTTTAAGCTATTAAACACATAAATAGAAACTTAATTACATTAAATGGGTAACTTATAAGTTACATTTATTTCTTTAACTTATGAATTTCTAGGCTTCAATATATGTTATCCATCATCTGTTTCCTAATATATATTCTTATGGACATTTTTTGTTCCCTTAATAATGGTTTGTAATGAGATTATGAATTTACATAATCATATCCACCAAGAGTGTCAAACCAGGTGCGTAGTAAGACCCATTGTCGTGTACTAGGTTACACTGAGTCAGGCTTGGCATACCTTGTCAGAGTTTTTACCCCTAGGTACATCTGTTCCATAACCACATCCACTTGTAGTATTTAGATAAGGATGTATTTTCTTGATAAACTACTTACTCTATACTTACCCAAATTTAGGGAATTTTTTTTACTTAGACTTATTCCTGAGTCTTTCACTATAGTTTTCTAATCCTAATCCCAAAAATAACTAAAAATTTTATTCGATACCAACTATAACAACCCTATTCATTATTATACATTAATTTATGATTTATTACATAAAAGTACACATAATGCAACCCCAAATACCGATGAGTATATTGTATTTGGTAATTAGGTATATAGAATAACATCTTGAACATGGGATATAATAATATCATTGAAAACTTCCTTAACATGCTTCTAAAATTCCATGTATTTTAAAACTGCACGGGATAACCTAGGGATAAACATAAGAAAGGGGTGAGCTATAAATACCAATAAGGGAATAAACATGGAATAAGACAATACATTTTAGACAATAGGAGTATCAATGGGTCATAAAAAGAGTATTAATCATAAAAATAAACAATCAGTCATGCTATAGAAAGATAATCATAACATGGTAAATGTGGAAACAACTTAAAACACTACATCATAAACATCAGTCAAGGTTAAACTACTAAGACATCATGGTGGAAAAAGTCCCATAAATGAATTAAGTTCACTCCCTATCCCAACATGATGTCTTATGAGACTAAACATTACCCAACAAATTGGGTCTCTATATAATTCTAGGTGCACCGGTCACATTCATTTCATTCTCATGATTAAGTATGCCACATAGATCATAAAACATGGATTCATTCACCATCATAATTTGTTCCATGATCAAGGACTGTAAAATTCATATATGTAAGTCCCAAATAAAAATTTATGTACGCATAAATGTGAACACCCTTGGAAGGAAATGGGTATAGTATTCAATACACAATTATTTTGGCATGGAAAATTTCAATGAAATTTCTATATCATAACAGCATCACTTAATGATTCATAAAAATGGATTGATGAGAGAGAAGGGGGTATCTCATCACATAGAAATAAAATGATAAGTGATGGGGACATGGAAAAATATATCCCAACAATAAATATTGGAAATAGAAGGCATAATTTAATGAAGAAACTTGAATGATGAAAAGAATAATAACTATATTTCGGAACGGTAACAAGTGTACATAAAGGATAATGGGAGGATTGATGAGACTGAAAGGGGGATCTCATAATTTATATATTAAATGGATAGTAAGGGGAATATAGAATAACATATCCCAACATAATAAAATTTAATTTAAGATACATAACATAAAATAAGTTCTTGAATGGAAATAAGAAGAGAGAAATCCATTACTTGAGTGTGTGGCCCCAAATTCTTGGTAGGGTATTCCTGAGAGATTGGGGGTGCCTTGGGAGGACTATAGAGAGTGTAGGTCAGAGTATGGATGCGCTCCAAGGAGTTTGAGTGAAGATAAATGGTATCTTGGGTGTTTTTATCTAGGAAATGAGTGTGATTTATTTATTATTTAGGTTTTGGAGTCTATATAATAAAATAACCAAAACCACAAACCATACCATGTTTTTTCCCATGGTTTCTGGAAAATGAGAGTGGCTCTCATTCTTTTATAAGTCCAAGTTCTAAACATAATAAAATAATAACCTTGATTATGCGGAGGTCAGTCATACTCTTAAATAAATGATTTTAATACCTTAAAATATATTAATAGTTTTGGAGGATTCATAAAGGATTTATAAAATAAATAAAATAAACATAAAAACACATTATTTAATTTTTCAAGAGGAATACCTGGAATACATCATGTACTTGAGATATATTTGGTGGTAATGCAAGTCAATAGGCTACTGCTCTAATGTGATCAAGAATCTCATAGGAGACGATGGATCTTGGAATAAGTTTTCCCTTCTTCCCAAATCTTATCAGTTTCTTCCATGGAGATATTCAGAGGAATACCATGTCTCCAACATCAACCTCTAGGTATTGTTGACAATTGTTAGCATAACTGTTCTATCGACTCTGATCAGCCTTCATGTGATGTTGAATGGTTTTAACCTTTTCTGTGATTTTCTTGACCATTTTATGACCTAGAAGTTTTCATTCCCAAAATTCATCCCAACAGAAGGTGTTCTTCGCCTATTATCCCATTAAGAGATTTATAGGAATAAATTTGTATTCTTGAGTAGAAACTATTGTTTTAAGAGAACTCAACCAGGGGAAGATGTTGGCCCCATCCTCCTTTTAAATCTATAGAACATTCTCACAATATGTCTTCCAATGTCTGAATATTCCACTCAGATTGTCCAACAGTTTGAGGATGATAGTTTGTACAGAATTTAATATCAATGTTTAGATCATGTTGGAGAATTTTATAGAACTTGGAGGTGAATCTCGAATCTTTATTGGATACAATCGACAGTGGTACTCTATATAGCCTTACCACTTATCTAATGTATATCTATGCAAGTTGATCCAGTTAGAAATCCTCTCGAATCACAATAAATTGAGATGCCTTTGTAATATGATCCACAACAACCCATATAACATTATTTTCCATCGATGTCTTTGGAAGTATGGTAACAAATTCCATGGTGATTTTTTCCCACTTCCATGTTGGTTTGGGTAATGGTTGCATCATCCCCTTAGAATAACATATCCCAACATAATAAAATTTAATTTAAGATACATAACATAAAATAAGTTCTTGAATGGAAATAAGAAGAGAGAAATCCATTACTTGAGTGTGTGACCCCAAATGCTTGGTAGGGGATTCTTGAGAGCTTGGGGTGCCTTTGGAGGACTATAGAGAGTGTAAGTCGGAGTATGGATGTGCTCCAAGGAGTTCGAGTGAAGATAAATGGGATCTTAGGTGTTTTTATCTATGAAATGAGTTTGATTTCTTTATTATTTAGGTTTTGGACTCTATATAATAAAATAACCAAAACCCAAACCATACCATGTTTTTTCCCATGGTTTTTGGCAAATGAGAGTGGCTCTCATTATTTTATAAGGCCAAGTTCTAAACATAATAAAATAATAACCTTGATTATGCGGAGGTCAGTCATAATCTTAAATAAATGATTTTAATAACTTAAAATATATTAATAGTTTTGGAGGATTAATACAGGATTTATAAAATAAATAAAATAAACTTAAAAACACATTATTTAATTTTTACCTGAAAATTCAACTCTCTCGGATAAATTATGAAAAATTAACCATTGGATTATTTTTAACATTTTGAATACAAAAATTATATTCATTTTATCTAAATAATATTCCAAATATGTGAATTTTCACTTTTAAAATTGTAATCAACAGTTATTGAGAAATGATGGGTTTTTTAGAATAATATTTTTTGAACCCTTATAAAAATTACATTTAACTTCATAAAAATTATATGATAATTTATATTTAATAAAAATTACTTAATAATAATATTTTATTAAAATATTATTTATTTCAAAAATCCATTAATTCATCAAAATAAGTTCCTTAAATGAATTTTAATATTACCCAAAAAACTATTTGTGTTTTATTATATCAAAATAAAATAAATTATAAAGTAAACGTAATAGGATGAAAATATAATCATCATTATATAAAAAATAATGTACATACTCATAATGCTAGTGTCTTGATACATATTCCTTTAATACACCAGCAAACTTACTAAGATTAAGGTGCACAATGGTGGGAATTTCATGGGGAGGTTCGACGAACATAGTTTGGGTTGTGATATCGATGAGCATGAGATTCTCCTATAAACAGTTTTTCTTATACTTAATTTATTGGATCTCAGCTTGGGATTGGTCAAGGAAAAATCCTAGTGATTTTATCTCCCTTTAAAGATACAACCAATGGAGTTTGTAGGGTATGATTCCACTGTTTTTGGTCACCACTTCCTTTGTATGTGTCAATTGGATATGTTAAAACCCTATATTTATACTAATAATGTGATCAATGTTCAATGAATATATTATCAAATGTAATGATACTTAACAGTATTTTCAATATAATTGGATATTATAAAACAAAATATGTTCATCTGTTTTCTATAACCATATTACATAATAATAAATTTAATTAAATCAAAAGAGGTATTTTATTTATAACAGTTCGATTCATTACAATATTCCCCTCTTAAGAAATTTTTCCCTCAAATTTTTAATTTCCCATAGTAAAAAAGATGAGGGTAACTCTTTTTCAACACTTACTATGGTTCCTATGTCACTTATTCAAACTTCTGGTTTCTCCAAAGGAGTTTGACCAGGTTTATTGTATTATTTTTTTGAAATTTGTCTCTATGATCAAAGATATTAACTGGTTGCTTCTCATAGGAAATTTAATTGTTCAATGGTACTATCTCTAGATTGAGTACATATGATGGGTCTGGTATTTACTTTTTCAAGAGGAATACCTATAATACATCATGTACTTGAGATATATTTGGTGGTAATTCAAGTCAATAGGCTACTGCTCTGATGCGATCAAGAATCTCATAGGGTTCTATGTATCTTGGAATAAGCTTTCCCTTCTTCCCAAATCTCATCAGTTTCTTCCATGGAGATATTCAGAGGAATACCATGTCTCCAACATCAAACTCTAGGTATCGTTGACAATTGTCATCATAACTCTACTATCGACTCTGATCAGCCTTCATGTGATGTTGAATGGTCTTAACCTTTTCTGTGATTTTCTTGACCATTTTAGGACCTAGAAGTTTTCATTCCCAAACTTCATCCCAACATGAAGGTGTTATTCACCTCTTCTCCCATTAATATATTTATAGGAATCCATTTGTATTATTTATTAGAAACTATTTTTTATAAGAGAACTCGACTAGGGGAAGATGTTGGTCCCATCCTCCTTTGAAATCTATATAACATTCTCACAATATGTCTTCCAATGTCTAAATAGTCCACTCAGATTGGACATCAGTTTGAGGATGATAGTTCTTACTGAATTTCATCTAAATTTTTAAATCATGTTGGACACTTTTCTAGAACTTGGAGGTGAATCTAGGATCTTGATCAGATACAATTGACAGTGGTACTCCATATAGCCTTACCACTTATCTAATGTATGTATATGCAAGTTTATCCAGTTAGAAATCCTCTCAAATCACAATAAATTGAGTTACCTTTGTAAGATGATCCACAACAACCCATATAACATTATTTCCCCTCGATGTCTTTTGAATTATGGTAACAAATTCCATGGTGATGTTTTCCCACTTCCATGTTGGTTTGGGTAATGGTTGCATCATCCCATTAGACTTATTCCTTTCAGCCTTCAATTTATGACATGCAAATAAATTTTATGTATATTAAATGATATCCTTATTCATATTCTCACACCAATAGTGCTCTCAGAGATATTGATACATCTTTTTTCTTCTTGGGTGAATAAAGAAAGTCAAACTATGTGCATCATCCAACAGTTCCTTCATTAACTTAGGATTTGGTGGTACATATAGTCATGAACCAAATTTCATAACTCCTTCATTAATATTGAACTATGAGGATTTACCTTTTCATATAGTTTCCAATTTATTTTGAATTCTCACGCCATTTCCCTGAGCATCCTTTATCTTTTTCAGAAGGGATGTTTGAGCAATCATTTGTGGAAGGATTGATGATGTTCCTTCCTTTAATATTCTCATGTACATCCTTTCCAAATCTATGAAAATAATATCCCTCTAAATTCTCATAAATGATAGAATTGTTGGATCCTTTCTACTTAGAGCATATATCTCTTTATTCAATTTTCTAGGATGGTAGTGAATTGAGTAGTCCTAGTCCCTGATCATCTCTAACCATATTTGTTTGAACATATTCATCTCTTTCTGTGTGAATATATAATTGAGGCTTTTTTGATCAGTATATATTACAAACTTCTCCCCAAAGAGATAATGCTGCCATATTTTCAAAGAGAATATCACTACAGCCAACTCTATATCATGTGTTGGGTAGTATTATTCATGAACATTCAATTTCCTTGAAACATAGGCTATGAATTTTTCATTCTTCATTAACACACATCCCAATCCCTTCTTTGAAGCATAAATGAATACCATGAAAATTTCTCCACTTGTGGGTAGTGTGAGAATATGTGTTGTGATAAGACTCATTTTCAACTCCTTGAATCTCTCTTCACATTCATCATTCTAATAAAAATTTAATCCCTTATAAGTTAGCTAGGTAAGAGTGTTTGTGAACCATGAGAAATTTCTCACAAATTGGAAATAATAACTAGAAAACCCAAGGATACTACATATATTTTTTAAAGATTTTGGCATTATACATCCTTCAATTGCTTCTATTTTTTGAAGGGTACATAGATATCCCATTTCTTGTGATGATATTCCCCATGAATGAGACTTCCTTTAACTATAACTCACATTTGATATACTTGGCATAGAGCTTCTCCTTTCATAAGGTCTTTATCATAGTGATCAGATACTCCTCATGATTCTCCTTGATTTTGGAATATATTAGAATATCATCTATAAGAACTACCGTAAATTTGTTGAGGTAATCTCTAAAGACTCTATTCATCAGACCCATGAAAATTTTTGGAGCATTGGTGAGTCTGAATGACATCACAATGAACGCATAGTGCTTGTACCTTGTATAAAAAGTAGTCTCAGGGATATCCTCCTTTACTGTAACTTAGTAATATCATAAATATAGATCCACATTGAATAAGTATTGTTCTTCATGTAGCTGATCGAAAAATTCATCAACATTTTGAAGAGGATACTTATTCTTTATCTTGATCTTGTTGAGCTCATGATGATTAATATAAAGGTGCATTGACCCATCCTTCTTCTTGAAGAAGAGGACTGGTGCACCCCATGGTTAAGCACTTGGGTGTATGAAACCTTAATCCAAATTATCCTAGAGTTTTTTCTTCTACTCCTAAAGTTCTACAATAACCATTTTATACAAAGTTTTGTATAATTCTAACACCACAAGTATAAGATCAATTTAAAATTCAACCTATCATCTAGGAGGAAGAACAAGAAATCCCTTAGTAAACACATCATCATATTCCCTCACAATAGGAATGTCTTTGAGGATGGTTATTTACTTAAAATAAATCATTTGAACTAGATATTATTGCTCATAGGTAAATAATATCCATGCATGAGATGGTGTTTCTAAATAAGATTCTTCTTCCACCTTATACTTGTACAAAATCAAAGGTTGATTTGTGATACAGAGAGTGATTTCCTTCTCACAAAAATTTATGTTGGCTCTATATAGGGAAAACCAATTCATGCCTAGAATTACATCAAATTCAACCAAAGGGAGTATGATAAGATTCATTGTAAAGTTCATCCCACAAACTCTTACAGGGGAGAGTTATATCCCTGGGATGCAATAATTTCCCCATTTTTCATTTTCACTCATAACTCTACTTCCATGCTTTGTCGTGGTTTTTGAATAGTTATACTAAACATTTTTCATATGAATGAATGCAGAGAACTATAATAAAAAAGTATGTTCTCTATTCTTGAATGAATAACTAGCGTATCTATCACCACTTCATTGTTAGGATCCACCTCGGTGGTTGAGATGGAAAAAGATCACACTTTTTACCTTAGAGGTTATTGGTTGTCTATGAAAACCCTTGTCTTAGTGCATTGGTTTGAAAAGTGGCCTAGTTCATTGTAGTTGTAGTAATGAACAATACACTGATGGTTGACTAGAGCATTCCTAGCTTCCAAAGGATTAGTGGGTTTCTCCTATCATCAATTTCTAGTTAGGTGTCCTTCCTTCCCGCACCTAAAGAATTTCTCCATTCCCCTTAGGCAATTTTCATGGTGCTTCTCCCCACACCTTTTACAAGTGGGATGTTGAAATTTCTTGACGCCATTCAATTTCTTCATTGGACCACCATAATTAAAATCCACTTTATTCTTCTTATCCTCATGATACCCTTGATATTATCTAATCTCCATTTCGACTTTGAGGGAACATTGGATAATTTCAACATAGTTATCAAAGTCATGGATCACCGAGACTTTTGGTAGACTAGGTTTTATCCCAAAAAAGAAGTGGTCAACTTTTCATTCTGAGGTAACAACAAAGATGGAGGTGTATCATTCAAGTCTTGAGATTTTTTCCACATACACCCTGATAGATTTGTCATCTTTTTTCTTGAGGTTAAGGAAATATCTTTCCATTTAAGTTGGAGAGTGTGAGGACAATATTTATTGAAAAAAAAATTAGAATTCCTTCAACTTCATCACTTTAATCGCTTCCTCGGCCTTTATATTCTTGATCAATATCCACTAATGACCAGCTTATCCCTGCATACGATAAATAGCTAGGAGAACCTTCTCTTGTTCAAAACATTGAAGGATGGAGAAATGATAGAGATAAGATAGAAACAACCACCAAATAAAGCCTGATGATAATAAAAGAATAAGAAATACCAGCACATGCATTAATATCATAAAATACTGATACAACTAAAAAGGAAATGAAAAAGAGAAAAATAAAATCCTTGGCATCAACCAAGAAGCTCAAAAAACTCTTAAAATAATCCTCCAAATAGAAAATTATACCTCAATCATTAACCATATCTGGTTGACCTGAAAAAATATTTTACATATATATAGGCTGAGAATACATGTAGACATAATAAAATCCTCTGAGTAACCTCCCATGAAAAATGGGAAAGAAGAATACTAAACTTGGTTATGTTAATAAAAAAACAAACCGTTTACCTAAACAGGTTTCCTATTCTATTCCCCATCCTTTCCATGGTTATCTATCACCATGTATCTCATACAAGAGATCATGTTAATGTATCTCATACAAGAGATCATATAATATAATAACATAAGAGGGTACCATGCTACATCTTCCTCACTAGTCTTATTCTCTACATAAACATCACACTTCCTAAACCATCTCACTCCAATATCTAGCCTGAATATATGTGGGCTAAAGTAACCAAACATAAAACACCCAGTCTATATCATGAACCTCATTCATCTCATCAGCACATCATCCCACCCATATTACTATATAGTAACCGAGTAGAATTTGGGAGCCACCATAGCTCGTATGTCGTGTATTATACATCGAGTATTTTAAATTAAGACATCACATCCTATATGTCAAGTACTATAACTCAGGCCATCATATCCCATACACAACATACCTATAATAACCATTGGGATACTATATCTAGAGATACATGTGTTTAAAATAACCACAATCCATTATATCTCTCTATACAAATATATGGGAAAAGATAACCACCATGCATAATAGTATATAATACTACCAGGATAAGAGAGTGGTTCGGAGGGGTTAGTCATCCATATGTTTGTCATCAACCTAGATATTGGGGAAAATAGTCTCCCAAAGTCCAATAGGTACTAGTCACCCTACCGACATGGGTGGGGTGGTGTATGAAATCACAAAACATAAATGATGTATATAAAGCTAACAATTGCACTATGGACAACTTCCTAACCTTAGACTCATATTCTAATAATGTCATGCATGAATCTTAACCTCCACTACTGAGTCCTAGGTGTCAAAAGAACACAATCATCAAACTCAAAATTAACTAATTAATTGTTAATTAATTAATTATTACCACTATCATCTCTAATATTATTTACTTTAATCTTCTTAGCTAAGTTTTGATGGAACTATTAATTCTTTTCTTGTATTCTCAAGTATGTAATCATCATAAAAAGGAATCATAAAAACCTTATTCTTTCATTAATTCATTAATCATTTCATAATCATATGATTACTATAAGACTCATCCCAAGTTGTCATATAAAAGTTGAACTCACGGTGCATGGTATCAAAATGCATCCCATAGTTAGAAACTAATAATATAAATATCAACTAGCTATCACCCATTAAATAAGAAGATTAATTATAAAAAAGGAATAAATATTTCAAAACGTCAATGGGAATGCCTAGCTTTAACCTGTTCTACTAGTCTCAATGTCATCCATGACACCACCATGCATATCACTATGCATTTCTCCATGCATAACACTATACAACCTGCAATCTCTTGAGTCAATTGTTTCCAAAAACCCGAGACTCCCTACCCATATCTCACAAAAACATCTACCATTTCAGGATCACATCACATCGCATTGTGAGTCTCATATATATAGCAATCACAAAAGGCATCAAATAACCAATAGAATCAATAGGGAATGTGGACCCTATAAAAAAGGCACCTATCCTTCTCTTGAAAATAAGCTCACTCGACCCTAAAAATTTATCATTCAAAAAAACTATTTTTATATCCATATTTGATTAACTGATTAAATTACCAATGGTTACGACTATGGGTAACCTAAGGCATAAATTATTAAAATATATAAATTATTATGAATTCTTTCAATAATCACTTCTAATTTCATTAAACATTAAGGAAAAATGTTTTATTTATCATGCCTCTCATTATTTACAACAATAAGCACTTATAGTTTCATGTTCTTTAGAAAATTACATTAATGTTTAGAACAAAAAAGGAATTAAACATTCATTTAGAATAAATTTTATTTCCATCAAATTATAAGAAGATTAATTTATAAAAACCTTCCTATTAAATTCTTTAGTTATCCAATATTAACGACATTATGTTCATTATCCATTTTCATCAAATTCAAAATGTTGAACCAAGCATAACCAGCATCATAACCAAAGAATAATCATAGATATCACATTATCTAGAAAATAATGATGCAACAAATATATACATTTCAAAAGCATGAAATCACACGTAATAAAATATTCAAACATGAATATTAATATTTCATCATGAGATAACAATTATGGTACCTATAATTTATTTAATTTATAACATGTGCTAATCTAAATTTAAATCTTATGACAACTAGAATTATCAAATAATTATCTTCAATATTAATTATACATGTTAAAATCATTAAAATTTATCTTTTTGATTTTATCAAATAATAATTTAGGTGAAGTCATGCGATTATCAATTTCACTCTTCTGAATAATTTCTAGAATAATTACCTTTATCTCACAATGTGAAATTGTTTATTCTATTTCTTTTGATGATTAAAAATTATCAAGTTAATCCATAATCTACTCTAATGATTATTTCATGATGAAAAATATCAATCTACAATATGCAGTTGTCATTTTAAAGAGAGAATGAAATACTTCCCTGCTACAATATTTTCAAATGAATTGCATATCTGTAATATGAAATATAAGTCACTCCCTATTGAATATTTCAAGATAATTTCAACATGGTATAATTATCTCTTTGATTAATAATTACATGATGATACGTTATCATTATTTTTCAATATTCATTTAATCATGAATATTTGGAAAAATTACAAATGGATTTTGGAATTTTTGGGTGGGGGTTTATTATTAAAATGGGATCCCCATTTTATTTATTTAGAAGATAGGGATGTCTAGTGCCACTTCAAGTGGCGTTAATGGAAAAAATCGCCATATCACCACTTGATGTGGCACTAATGGAAAAAATCGCCATAGCGCCACTTGAAGTGGTTCTAGGTCGATTTCACCAAATTAGGTATCAGCACCACTTGAAGTGGCGCTAATCTCCTTCCCCCCTATAAATACCCATCCCCCCACACTCCTATCCATTAATCTCCCCTTCCTAATATCTCTCCCTCCTTCCCAATTCCTCCTTCCCTTTCTCTCTATTTTTTTCCTCTCTCTAATATTGGAGTTCCACTTTCTGGTTATGCAACTGCCGTGTAGCTACCTTCCCACAAATTTGAGGTCACTTTTCATTTACATTTATGTAATATTCACTACAGGAAAATTCTCCATTCGTGGTAGTTTTTTTTTGGTATAGCGGCGGTTTAAACCGCTGCTATATGCTTTTGTGGCGGTTTCTGAAAACCACCACTACATTGTGTGTTGGGACACTATTGCCGGTGGTTATAGACTTTTAATGATGGTTTTTAGAAAACATCAAAGATAGAAAATTTTGTGGCAGTTATGATGCTTTTAGCAGCAGTTTTCCCGGCCAGGGGATTATTTTTTTTAGGGGTGGTTTTAACTGCCGCTAAAAAAAATGTAAGCCCCTGGCCGGGAAAACCGCCGCTAAAAGCATCATAATCACCATGAACTTTGCGTGGAAGATGGGCTACTATAGCGGAGGTTAAAACCACCGTAAAAATTAACATCGTAGCGGTTGTTATAACCGCCACTAATAGAAAAATGATGACATTTAGTAGTGTTTATAACTGCCGCTAATTGAAAAATGCAGACATATAGCGGCGGTTTAAACTGCCGCTAAAACCACTTTTCCAAAAAACAATAGCAGCTTCTACTGCTTCTGTACCAGTGCCCTGAAAAAAAACAATTACAAGAATACCAATGAATCAGGTATTCTAAAATATTCAATGTCATACAGCCAAATTCAACAAGAATAATCTAAATCAGACCACTACATGTGAGAAATAACAACCTTTCACCCCTATGAATCCAAGTTATAGTCTTACAATTTTGGCACAACCAAAACAACCATACATTATCTATTTCGTAGGACTTCTAAATAAATAAGAATACTGAAACCCAGAAACCTGGTCCAATATCCATCCATGTATCAAATTCTCATACATTAGTAGTTGAATAACAAGAACATCTATTTAATATATATCTAATACAAGAATGTTTTCCTCTCCTATAGAGCAGATATGTCCATGCATATAGGCTTCTTGTGTAATGACCTGATGTTTTTAATGGAAATTCTCTTCTTATAATTATGTCATAAAATCACATGAAAACACAACATAATGAACTACTGAGAAATAATTGACCTTTAAAAATAAGTTTTTCACTTCTGTGTTTGCAATTTTGAAAATCTGACATACACGGTTGTGTTCAAGATGTTTTTTGGAGTCTAATAAAACAAAAATAATTTTTGGTGAATAGTAACCTACCATTATAAATAGGAACATACCATTATGAATAGTTATATATCATAATGAATATTAACCTCACCTATGTTAGTATAAAAATAATATTCAAGTTGGAAGTACGATATTCCTATGTTTTAGAATGAGTTAATGAGTGTTTTAAAACTGGTTTTTGATAATAAATTATGATTTTAATTAAATATTACAATAATCATATTTAGAAAATTATTTTTGAAAAATGGACTTTATTTTTGGATTCTACATGTCAAAAAATGGTTAGGGTGAAATTTTGGGATTTTTCTGAAATACATGAAATTTTGATGTATAGTAAAATACGGTAATTTACCGTATATATACATTATAAGCTAAATAGACTATTCATAGCATCATGGCTGATGTCACCACCCATGGTTAGAATTAACATGACCCATTTACTATTCTTGGTCATGGAATACTTACTATTCCTTGTCTTGGGAAGAAATAATAAATTAATGATTATAATATTATGAAATCCCTCCTCTCCTCCACTATAAAACCCCCCTTCACTCCCTATTCTCTCCACTCCTCTCAAGCCTTGTTCCTTGACATTATTCTGCCCAAATCTCTCCCCAAGGTCCTCCCACACGTCCAAAATCCCCCATCCTCCTCAAAATACCAAAACCTCTCCCCTTAAGAGGTTCTCAAAGGAGGAAGCCTCAAGAGGTAAATTCCTCTTCCCAATTTCTTCTTTTCTTTTAAGTTCTTTTCTTTTTTTTATTTCTTTCCTCACCTCCCTTCACCATAATAGTATGATAAATCCAGTAACATACATATACTGGAATTTCTTCATGCTAGTGGTATATTTCTTTATCTTCTCTCCTTTCTCCACCCTTTTATTTGAAAGAAATGAAAGCACCGTTTGAGATGTGCTAATTTAGCACAATCAAGGACAACGGTTTATCAATTTATATTATTATCTTTAATTATGGTCATGAAACCATTTGTGTTATAGTTGAACCAGATTATTATATATGTAATATATATCCTATTTTTTGTTCTGTAATCCTTTGGTACAAATGGAATTAATTTATAAAGCAAAACACATTCTTTGTAATCAAATCCACCGATTAACAAAAACAGTTATCACTAAGGTTATATATATAATAATTTGAATTCACTCTAAGTAACCTAATTAAAATTAAAAACATGTAATCTATTATATATTAACTAAATAATATAACTTCAATTCTGGAAAACCACTTTTATCTTTCATATAATCCAAACTTGAATATAATTGAACCGATCTTTTAAAGCCAAGTAAACAAACGAGCCCGAACAATTAAATTAAACCTTGTAACTAATAAAAAAAGATTTGAATGAACTAAAAAGGGTTATAATAAATAAATTGAATATAGAATAGGTTCTGGAATTATTAATTAATAAGCCTAATTTTTTTATTCAGTTCGTTAATAACAAGTGCAGAACACCAACAGATTTAAGGTAAGAGATCCTCCCCTTTTTACTCTTAATCAAGATTGTTCTCTATGCTATGCCTTTTTGTGTAATACCAAGTGATGGGGTACACTTATAAACCTTCTCCATACTACACTAATGTTTTATAAGTGATTAAAAACCCCTTATCTCTCTCATAAATCCCTCTTATTTACACCAGATACCATGCCAATAAACCAGGATGGATTCTACCCGAACTTCCTTCATTCCTTCGGGTTTCCCTATCTTTCTTTTTACCAAAATGCTGTTGTCTTTTATTTTATTTAGAACTTAAAAATTATATTTATATTCTCTAAAATCATGTTCTAGGATCCATCTATCATTCTCTTTCAGGGATATACATGCTTTTAAGTGAATATCTCTTCGATACTTCCCAATAAGCACACTCGTTTTGAAGGAACTTCCCGAACTTTTACCCAATTTCAAGTGCACTCTATCTTCTATTTTAAGACACCATTATCTTTTTAAATTATGTATTTTTATTATGAAAACCTTCTTGGTTCAATTCTGGTTTAATATAAAAGAATTTCTTCTTTACTATTTTAAAAGCTCTATAGTATTTTCCTTAAAACCACACAAAAGTGTTTTAATGCTAATGTTTCTAAAATACATTTCTTATATGTTGTCACTTATGTTTGACACCACTTACCATGTTATATTCCTATTTTACTCTATGAAATTCCATTTATTTTCTAATTCTTTCTTTACATGGACACTTTAATGATACACCCATTGGTTATGATTTATGTCATGATTGTGGTGCCCAATTCTTTCCATGGGTACCCTTATGTTTGTGTATGGTTGATTATATATGGTTTTATATGTGCTAAGAATATTTATGTGGCAAGAATATTCATGAAAATGTTGATATGGGTCCGCCCAGATAACGCTCCAATGCATTGGGTAAGGTTAAGTCTCCTGAGATGCGATGTGAAACGGGATTGGCGGTTAGCCTTGACCCGTACTAAAATGAGAAATCGGATTGGCAGTTAGCCTTGACCCGTACTAAAGATATGATTTATGATTCTGCCACATTTATATGATTCCATGTTTATATGTTACCATGCTTATATTAAATGATTTTATAAGTTTTATGCTTTGGATATCTTTATGTCATGCCTCCTAACTCATGTGCTTTAGATGTATCCTTATGTTCATTCCCTTACTGGGCTTTTTAGCTCATCCCTTTGTTCATGTATTCCCCAGGGTACCCTATACGGATGTAAGGGATCAAAAAAAGTTAGAAGCTCTTTATGGAGATTAAATAAAGAAGTTTTTTTAGCCCCATGTTTTATGTTATATGTACCTAGTCTTCCAAGACACTAGACTTAACGATCCTTGGCTTGTACTCTGATGATTAATTATGCTTAAAATCATGAAATGTTTTATGTAAAAGGCTCAGGTCGCTATAGTTGGTATCAGAGGATGGTCTAGTTATTTTTGGAGATTAGGAATAGATCACCTTAGTGAGAACCTTAAGGATGAGACTAAGTATAAGAAAACAGTCCTAAATTTTGGTGAGTATAGAGTAAGTGGTTTATCAAGAAAATAAATCCATGTCTGGATATGAGGAGGTATAGGCGGCTATGGAACAGATGTATCTAGGGGTAAAACCCGAAAACACCGCTTTGAACTAGACTCGAATGGTAATTGGTGCACGACAATGGGCCTTGATACACTCTTGGTTAAGACACTCACATGGGATATGCTTTGGTAGATTCACGATCTTAGTACAAATCGTTATTAAGGGACAAAAAGAAGCCCATAAGAATATAATTTAAGAAATAGATTGAGGATAACCTAGATATAAACCTAAGGAATCACAAGTCAGGATATACTTCTTCTTTATAATTTCATACTTTTATGTTCAAAGTTTCTTTTTATGCTCAATAGCTAAGTATTAAAGACCTCTAATTATACGTTCTTTTTCTTAGTTAATGGCGAGAAATAGAAGAACACATTCCAACAACCAATGTGATAGGCAATGAGATGATTTCCCTAATTACATGACTAATGTGACGGAAGCAGGTGCTCAAAAATTCATGGCAGTACTTGCTCAGATAGCTCGAGTTATGAATAATAACTTGAATCAGGTGGAACGTCTCCCTCCTCCAAGGAAAGAGCAAGTTTTCATAGAATCCTTCATGCGGAAAAGGCCTACCATGTTTAGTGGGTCTTCTGATCCCCTCCTCGTAAAACAATGGATTAACTCCATTGAAAATATTTTCTCTGTTCTCCAGTGCTTGGAAGAAGAGAAAGTTGTATTGGCAGTCTATCATTTTGATGGGGAAGCTGATCAGTGGTGGACACTGATCAATAATACAAAGTCCCAAGAGGAAATTGATTCCATAGAATGGGAGGAATTCAAGAGGATGTTTTTCAAAAAATATTTTCCTCAAACCCTCCATATCAAGATGGAAAGAGAGTTCCTTGGACTCAAGAAGAAGGAAGATGAGTCCATTGGGGCGTATGAAGCGAACTTTACAAGGCTTTCAAGGTACGCCTCTGGCTTTTTCATGAACACCGAAAGCAAGGTGGATTTCTTCTTTAGTGGAATAAAGCCGAGTCTATAAAAAGTGTTGGCGATTCGAGACTTCGACAGCTATGAAGAGATTTTCTGTTGTTACCTCAAGGTTGAAATGGAGATTGGATACTCTCAGTGGTCTCAGGGGCCTAGTGACAAGAAGCAGAAAATGGAGAACAACATGGGTGGTTCATCAAACAAATACCATGATGGAAAGAAGCCTCACTTTCCCCTTTTTAAAAATTGTGGGAAGAAGCATCTTGGTGACTGTCTCAAGGGAACCAAGAATTTCTTCAAATGTGGAAAGTTTGGTCATCTGGCCAAGAATTGTCGAAGGGATGTGAAAAATCCTTCTAATATTGAAGAAGAAAGGAAGGTTCAGATCAACACTCATCCTACAGTGCAGTGTTATAACTGCAAGGAGATTGGGAATTATGTGAAAAATTGCCCTAAGCCAAGGGTTGTCGGAGGCAATCAACAACAACCTTCAAGGAAACAAGGAAGGTCTTGTGCTATCACTACTGCTGAGGTGGAGCCGAAAAACTAAGTGGTAATAGGTATGCTTTTTATTAATTCAAGAATAGCGAACATACTATTTGATTCTGGTTCTACACATTCTTTCATATCTTGCAAGTTTAGTAGAACTATTCAAACACCACCTCAAAATTTGGAGGAAAAGTTATCTGTGAGAATAGAAAATGGGGCAATTATTACATCCATGGTTTATAACTCTGCACCGGTTAATTTTTGTGGACTGAACCTCCCAGCAAATCTTGTCATACTTCCTTTAGTGGAGTTCGACACTATCTTGGGCATGGATTGGCTATCTTTGTACAATGACAACATCAATTGTCGGGAAAGGGAGATCAATTTTCACATCCCGAAGCATCCTCCCATTCTTTACAAGTGTAAGGAAGAAGATGAGTCTCCTTTAGAATCTTTGTCTCAAGTTTGGATACTACTTCCTTGTGAGAAAGCATATCTAGCTCAAATGATTGGGACAAAGGATAGAATCATTCTTGAAGACATGCCCATCGTGAGGGATTACACTGATGTATTCCCTGAAGAGTTGTCTGGTCTTCCTCCTGACCGAGAGGTTGATTTCTCAATTGAACTTATCCCTGGATCTCTGCCAATCTCAAAGACACCTTACAGAATGGCCACCGTAGATCTAGAAGAGATGAAGAAGCAGTTACAAGAGAATATAGAGAAGGGTTTTATATTCCTGAGTGCTTCACCGTGGGGTGCTCTAGTCCTCTTCGTCAAGAATAAGGATGGATCAATGCGTTTCTGCATTGATTATTGGGAGCTTAATAAAATCACTATAAAGAACAAGTATCTACTTCCACAAATAGATGACTTCACTATGGGAAAAAAGAACTTTTTGTGACGGGCTTTTTGCGACGAGATTTCGTGTCCCGTCGCAAAAGGTTTGGTGCGGGTAGCACGCCAAACCACATGAAGGTTATTTACCACGGGGGGATCCCCCCATCGCAAATAGTGAAGTATTTGCGATGGGCCCCGTTGCAAATACCCGGTGGTGGTTAATAGCTTTTTTCGACGAGAGAACATCCCGTCGCAAAAGGTGTGGCGGCAGGGACTATTTACGACGGGACCCATCACAAATAACTTTTTAACCGCCGACAGTAATTAATGCAGACGTAGGTATTTGCGATGGGTCCCATCGCAAAAGATACTATTTGTGACTGGTATCCCGTCGCAAATAATCTAACCTATATATGCCCCCATCTGTTTTTCTTCTCATTCCTCTCAATTTATAGATCTTGTTTCTCTCTAAACTCTGATTTCAGAGGGAAAATTTTTCTAAGTTAATTTTTTGGTCACGAAGAAGTTGTGAAGCCATCTACATCAATAGAAAATCAAGTTTAAAAGTATTTATGTTTTATTTAATTTATTATTTATTTCAATTTTTTATGTTAATTTTTATTATTGTTGATTAGTTGTAATTAAATTGAATTTAAATTGTTTTGTCATGACTATTTATTTGTACTAATAAATTGAAATTTTTAGTATTAATTTTTAATAATTAGTAGTAATTAGTAATTATTAACGATAATTAGTAATGTATATAATTAATTTATAGTAATTAATAATAATTGGTAATAAGTAATAATAATTAGTAATAAATATTAATAATTATTAATAAATAGTAATAATGAATAATAAATAGTAATAAATTGTAATAATTAGTAATAAATTGTAATAATTAGTAATAAATTGTAATAAATTGTATTAATTAGTAATAAATTGTATTAATTAGTAATAAATTATAATAATTAGTAATAAATTGTAATAATTAGTAATAAATTATAATAATTACTAATAAATTATAATAATTTGTCACGACTCGCCTTCACCAAAAGGAGGGAAGGGTCAGCAGATTGTCAGGCCCTTCCTTCTTCAAGTTGAAGGAGAGATAATGACCCCCGAAACCCGCCTTCAATAGGTCCCAGAGTGGCGACCAGCACCAAGGGTATAGAATCACTCACTAAATGGAAGGCATTACCCTTTTTATTTTAATAGGATCGGGAGATAAGATAGTAAATCCCACAACACCAAAACTAAAAGTGCAAGAAAATCCAAAACAATTGTTCCCATATGCATGTTCCAAAAGTAAATACCAAAAAGTACAAAGTGACTACAAAGGTAAAGTACCAAAGAAAGAAAAACAGAAACTGCAACTGTCCCAAAGGTCCTGCGCTAGTATGGTCCCGCGCGATCCCTGAAGTCCTCCTGGAAACCTAAAAATAGTTTTATATATGTAGGGTGAGCATACAAGTATACTCAGAAGGGAAAAACCAAAGGCTATCGTTCACAAGTGGGGGAACGTACTAAAGTACCATGATAAGAAGACAACCAACACTATCAAGGAGATCATCCATACCACTCACCGGCCACACTCACCAAATAACGCAAGCAAGTAATATATAGTAATAACACATCGATGTTTGGGTACCCCAAGCCTCTTTACCACTGGTTATTGAAGACATCCTACGCATTGAACCAATCCCTCCATTCCCACTGCAGTCCCACTGCCACACCCGGCCCGTACACACCTAGGCCATAACCTCACACAGTCCCACTGCCAAACCCCGCCCACAAACACCTGGGCCACAACTGTCTCGCGTAACCACGCCTGCAAACACCTAGGCCATAACAACCACCATCACGCCCGAAGACACCTGGGCTAGAAGATCCACTGCCACGCCCGAAAAAACCTGGGCCTCATACCAAAGACACTTGGGAAACCACCATCCCGCACACACCTGGGCCATAACCACCACACTACCCTGCCCGAAGGTTCTTGGGATAATAATGGACTTCAGGCCATCACAGCCTTCCCGAAGATACTTGGGCTATCCGGAAAAGGGAGCAGAAAGGAGCTAATAACCAGCCACTAATAGAAGTGTTGGGAAAAACACCCTCCCCCATGAAATGGGGGTGTTCAGTACTAAGTGTTCAACTTGGGTGGGGCGTGAATAAGAAACAAAAAACTGCAAGTATATGTATAGGTAACAAGAACTCACCCAAAGTTTAGGTTTTTCTTCAGCCTACCTAAAGAACACATTCAGCACCCACATCCAAGTCACAACCCACACCAAACCAAAACCCATATTTCTCATCTTTGTTTTCATGTTTAGTAATAATGTTAGATGAGCTTTATGCACCTACTTGGGCAATTAGAAAGCATAATCACAAGCCAAGATACTACCCCATGTTCCCAAAACCCAAGAGCCAAAGGCTTCTCAACAACAGAGGATCCCACCCCAATTCGTGATATGAGCAAGGTAACCACGTGGCCTCAAATTCACAACCAGTGAAACCATAGCAACAGGGGATCACATCCCCTCCCACATCACCCACCAATCGGCCCATGAAAGAAGAACAATCAAACCACTACCACCAAGAAAATTAGGCCCATGTGGGTATTTTTAGATTTAAATGATTAACACACTCCATGATTCCAATTCCGCTGTACTTTAACCGGGGTTATCACAGAAAAGGATTGGTCCTGGTGATTTTCAATTTATTTAGCTGAATTTACATAATTAAACAAATTCTTTTACAGGAAAGGGTTTACAAACACAATACAATCCATTTAAACATCACCAAAGGTAAGGGTTCATTAGTGCACAGAGAAATACCCCCAACGACCATGATTTTCAGTAGGTGTAAGCCCGCACAATTCAGAAAACAAGATTATAAAAAAAAGCAGCAGCATCGATCAAATCCCCCCCCTTCTTTCTTTAGAGTCCGTTAATTATCTTTATTGAGGTTCGGGTTCATCCAATTCTACATAATCAAAAGCATGCCCACCCCGCATGATACACAAAAGGAGAGATGAAGGAGAAATTCCCTACTTTACTGATCAATGATCAAAGTTTATCTTCACCCACCAGGAACAAAAGATGGGCGATTCGCAGGGGTGGGGCCTCGGCAACTCAAGAACTAGCAGACGAAATGATGGGAGGGTGATCGAGAAAAGAAGAAACCCATGGAGAAACCTTTAGTTTATAAGGGCTGGGGATGGTTGAGATAAGAACGTGAAACCGTGTAAGGAGCGGGGGTCGTGGGTTGACCATGCGGCCCCACACATCATTAAAGGGGTCCTCACCTTTAGGGGCGGTTTAAACCGACGCACCCAGGGTATCTCACTTAATCAAACTCCATTAATTGGCATTAATGGGCCTTAAAACGGGCTTAAAGGGGTCAAATTAGGGTTTAAACCCCAATTTGCGCAAAAAGGAGGTGCTGCTGGAAAAACCTGTGGGGGTAGGAAAGAGCTACCAGTAGCCGAGAGCTACCGGTGGCTGACAGCTACTGATAACCGAGCTACCTGTAACTGAGCTACCGGTAGGCTACGGCTACCGGTAGACCGAGCTACCGGTAGGCGGCAGCTACTGGTAGACCGAGCTACCGGTAGGCCGAGCTACCGATAGGCTGCGGCTACCAGTAGACTGAGCTACCGGTAGGCCTGCTACCGGTAGGCTAAGGCTACCGGTAGGCCTACCATGGGTCAAACTTCACCGAGAAGTTGATGGCCTCCCAGACCACCCAGAACACCTCAAGAATTATATTTTTCCCAAGTAATGGACCTCCAACAACCCGGGCCATTACATCAGATACCTCTCAAACTATTCTCACCCTCGAGAATAAAAACAACCCATAAGGAAAGAGATGATATGAACAACCTCCTCGAAAGATAACTCTTGGGAGTGAACCTCGTTGTTAACTAAAAACACCTTTCTCTTAAGAACCAAGAAACATACCATGTCAGACTGCCCAGTCTATGGGTTGGGGAGTCTCTTCCCCCATGTCAAGATACTATCTGCTTTGGGCGGCACTGACTCGCCCACACGGGTTTAATCGCATCCACCTTAATGCGTCTGGATTAGGGGTCTGATCATCCCCTCCCCATAGCCAGGACTTTTCACACACATTCAGAGAGAAAAAAAAAACCACATATTTCATAGCCAATAAGGTAAAACGATCCACCACAACAAGTATAAACAGAACAGCACAAAACTCAAAAAAACTCTGGGTACTGGGCATGCATCTGTGATTCCCTCTCCCATGTACTCTCCTCAATCCCACCATGTCTACATAACACACGAACCAAGGGAATGGTCCACCCACAAAGCACCTTCTCCTCACGATCCTCGATCATTACTGGTCTTTCCACAAAGGTCACGTCATCCTCGATGTTTAGATCTCCCCAGTCGAGGACGTGTGAATCGTCGTGCAGATAACTATGGAGCTAGGACACATGGAAGACGTCAAGTATCCTCAGTAGCGGCGGTGGTAATGCTAGCTGATAAGCCACTTCTCTGACCCGCCGCAACACTTCGAAGGGTCCGATGAACTTGGGAGAAAGCTTACTCCCCTTGTCGAACTTCTGTTGTCCATACCGAGGGGAGACCTTCAAGAACACGTGGTCTCCAACCTCAAACTCCAAGGGCCTCCTTCTGGTATCAGCGTATGACTTATGTCAGTCCGGGTCTGCCTTCATCCTTTCCCGTATAAGCTAAACCTTCTCTATCGTTCTCTACACCACCTCCGGGCCAAGGATGCCCACCTATCCGACTTTGGTCCAACACACAGGTGAGCAGCATGGAATCCTGTAAAAGGCTTCAAACGGGGCCATACCAATGGTAGAGTGATAGCTATTATTGTAGGCGAACTCTACCAGAGGCAAGTGTCGCACCCATGATCCTCTTGAGTCCAGAACGCATGCCCGCAGCATATCCTCCATGGTCTGGATGGTGCGCTCTGTCTGCCCATCTGTCTGGGGATGGAAAGCAGTGCTAAGATGTAGTTGGGTGCCAAAATCATGCTGCAATCCTCTCCAGACTCGTGAGGTAAACTGTACATCCCTATCCGAGACTATGGACCTCGGAACTCCATGAAACCGCACCACCTCATCTACGTACCTCCGTGCCAAAGCATCCACTGCACTTGACTCCTTAATTTCCAGAAAGTGAGCCGATTTCGTCAAGCGGTCCACTGCTACCCAGATGGAATCATATCCCCATTGAAACTTGGGTAGTCCTATGACAAAATCCATCAATATTTCCTCCCATTTCCACTCGGGGACATCCAGAGACTGCAGGAGGCCACCTGGAACACGGTGTTCTGCCTTCACCTGCGGACACACTAGGCACTTGGCCACAAACTCCGCCACTACTGGCTTTACTCTGGGCCACCAAAACTATCTCTTCAGACCCTGTTACATCTTGGAAACTCCTGGGTGTACCGCTAGGGGTGAGTTGTGGAACTCACTGAGAACCTTGTCGTGCATCACCTCTGGAACAAACAGCTTCCCCTGAAAAAACATCTGGTTTTGACCATCCTCCGTCCATCCTTCCAGAGCATTGCCTTGGTCAACTCGGTCATGCATCACTTCGCACTCTGGGTCTCCCCACTGAGACTCCTCCACTTTTTGAAACAAAGACGACTGCATTGTCATCTTATATAGGCAACCTCTATCGCCATCCATCCTCGCATCCAGTTGTAAGGCAGCCAATTCCTCCATTGCCTTCCAGGTGTTTGCTGACTCTCGGACCGCATCATTCTATGATCTCTTGCTCAAGGCATCGGCCACTACATTCCCCTTCCCTGAAGTGTAGGAAATCTCGAAGTCATAATCCTGGAGGAACTCCATCCACCTTCGCTACCGCAAGTTTAGGTCTCGCTGGGAGATTATATACCTCAAACTTTTGTGATCTGTGAAGACCACAAAGCGTTCCCCGATGAGGTAATGCCGCCATAACTTTAGTGCAAAAACGACCGCTACAAGCTCCAGGTCGTGGGTGGCATAATTACGCCCATGAGGGCGTAGCTTCCTAGACCCATAAGAGATCACTCCTTACTGGTGCATCAACACACATCTGAGGCCTTTCCCTGAAGCATCACAGAACACCTCATATGCCACCCCTTCTTCTGGTAGTCTGAGCACTGGGGCACTGACCAACTTCTCCTTCAGATAGCTGAAGGCTACCTCGCACTGCTCACTCCACATGAAAACCTGATCCTTCTTGTTCAAGGCTGTCAAAGGGGCTGCAACTCGGGAGAAGTTGGGTACGAACCTCCGATAGTAACCTTCCAGCCCAAGGAAGCTATGAACCTCTGCCACATTCTTGGGTGTTTCCTAAGAAACAGCTGCTTCAACCTTTGATGGGTCCACCACTACCCCTTGCTCGGACACTACGTGCCCAAGGAAGTGCACTTCTCGCGTCCAGAACTTGTATTTTGACAACTTACCATAGAGCTGGTGCTGTCAGAGGACCTCCAAAACCATCCTTAGGTGCTCCGCGTGATCCTCCTCTGATCTTGAATAGACCAGGATATCGTCGATGAACACAACTACGAACCGATCCAGGTACTCTCGGAAGATGGAGTTCATAATCCCCATGAAAACAGTTGGGGCATTCGTAACACCGAAAGGCATGACTACGAACTCGAAGTGTATATATCTACACCTGAAGGTCATCTTCAGAATGTCGCCCTCATTCACTCTCAACTGGTGATACCCAGACCGCAGGTCGATCTTCGAGAACCACCCTACCCCTTTCAGCTGGTCGAAAAGATCGTCTATCCTCGGAAGAGGGTAGCGATTCTTGATCGTTACCTGATTCAGCCTTTTGTAGTCTATGCACAACCTGAGACCACCATCTTCCTTCTTTGTGAACAAGACTCGAGAACCCCACGGTGATGTACATGGTCGAACATAACCCCTTTTCATTAGATCATCAATCTGAATCCGCAGCTCCCGTAGCTCCGAAGGTGCCATCCGGTAAGGAGCCATCGAGATCAGACGAGCACCGAGCTGAAAGTCTATCCCAAACTCAATATCACTTCGAGGGGGTAGAGTCGTTACCTCCTCAGGAAATACGTCCATAAACTCTCTGACGATTCATGGCACGTCTACCATCTCAGCATCTACTTCCTCTACTGACAGCTCGGCTAACAAGGAGAGGATGGGTTCCTCTCGCCTGCTGCCCTTCTGACTACTCCGCTCACCGGTGAAAGTAGCACGCCGGCCACCCATGTCTGAGAACACAACCCTTCCTCGGAAGCAGTCGATGACGGAACACACATAGAACAGCTAGTCAATGCCTAGGATGACATCGTATGGCTGTATTTGTAGCAGTAGTAGATCCATGATCGAATGATGTGGTCCTATCATCAGTCTGCATCTTCGACAAACATATAACAAGTCGGTCTGACCTCCGAATGGTGTGCTCAGCACCAGGGGCACTGGAAGTCTCTCAGCATCTAGACCCAAGGCATTGGCTAGACTGGGTGCAACGAAGGAGTGAGAAGCTCCCGTATCGAACAAGGAATAAGAAAGAGTGCTAAACAAACTGATCGTACCTCGAACGACCTTCGGTCCCGCTAGGAGTGTTGCCTCCGCGGCGTGAAACTACCCATGCCCATCTCCTATGCCTCTCGGCTGTCGGCCACCTCCCCGATAACACCTCGGTCGAGGTCCCTGAGGAGCACCCTGAGGTCGGCCTCCTCCTGCAACGTCTTCCCTCGGAGGAGTGGGACCTTGCTGCCCCTGCTGCTGCTGCTGGAAAGGCCTGGCTGGAAGTTGCTGCTGGGGTGGGTGCTGGGGCTGTCCGCCACCGCCGTACTGTACTCGGTCCAGGAACTAACTCCAGAGATGTCCATGGATCCCACAGACAAAGCACCGCGGTCCTGGGCCTGAAGGAAAAGGGTGAGGACCATGGGACCGGAACTAAAACTACTGCGGCCTGCTCCCTGTTGGTCGGAACCTGGAGGGTCCTGACGCTGGAGGCCTGGTGCTGACGGCCTTCCCCTTCGATGGTCCCAGCTGGATCGCCTCTCATGACACACCTCCTAGAGCGTGCATCATCTCTACCACTTCGGCCTTCTTCTGGACCTCCAAGTACGTCGGCAAGGTAAAGGGGGTAACAGCATACTGGAGGGAGGGTCGGAGTGCCTCCTCTAAACGTCTTTCCCGAGACTCCTCATCGGGAAAGAGGTCCGGAGAAAAAAGTATGAGATCCTTGAACTTGATTCCCATCTCCCTTACTGACATACTCCCCTACTGGAGGGAGAGCAGCTCCTGCCTCTTCTCCGCCTTCATCGTCGAAGAGAGGAATCCTGCCCAGAACTCCCTCTCGAAATCAGCCCATGCCACCTCAGCCTCTCTCCTCTCCCCCAGGTAAAGCGTCCACCACTGACGCGCCGCTCCCCGTATCTGGCTAATGGCCAAAGGGACCCAGTACTCGGATGGGGCCCAAATCAGGCCAAAGGTTATCACCATCTCCTCTAGCCAGCTCTCTGACTTCATGTCAGAGGTGTTTCTCTCATACTTCTCGAGGGTCTGTTGCTGGAAGGCCCGAAGTGTCTTCTGCCACTGGTCGTCCTCCTCCTCTCGATCAGCTCTCTGCCGATCGGACAAGGTAGTATCCGGGGCCTCGATCGCCCGCACCACACGTGGTCGTCTCCCAGGTGCCATAGCTGCAAGGTAAACAAGGAATGTCTAAGCCCAAGTAGTGCAGAATATTGTTCTTAAAAATTTCTTAAACTTCTTATTGATTTCAATTCCCAAAACACCCATGAAACACAAGAACACAAGCCATTATGATGCATGTACCTTTCCTAGGGTCTCTACCCTGCAATCAGTGTGGCCTCACTTGGTCGTTCGGTAGGTCCAGAGTCCTTTCATCGGATCACGGGGGGCCCTAAAATCCCGTGTCCTACCCGGTCTTCCCTGGACTAATTCACGCACCAAGGTCACCCAACACTTTTTCCCTACCATCCCATGCAGTCCGTACTGTTCCTAACTCTAGACTCCATCCTATCTCTCAACCATCACCTTTGATACCATTCTGTCACGACCCACCTTCACCAAAAGGAGGGAAGGGTCAGCAGATTTCCAGTCCCTTCCTTCTTCAAGTTAAAGGAGAGATAATGACCCCCGAAACCCGCCTTCAATAGGTCTTGGAGTGGCGACCAGTGGCAAGGGTATAGAATCACTCACTAAATGGAAGGCATTACCCTTTTTCTTTTAATAGTATTGGGAGATAAGATAGTAAATCCCACAACACCAAAACTAAAAGTGCAAGAAAATCCAAAACAACCATTCCCATATGCATGTTCCAAAAGTAAATACCACAAAGTACAAAGTGACTACAAAGGTAAAGTACCAAAGAAAGAAAAACAGCAACTACAACTGTCCCAAAGGTCCTACGCTAGTATGGTCCCGCACGATCCCCAAAGTCCTCCTGGAAACCTGAAAACAGTTTTATATACGTAGGGTGAGCATACAAGTATACTCAGTAGGGAAAAACCAAAGGCTCTCGTGCACAAGTGGGGGGACGTACTAAAGTCTCATGAGAAGCAGACAATCAACACTATCAAGGAGTTCATCCATCCCACTCACCGGCCACACTCACCAAATAACGCAAGCAAGTAATATATAGTAATAGCACATCGATGTTTGGGTACCCCGCGCCACTTTCCCACTGGTTATTGAAGACATCCTATGCATCGAACCAATCCCGCCATTCTCACTGCAGTCCCACTGCCACACCCCGCCCGCACACACCTGGGCCATAACCTCACGCAGTCCCACTACCAAACCCCGCCCGCAAACACCTAGGCCACAACTATCTCACGTAACCATGCCTGCAAACACCTACGCCAGAACAACCACCATCACGCCCAAAGACACCTGGGCTAGAAGATCCACTGCCACGCCCGAAAACACCTGGGCCTCATCCCGAAGACACTTGGGAAACCACCTTCCCCCACACACCTGGGCCATAACCACCACACTACCCCGCCTGAAGGTTCTTGGGCTAATAATGGACTTCAGGCCATCAAAGCCTGCCCGAAGATACTTGGGTTATCCGAGAAAGGGAGTAGAAAGGAGCTAATAACCAGCCACTAATAGAAGTGTTGGGAAAAACACCCTCCCCCATGAAATGGGGGTGTTCGGCACTAAGTGCTAAACTTGGGTGGGGCGCGAATAAGAAACACAAAACTACAAGTATATGTATAGGTAACAAGCACTCATCCAAATTTTAGGTTTTTCTTCAGCCTGCCTAAAGCACACTTTCAGCACCCACGTCCAAGTCACAGCCCACACCAAACCAAAACCCATCTATCTCATCTTTGTTTTCATGTTTAGTAATAATGTTAGATGAGTTTTTTGCACCTACTTGGGCAACTAGCAAGCATAAGCACAAGCCAAGATACTACCCCATGTTCCCAAAACCCAAGAGCCAACGGCTTCTCAACAACAAAGGATCCCACCCCAATTCGTGATATGAGCAAGGTAACCACGCGGCCTCAAATTCACAATCAGCGAAACCATAGCAACAGGGGATCCCATCCCCTCCCACATCACCCACCAATCGGCCCGTGAAAGAAGAACAATCAAACCACTACCACCAAGCAAAGCAGGCCCATGAAGGTATTTTTAGATTTAAACGATTTAACACACTCCATGATTCCAATTTCGCTGTACTTTAACCGGGGTTATCACAGAAAAGGATCGGTCCTGGTGCTTTTCAATTTATTTAGCCAGATTTACGTAATTAACCAAATTCTTTTACAGGCAAGGGTTCACAAACACAATACAATCCATTTAAAAATCACCAGAGGTAAGGGTTCGTTAGTGCACAGAGAAAGACCACCAACGGCCATGATTTTCAGTAGGCGTAAGCCCGCACAATTCAGAAAACAAGATCATAAAACAAAGCAGCATCATCAATCACAGCCCCCCCCCCCCCTCGTTCTTTAGAGTCCATTCATTATCTTTATTAAGGTTCGGGTTCATCCAATTCTACATAATCAAAAGCATGCCCACCCTGCATGATACACAAAAAGAGAGACGAAGGAGAAATTCCCTACTTGACTGATCAACGATCGAAGTTTATTTTCACCCGCCAGGAACAGAAGATGGGCGATTTGCAGGGGTGGGGCCTCGGCAACTCAAGAACTAGCAGACGAAACGATGGGAGGGTGATCGAGAAAAGAAGAAACCCACGGTGAACCCTTTAGTTTATAAGGGTCGGGGACGGTTGAGATAAGAACGTGAAACTGCGTAAGGAGCGGGGGTCGTGGGTTGACAACGCGGCCCCACACGTCATTAAAGGGGTCCTCGCCTTTATGGGCGGTTTAAACCGACGCACCCAGGGTATCTCACTTAATCAAACGCCATTAATTGGCGTTAATGGGCCTTAAAACAGGCTTAAAGGGATCAAATTAGGGTTTAAAACCCAATTTGCGCAAAAAGGAGGCGCTGCTGGAAAAACCCGTGGGGGTAGGCAAGGGCTACCGGTAGCCGAGAGCTACCGGTGGATGACAGCTACCGATACCCGAGCTACCGGTACCCGAGCTACCGGTACCCGAGCTACCGGTAGGCCGTGCTACCGGTAGGCTACGGGTACCGGTAGACCGAGCTACCGGTAGGCCTGCTACCGGTAGGCTAAGGCTACCGGTAGGCCTACCATGGGTCAAACTTCACCGAGAACTTGATGGCCTCTCAGACCACCCAGAACACCTCAAGCATCAGATTTTTTCTAAGTAATGGACCTCCAACAACCCGGGCCATTACATAATTAGTAATAAATTGTAATATTTAGTAATAAATTGTAATATTTAGTAATAAATTGTAATAATTAGTAATAAATTGTAATAATTAGTAATAAATTGTAATAATTAGTAATAAATTGTAATAATTAGTAATAAATTGTAATAATTAGTAATACTTAGTAATAATTAGTAATAATTAGTAATAAATTGTAATAATTAGTAATAAATTGTAATAATTAGTAATAAATTGTAATAATTAGTAATAAATTGTAATAATTATTAATAATTAGTAATAATTAGTAATAATTAGTAATAATTAGTAATAATTAGTAATAATTAGTAATAATTAGTAATAATTAGTAATAATTAGTAATAATTAGTAATAATTAGTAATAAATTGTAATAATTAGTAATGAATTGTAATATTTATTAATAAATACTAATAATTAGTAATAATTAGTAATAATTAGTAATATTTATTAATAAATACAAATAAGTAGTAATAATTTGTAATAATTAGTAATAAATAGTAATAAATAGTAATAAATAATAAAAAATAGTAACAAATAGTAATAAAGAGTAATAAATAGTAATATATAGTAATATATAGTAATAATTAGTAATAATTAGTAATAATTGTTAATAAATTGTAATAATTAGTAATAAATTGTAATAATTATTAATAAATTGTAATAATTATTAATAATTAGTAATAATTATTAATAAATTTTAATAATTATTAATAAATTGTAATAATTATTAATAAATTGTAATAATTAGGAATAATTAGCAATAATTAGGAATAAATTGTAATAATTATTAATAAATTATAATAATTAGTAATAAATTGTAATAATTAGTAATAAATTGTAATAATTAGTAATAAATTGTAATAATTAGTAATAAATTCTAATAATTAGTAATACATTGTAATAATTAGTAATAAATTGTAATAAATTGTATTAATTAGTAATAAATTGTAATAATTAGTAATAAATTGTAATAAATTGTATTAATTAGTAATAAATTGTATTAATTAGTAATAAATTGTATTAATTAGTAATAAATTGTAATAATTAGTAATAAATTGTAATAATTAGTAATAAATTGTAATAATTAGTAATAAATTGTAATATTTAGTAATAAATAGTAATAAATAGTAATAAATTGTATTAATTAGTAATAAATTGTATTAATTAGTAATAAATTGTAATAATTAGTAATAAATTGTATTAATTAGTAATAAATTGTAATAATTAGTAATAAATTGTAATAATTAGTAATAAATTGTAATAATTAGTAATAAATTGTAATAATTAGTAATAAATTGTAATAATTAGTAATAAATTGTTATAATTAGTAATAAATACTAATAATTACTAATAATTACTAATAATTACTAATAATTACTAATAATTACGAATAAATACTAATAATTAGGAATACTTAGCAATAATTAGAAATAACTAGAAATAATTGGAAATAAATAGGATTAATTAGAAATAAATAGGAATAATTAGTAATAATTAGGAATAATTAGTAATAATTAGGAATAATTTGTAATAATTAGCGATAATTAGTAATAATTAGCAATAATTGGTAATAATTAGTAATAAATAGGAATAATTAGTAATAAATAGTAATAATTAGTAATAATTAGTAATAATTAGTAATAATTAGTAATAATTAGTAATAATTAGCAATAAATATGAATAAATAGAAATAGTTAGTAATAAATAGTAATAGTTAGTAATAAATAGTAATGGTTAGTAATAAATAGTAATAGTTAGTAATAAATAGTAATAGTTAGTAATAAATAGTAATATTTAGTAATAAATAGTAATAGTTAGTAATAAATAGTAATAGTTAGTAATAAATAGGAATAATTAGTAATAAATAGGAATAGTTAGTAATAAATAGGAATAATTAGTAATAAATAGGAATAGTTAGTAATAAATAGGAATAGTTAGTAATAAATAGGAATAATTAGTAATAAATAGGAATAATTAGTAATAAATAGTAATAATTAGTTAGGAACAGTTAGGAATAGTTAGAAAGGAATTTTAATAAATTTTAAGAACTTGGCACAATTTCCAGTGGATTGACGGCACTCCTTTTTCTCGATGACTGTTCTCCTTTGAACTCCCACCGACTCAAAACATTATGAAAAATGTGCTGCTATATAGACATATTCAATCTCGTATGCACGAGATTGGATATGCATTCATAGGATCACATTTTTTATAATGTTTTCAGGCGGTGACAGTTGGAAGAAGACGATTCATCGACGAAAAGGGGGCTCTTTTGTCCGAATACTCATTTACTTGCATCTTTCTCACACTGAAATCACAATGAAGAATCTGGTGGGAGATAGGAATATTTATTCTCGTGCATACGAGAATGAATATGCATACCTCCGACCAGATTCTTCATTGTGATTTGAGTGTGAGAAATATGCAAGTAAATGAGGCGTCGGACAAAAGAGTAGTCGTCAATCCACTGGAAATTGTGCTGCCCTTAATTAATGGTAATTATTAAGAAGTATTATTAATTAGTTATATTTTTTTCATATAGTGTTTTTATAATTTCAAATTATTCAAAAACAATTATGATTTTATATTTTGTAGAAAAATATGGAACAAGAAAGTCGACATCAGTCATTATTAGATGATCGCGCTTGGATAAATCAGAGCACAAATCCAAATGGTTCTGGTTTAAATCTTGTATATATTGAGGGTGTTAAATATTTCTTAGCATTTGCATCATCAAAAATAGAATATGTTTCAGAAGGCACAATTAAGTGTCCTTATAAAAAATGTGATCTGAGAACGTTTGACACATTTGACAAGGTTGGGGGACATCTCTTGCAGTTTGGTTTTCAACCAGATTATGTTTTTTGGTATCAACACGGTGAACACAGTTCCATAGAAGATATTAATAACTTGATTACGGATCCATCATGGTTCCAACATTTAGTACATGATGTTGTAGGTCCATCTCTTCAAAAAACTAAAACTCACGATGATATCGATTTAACTCATGAGTTAGCACCATCCGAAGTTTATGAGTTGTTGAGGTCTGCTGGGGATGCATTATATCCTGGTTGCAAGATAAGAAAATTAGAAGAAGTTGAAAAATTTATGGCTATTAAATTAGATAATGCAATATCAAGAAACTGTTTTGATTAGATATTTTCTTTGGTTAAAACACTGTTACTTGAAGGAAATATGTTGCCTGCAAATTACTATGAGAGCAAGAGGTTGGTTCGTAATCTGGGCCTTAGTTATCGGAAGATTAATGCATGTGAAAATGATTGCATCTTATATTCTGGTGAAAATGATTCGTTGGTTAGTTGTCCCACGTGTGGAAAATCGAGGTATAAAGAATCTAAACCAGGGAAGTCTGGATCGATTCCTGTAAAAAAATTGAGATATTTCCCCCTTACACTGAGGCTGCAACGTTTATTTATGTCTCATAACATAGCCTCAATGATGTCATGGTAGAAAACCAATATTTCAACCAGTAAAAGCTTGAATCATCCATCTGATGGTGATTCATGGAAACATTTTGATTGTCTGCATCCGTCTTTTGCTTTAGAAGCCCGAAACATGTGATTGGGTCTTTCTACTGATGGTTTCTATCCATTTGGTTCTTATAGTAGTAAGTATTCATGTTGGCCTATCTTTATAACTCCGTACAATCTACCTCAGGTATAGAGTTAAAATCTGTTTTATTTTCATTACCTCCCATCACATTTGGGCCAACAGTAAACCAACAGAAAATTCATGGCTTTGGGAATGAACATAATTGGATAAAACAAATTATTTTTTGGGATCTCCCATATTGATCTGATTTGTTGGTCTGTCACATGTTGGATGTCATTCATATTGAGAAGAAATATTTTGATAATTTATTTCATACAGTTTTGGATACACCAGGTAAGACCAAATATACTATAAAAGCACGATTAGATCTTGCCCAAATTTGCAGGTGACCAGAACTTGAACTATTTGAAAATGTCAGATCATAGAGGTTAATGAATCCAAAAGTATCTTATACACTGTCCAAAGAGATTCGCTTATTATTTTGTCAGTGTATTGCAGATTTGAGACTTCCAGATGACTATGCTTTCAATTTGGGCAGATGTGTTAAGAATGGTCATATTACCGGATTAAAAATTCATGATTGTCATGTTATAATGGAAAGACTTATGCCGATTGGATTTAGAGGTTTGTTGAATTCTATGAATTGGGATTTGATAATAGACATATCATATTTTTTTGAGACATTTGTGTAGCGACAACAGACTATGATGCGCTAAGCAAATTGGAAGAAGATGTTGTTGTAATTATACGTAAACTGGAAAAAATCTTCCCGCCTGCTTTCTTTGACTCAATAAAACATCTAATATTAAATTTTCCACATGAAGCTAAATGTGGGGGTCCAGTTCAATTTTGATAGATGTACCCATTCGAGAGATGCATGCAGAAATTGAAGAAAAAGTACGTAACAAAGCATTAGTTGAAGGCTCAATTGCTGAATCTTATTTACAAGAGGAAATTTCTTTTTTCTGCCCTCACTATTTTGAATCTGAATATCCCTCAAAACAAAACCAAATGGGATGGAACAATGTAAATTTTAATTATGAAATGGGAAATCAATTATCAGTTTTTAATTAGCCAAATCTTGGATTCAGTGGAGTTAAAGAATGATGGCTTTCAGATGATGAACATCACAGAGCTTATACATATGTTCTGCTCAACTATGAAGAAATGACAGCATTTGTACTGTGAGTGCTTCTATCACTTATTTTATAATTTATGTTACAATATGTAAACTTATTTTATTTATAGGTTATATGATAATCATATCAAGAAACAACTTCCACAAATTACAGTATTTGATCTTGAAGAACATAGATAAAAAAAGTTTTCTCAATGGTTTCAAAAACTGGTAATATAAATTATTGATGGTTTAATATCAATTCAGTTTACTATTTATTATATTGATAATTATTTTAAAAAATTTCAGGTGTCTCAACATGCTGATAAAATTGATAAGAGACTATGTATATTGAGTAACCCACCATCCAAAATGGTTAAATCTTATAATGCATATGTGGTGAATGGTTTTCGATTTCATACATGTGCATATGGGGAATCAAAAAAAACAATGAACAGTGGAGTTTTTTTGAGAGGATCGCATCATAGAGAAACTGAAGTTGACTTTTACGGCATTCTAGATGAAATTATTGAGCTATGTTATCTTGGACAGAATTATATAACGATGTTTAAATGTCGGTGGTTGGATACTGAGAGAGGGTTTCATGTTCATCTGACTCATGGAATCATCGATATTAAATATAAAAGTCTTCTTGTAGTAAATGAACCATTTTTACTGGCTCAACAGGCACATCAAATTTATTACGAAAAGTATTGTACTACTTCAAGAGACCTTAGTGATTGGTGGAGCATAATAAAAATGAAATCTCATGAAAATCAATTTACTCAAACTGAATGTGGTTATGCTGAAGTGGAAGGAATTGAAATTTTTCAAGAGGCTACTCAAAATCCATCTTTTTCACAAAGAAACATGAATATCGATGATGACACCCCACAATTAAGGGTCGATGGTGATGAAGATTTTAATGATGTTATGAATGAATTTGAAATGACAAGGGATGGTGAAAGTGAAACTCATATGGATATTGATGATGCTGAGAAGGAATATGAAGACATTGACATTGTCATATATAAAATGATGATGAAGGTGAACATTGACACAATTAAATGCTGGTTATGATCATAACTAATATATATCTATATATGATAGTTATTTTCAACTATCTGCTAACAAAAATCATTTTGTGTTTCAGATGGATCCTGATCTATTTCGCGAGTTGCAGGAGGCTGATCTACCTTTGGATGAGGGGGATGTGGGATCATCTGACCCTCAGCCTACTGGTGGTTCAGGAGGTACGTGGAGGGGGCACGGTCTTGCGTGACTGATGATTCCTGACCCTAACCCTGAGTGATGTCCACATCTCGGCTTCGATCCACGCACACAGAGGTATGATAACATGTATATTTTAGTTATATTTTTCATTAATTTATTTATATATATACTAATTGTTTGATTATTTATTTATTTTTCACAGTTTTGCGCATGTAGCTGTTGGACAGGGGAGCGCTATCTTGCGTAATTATTTTTCTCATCCCTGGATCACATGGGAACAGATTCCCATTGATGTGCAGCTCGCCATGTACAATCATTGGGTGGTACGTAAATAAATAATATTTATTTTGAAATTTATTTTATTAATTACTTGATATTATAAATTATTTATATGGATTATGGTATCCCATCGATGATAGCATGTGTGACGCTATCCATGCAGAATGGGAGGTGGCTATGCATGAGTGTTTGCGTCATTTTTTACACAATTTAAGAAAGACGACCATTAAGAAAGCAGGAGCTACAGTATTTGATGAGTCGTGTAGAGCCCACCGACTAGAGTACATTTCATCTCAGGTTTGGGATGGATTATGTGCACACTGGTTGGGTGGTGGATTTCAAAGGAAGTCTTTATTGGGTCAGCAGAACCAGGGGATACAGGAGGTGACGCATCAAGCTAGTAGCCGTACATTCAGTACGCATAAAGAGCATCTGGTAAGTATATTTTTTTAAAAATTTATATAAATTTAAATATAAAAATTTTATTTTATATTTCTGTATGTAGTTGAGTGTCCTGATATTACGGAGTTCGACGTTTATCGGAGGATGTATAGTGATCCAGCCACGGGAGAGATTAGAGGTGATCGCCAGCGTCGGATTGTGGTTAATATTATTTTTTTCAGTTTGAAAATTAACTGCATATAATATTTTCACAATTTTAATTTCAAATTGGAATTGAAGGAGTCATATGATGCTATGATCTCTTAGACACAGGCTGAGGGTCAGGACGAGGTGACTGATCAGACTGGTGCACACCATTTCGACGAGGCGACATGGATGCAGGTGACTCAGTATGTCTTTAAGAAGGGTTGAGTAGTTGGTATCGGCTCTCATGTGACTCCTGGTACTTATTATGGTACTGCTACAATGTCGGAGTCCAGCTCGAGAGGAGCTCGTGGAGAGGCATCATCTTCTTTCTCACAGTATCAGGAGCAGTTACGAGCTCAAAATGACCTTATAGAGAGTTTGCAGAAGCAGCAAGAAGATATGTGTCAGCAGCAGCAGCAGCAGCATGAGGAGGAGATGCATTGATGGCAGCAACAGCATCAGGAGCAGATGGAGTACATGTGCCGTCTAACTCGTAGTTTGGGGGTGGAGTTTCCTCCACCATCTCCTTCAGCTCCTCCACCTCCTCCAGAAGACGACCCCCTCAGTGATTTTTTATGTTAAAAACATTTGAATTTAACATTTGTAATATGAACTATTTATAGATTCTGTCTTTTATATTGGTGCGAATATTAGATAATTTAATTTTTAATATTTTAGGATTTTTTTTGTGAATATTGAGAATTTTTATAATTTTAATAATTTTTATTTTTTTATTATTTTAATAATATTAATATTATTTTTTCATTAATCATAATTTTATTAAATATATTTTTTCAGTATTATATTTTTTAATGTTTTTTTATTTTACTAATAATAATAATCATATTTTATGATTTTTTTTATATTTTTTTTATGAATATTGAGAATTTTAATATATTTTTATTTTAATTATTTTAATAATATTAAAATTAATTTTTCAATAATCATAATTTTATTAAATTTATTTTTTTTTAATTTATTTTTTTTAAATTTATTTATTATTTGCGACAGGATCTTTTGCGACGGGTTCCCGTCGCAAATAGTCTAAATAATTTTGTTTAAAAAAATTATTTGTGATAGGATTAGGGACCCGTCGCAAAAAGTATTTGCGACAGGACCATTGCAAATAGTCTAATTTTTTTTAAATGTATTTGCGACGGGATTACGGGTCCGTCGCAAATACTTTTTGTGAAGGGCATGTCACAAAAAAATTTTATATATATATATAAAGTATATAATCGGAGACTTATTTGCAACGGTGAAGCTGCCCGTCACAAAAAATTATTATTTGAGATGGGCTCGTCGCAAATAATAGTTTTTGCGACGCCGTTTTCTACGACGGGCTATTTGCGACGGGACCCTGTCGCTAAATATTATTTGTGACGGGATCCCGTCACAAATAACCCATCGCAAATACGTAGAATTCTTGTAGTGCTTGTTTAATCAGCTTTGTGGGGACAGTTATTTCTCTAAGGTGGACCTTCGGTCGGGATATCACTAACTAAAGTTGAGGAAGGAAGATATTCCCAAGACTGCCTTTCGAACGAGTTATGGACACTATGAGTTCATAGTGATGCCCTTCGAACTCACTAATGCTCCAGCAATTTTCATGGATTTAATGAATATAGTCTTTAGAGATTATCTCGACAAATTTGTGGTGGTCTTTATTGATGATATTATGATATACTCCAAGAGCAAGGAGGAACATGAGGAGCATTTGGAAACTGTGTTAAAGACTTTGCGAAGGGAGACGTTGTATGCAAAGTATAGTAAATGTGAGTTCTGGATAGAGAAAGTATCATTCATGGGGCATGTTATCACCAGGAAAGGGATATATGTGGACCCTAACAAGAAGAAGGTAATTGAAGAGTGGTCGAGTCCAACTTTTGTAATGGAGATCTGCAACTTTTTAGGTCTAGATGGGTATTATCGACGATTCGTGAAGAACTTTTCACGATTGTCAAACCCAATGCCCAAGCTGACACGGAAGGGAGTAAAGTTTGTCTAGACACAGGAATGTGAAAACTGTTTCAAGGAGTTAAAAAAGAGGCTTATCACTACACTGATACTCACACTCCTTTTAGGTGGAGAACTCTTTGTGGTGTATATTGATGCTTCTAAGAAAGTCTTAGGATGTGTGCTAATGAAAAATGATAAAGTGATAGCCTATACCTCAAGGTAACTGAAAATCTATGAGAAAAACTATCCCACACATGATCTAGAGCTGGCAGCCGTGATTTTTTCCTTGAAAATATGGCGGCACTACCTTTATGGTGAGAAGTGTAACATATACACCGACCACAAGAGCCTAAAGTATATATTCACACAAAAGGATCTCAACATACATAAAAGGAGATGGTTAGAGCTAATCAAGGATTACGATTGATCTATTCACTACCATCCTGGAAAGGCAAACAAGGTAGCTGATGCTCTAAGCAGAAAAGAACCCGCTACTCTATCCATGTTATGGATTGAGAAAGACCCTATCTTCTTAGATATGCAAAGAATGGATTTGGAAATCATAAGGGTAGGGGATACGTCCTACCTTTCCCAAATGATTGCGCAGCCATCCATCCAGGAGAAGATTAAGGAAGCACAAAGGGATGATGTGGAGATACAAAAGAGGGTGAATGAAGTAAAGTAAGGGAGGCTGCAAGAGTTCCATATCGATGATGATAGTGTGATTCAGTTTGGAACGCGGCTTTGTGTGCCTTCATCACCTAGGATAAAGAAGGATCTATTGGATAATGCACATAGCTCAAAATTCTCTATCCATCCTGGGAGTACCAAAATGTACCGTGTTTTCCGAGAACACTTCTGGTGGGATAACATGAAGAAGGAGATTGTGGAATATATATCAAGGTGCTTGGTATGTCAGCAAGTTAAAGCTGAGTGAAAAAATTCCAAAGGTATGATGCAGTCATTGCCTATACCCTTGTGGAAATGGGAAAATGTTACTATGGACTTTGTCATGGGTCTCCTAAAGACGTCGAAGGGAAATAATGCGATATGGGTTTTGGTTGAACGACTCACCACGACATCCCATTTCATCGCTATTCGGGAAGATAACTCGCTTGAACAACTTGTAAAGATATATGTGAAGGAAGTAGTGAGACTGCATGGTGTTTCGCTCTCAATTTTCTCTGACCGTGATCCAAGGTTCACATCTAAATTTTGGAGGATCCTTCAACATTCTTTGAGTATTGAATTAAATTTCAACATGGCCTATCACCCCCAAAATGATGGACAGTCTGAAAGAACTATTCAGATGCTTGAAGATATGCTTAGAGCCTACTCTCTAGAATTCAAAGGTGGATGGGATCAGCATCTCCCATTGGTTGAGTTCTCATATAAAAATAGCTTCCACTCGAGTATTCAGATGGCTCCATATGAAGATCTATATGGAAATCGATGTAGAACTCCAACCTGTTGGGATGAAGTTGGAGAAAGAAAGCTACTTGGACCCGATCTTATTCAAGAGATGACAGAGAAGGTTCAAGTAATCTAGAAATACATCAAATCTTCTCAAAGTCGGAAAAAGAGCTATGCAAACAGCCGTCAAAGGGACTTGTAGTTCGAAGTTGGAGATAAATTATTCCTTCGAATATCTCCATGGAAGAGAGTCATGCAATTCGGGAAGAAAGGGAAGTTAAGTCCCAGGTACATCGGCTCCTTCGAGATCCTTGATCGAGTTGGAGTTGTGGCCTATCGACTGGAACTTCCACCTATCATGTCGAAAGTACATGATGTCTTTCATGTATCCCTCTTAAGTAAGTACATACCAGACCCTTCACATGTATTCTCTTCAGAGGTGGTACAGTTGGAGGATGATCTCTCTTACGAGGAGTAGCCGGTGAAGATCTTGGATCATAGAGAAAAAGTTATACGCAACAAGACTATTCATCGGGTCAAGGTACTATGGAGAAACCATAAGTACGAAGAGGCGACATGGGAATTGAAGGAAGCAATGAAGGAAAAGTACCCACATCTGTTTTTGGCCTAGAATGTAAAATGAAATTTCGAGGGTGAAATTTCTTAAGGGGGGAAGAATGTAACGACCCAATGTTTTTAATGGAAATTACCTTCTTATAATTATGTCATAAAATCACATGAAAACACAACATAATGAACTAATAAGTGATAAGTGACCTTTAAACATAATTTTGTCACTTTTTTGTTTGCAATTTTAAAAATATGACATACACGGTTGTGTTCAAGATGTTTTTTGGAGTCTAATAAATCACAAATAATTTTTGGTGAATAGTAACCTACCCTTATGAATATTAACCTACCTGTAACGACCCGAATCCAGAGCCACTCAACTGGTGCCCCGTACCCGGTTCTCCACATGACCTCAAGCGCATTTCCCCAAATGCCAGAGGCTGCCGACTAGCAGCGAGGTCCTTGGTGAGTCATTGGGGAAAGTATGACCTCCTTTGGTAAGGTATACAAAGAAAAGGAAATAACAGTCAATAGAGGAAGCAGTAAACAACATAAAATAACTGAAACTAAACAGCGGAAGTAATGTATAATATAATAATGATGAAAATGATGCAGCAGGTACAAGTATCTAAGGGAAGCAGAAAACTCAACAACGTGCTGAAATAAAATTGAGAACAAAGTACTAAAAGTAAACAGAAACTCCAGTAGCATCACAAGCCTAGGCTTGGTCCTATGATCTCCAGCTCCAACTAGCAATCATGTACCTGAAGTAAAAGGGTCAAAATCTCTATCCACACCTGCAACCATATAACCTGTTTGGGCCAAAAAGCAGGACCCAAACAGGGTGTGAGACTAATCCCAGTAGGCAATCACCACAAGATTTGTACCCTACTGTCAGTGAGCAATATAGAAAAAGTAAATGAAATAAATGCAACAGAGAAACAAGAGTGCACTAAGTAAACAATCCTAAAAATCTCCATTCAAATTTATTTAGTAATTTAATTTAGTCATTTAATTATCACCCAAGGAATCTAGCAATAGCTCTATATTCCCAAAGCATAGCAAGTAACACAACAGGTATCTAAATAGACTACCTAATTACAAGAAGTACAAAACACAAGCTTGTTCTTTGGCTTGGTAGACTCATAAAAACCAACCAAACAATATTCACACTGACTCTCTGGGTGGCTCATACTAGTATACCCCTATAGTCAAGTAATCATACAAAGGCACAGACACTCTGGGAAGCACTCACCATCAATTCCCCTGTGGTCTTGCAACGATAGGTATAGACTCTCTAAGGAAGCACTTACATCTAATTCCCCCTATAGTCTCGATACGTAGCTAAGGACACTCTGATGAAGTACAAAGTATTATTCCTATAGTTCCTGCGAACGATACTAAATTATAACAGACTCTCTAGGGAATCCCTTAAACGTCAATTCCCTCTTTAGTCTACCACACCAGGTTCACACAGCCCTGAGCAGTCTAGTTGTGCGTAATCGACTATCAGAAGCCCTAAGTAAGTTCAACAACTACTTTTCTAATAGCTATAATGCATCAAAATAATATAAACAACAGGAAATACATGTAATCAATTATCTCAAGGAAGGCAATCAATGCAACAAGGTATGCCTCACAGGCAACCTAAGACAAACGGCGGTAAACAGAAAAAACAAGAGAAACACCCATGGGGTGATCCTTGAACATGCTAAAAATAAATTATTTATCATCTAATAACCTTAAGAATACAATCAATCTAATGCAGATAGTAATACAGGATCAAAACCCTAACCTGAGATACCCGTTACATTGGAATCCAGCACTTTTTTCACAAAAACTCAAAGACATTCAACATAGGGCAACAAACCACCTACCTCAATCCTAGTAGATCTATATACTTGAACCTCAGCTTGTGAATCGGACTAGAATGGAGAAGATCTGCAAAAACGTCTAAAATTTTCAATCTCAGATAACTCTCATAGGAAAAATAATCAGGAAACGTGGCCAAAGAGGAACCAAGAACTCACCACTGTGATTCTATTGAAACCGACAACATTCGATTCGGATAACCAGTGACGGATCGGTGGCTCAGAGAAGATCTGCGGTCGTACCCTCGCTCTCAGTCGAAGAAGCTGGAGAAGAAGACGTTTTTGGGGTTAAGACGCGACCCCGATCCGTTTAATGAAAAAAAAGTACACGACGTGTAATTCTTGAGTACACGGTGTGTACTCACCTTTTTCTTACACCACATTAAGCGGCCTCCACATCACCCCTACACACCATGTGTGTGGCCCGGACACGTCCAGCACACGGTCTCATGCAGAAACAAAGTACACGGTGTGTACTTATAAAGTACAGGGCGTGTACTTAGAAAATTTCCAAATTCTCCTCTTTTTCCAAAAAACGACCAGAAAAGGAAAAACATACCTGAAATGAATATCTGAGTTCTTACAAACTTCCCCCCTTAAATAAATTCTTCCCCAAATTTCCCTAACAAGGTCACAAAGAATAAACCTCGAACAACTATGGCCACTGTGATCGCATATCGGCCTCCCTCTCCCAAGTCTCATCCTACACACGGCCATGCTGCCATAACACCCGTACCAGAGGAACAGATCGACCATGGAATACCTTTGCACTACGATCAAAAATCTTGATAGGATGCTCCTCAAATGATGCATCCTGCTCCAGATCAACCTCCTCGGGTTGAAAGACATGAGACGGGTCTGAGAAATAGCATCGAATATGAGAAACATGGAAGTCGTCGTGAATAACCCGGTACCTCTGAGGTAACTGCAACTTATAAGAAACCAGCCCGACTCTCTCTAGAATCTCAAACGGCCCGATGTATCTCGGTGAAAGCTTTCCCTGTATCTTGATTCTCTTGTGTACCAACCTTGGTGTAACACGTAGGAAAACCTGATCTCCGGCCTTGAAATCCAAAGGCCATCTCCGCTGATCAGCATAATATTTCTTTCGAGACTGTGCAGTAGCCATCCTTTTCCAAATCAACTCCACCTGTTCTGTGGTCTCCTGAATAAGATGAGGTCCCAGCATAGCTACCTCTCCTGCCTCCAGCCAACACAAGGGTGATTGGAATGGCCTACCATACAAATCCTCACAAGGTTCCATCTGAATAGTTGCTTGAAAACTATTATTATAGGAAAACTACACTAGAGGTATATGTTTCTCCCAAGAACCTCTAAAATCAAGGATGCATGCTCGTACCATGTCCTCTAGCACCTGTATTGTGCACTCTGACTGGCCACCTGTCTGAGGATGGTAAGTTATACTCAGAAGTACCTGTGTACCCAAATCCCTTTGTAGCCCTTGCCAGAAATGCGATGTAAAGCGGGCGTCCCTATCTAAAATGATAGTGCTCGGAACCCCATGCAAGCGTACAATCTCACAAATGTACAATGATCCAAGCTCATCAACACTGAATGTCTCCTTAATCGATAAGAAGTGAGCGACCTTTGTGAGCCTGTCAATGACAACCCATACCACATCATTCCCTCGAGGAGATCTCGGTAACCCTGTCACAAAGTCCATCGTGACATCATTCCACTTCCACTCAGGAATGGGTAGATACTGTAAAAGACATGCTGGTCGTTGGTGATCTACCTTCACCTGCTGATAGGTGGAACATCTCATGACAAAACTAGCAACATCTCTCTTCATACCTGGCCACCAATACTGTCGGTGTAGATCACGATACATCTTGGTGACGCCAGGATGAACTACCCAGACTGAGGAATAGAAGTCTCGCATCAGATCCTCATGTATATCTGCTGGCACCCATACGCGTCCCTGGAAACGCAAGATCTCATCCTCTCTTATGGTCCATCTGGGAAGAGGGTCCCCTCCTGACACGCTTTCCCATAGGACTAGGCCTTCGGAGTCTGATAGCTGCCTCATTCGAACTCGGTCAAGAAGGGTAGAGGTAACAACTAAAAAAGAAAGAAAAGTCATACCCTGTTTTTCGTGTACCTACAAATACATATAAGAGAATAGAGCCATAAGCTTCCACTCGCTGCTGGCCTCCTGAACTGCATGTATCTGTGTCCTCCTACTTAGTGTGTCTGCCACAGTGTTGCCTTTCCCAGGCATATAAGAAAGCTCGAAATCGAAAGACTATAGGTACTCAACCCACCTCCGCTGTCTCAGATTCAAGTCACGCTGTGTGAAGATATACTTGAGGCACTTGTGGTCAGTATATACCACAAAATTCTCTCCTAGAAGATAATGTCTCCAACAACTCAAAGCATGGATAACTGCAGCCAACTCCAGGTCGTGCGTAGGATATTTCCTCTCATGTGGCCTCAACTGCTAAGATCCATATGAAACAACACGATCCTACTGCATAAGTACTGCTCCGAGCCCGATGCCAGATGCATCATAGAAAACTGTATAACTCTTGTCCGGCTCCGGCAGAACTAGAATCGGTGCTGAAGTCAATCTCCCCTTCAACTCCTGAAAGGCTGAATCGCAGGCTTCTGACCAAACATACTTCACCCCCTTCTTAGTCAAGCCCGTAAATGGCGCTGATAAGTGTGAGAAGTCCTGTATAAACTGCCTGTAGTAACCATCCAACCCTAATAAACTTCGTACCTCGAAGACATTCTTCAGCTGCTCCCAGGTAACTACTGCTCTCACCTTCTCTGGGTCTACTGATACTCCTATCTCTGAGATGACATGACCCAGAAAGTGAATCTCGTCCATCCAAAAGTGGCACTTTGAGAGCTTAGCATATAACTGATGCTCCCTCAGTGTACTCAAAATGATCTCAAGATGGGTATCATGGTCGTGTCGAGTGTGAGAGTATACCAAGATGTCGTCCACAAAAACCACCACGAAAGAATCCAAGTAAGGATGGAAAACTCTGTTCATCAATTCCATGAAAACTGCTGGCGTGTTCGTGAGACCGAACGGCATAACCAAATACTCATATAGACCATACCTGCTCTGGAAGGCTGTAAGAGGTATATCAGATGGTCTGACATGCAACTGATGGTAGCCGGATCTCAAGTCAATCTTCAAGAACATTATGGCTCCTCGAAGCTGATCAAATAGATCATCTATCCATGGCAAAGGATATTGGTTCTTAACCGTCAACTGGTTCAGCTTCCGATAATCCACACAAAGCCTAAGGGTGTCATATTCCTTCTTCACAAACAGGATAGGCGAACCCCAAAGAGAAGTACTAGGTCGGATGAAACCCCTTGCCTGCAACTCCTCCAACTGCTTCTTGAGATCCTAAAACTCAGTTGTAGCCATCCTATAAGGAGCAATGGACACCGGAGCCACTCTTGGAACAAGCTCGATAGAAAATTCTACCTCTCACTCTGGAGGCAAACCTGAAAAGTCTTCTGGAAAGACATCTAGAAAGCGATTAACCACTGGAGGAAAATCTATCTGAGAAGTCCCATGTTCATCCAGATATAAGCTAGAAATTTGGTCCGTAACACCACCCAACCCATGATGCTCTAGTCCCACTCTGCTCACCTGGACATCCCATTCTCCCTTGTGAAGAAAAGATCTTCCCTCCAGTGATGTAAAACTCACCCTATGACGATAAAAATCGACAAAGGCCTGGAAGGGAACTAACCAGTCCATCCAGAGAATGACATCATAGCCTGTCATTTCCAAAACATAGAGACTCCATGAAAAGTGACACCCACCAACCTCAAGGGGGCAGTCTAAGCACTGATGCACGCAGGCAGTTCTAATTCCCAAGGGAGTGTCTAGCGTCATCATATCCTCAAAAGTATAAACAGTAAGTCTAAGGCTTTCCATAGTATGCACAAAAATAAAGCTATGAGAATATCTTGTATCTAAAAGTTCATAGGATAAAACTGAGGCTACTAAAATCGTACCTCGAACTGTGGAAGGTCTAGGATCCTGCTCCTGATGAATCTGCTCTACCACAAAAGTCTGGCCTACACCGCGGCCCTGTGTAGCAGCCTGAGATCCCTGAGCTGACCCTCCCTGAGCCTGACCACTGTGTCCACGACCTCTACCCTGTCCTAAATTACTTGAAGAACTCCATCCCCCAGTCTGATATGGAACTGGTAGTCCTTCTCCTGTACACGGAGTCGAAACTGATCCTCCTTCACTAGCTGCTGGAAGAAGAACCTTGTAGAAACGTTGTAGATGGCCCATCTTGCCACATGATCGACACTCCACTGGATCTCTCGGGCACTAAGGCTTCTTATTCCCATTTTTTCCACACTAATAGCACACCACTTGGTTTCCAGAAGGAAGATATCGTCTACCAGAAGGAATGCCTCACTTCCTCGAGTCACCTCGTGTAGACTCTCGGTGGCGCCTCTTGCCGTCTACCTAAAAAGATTCAGTCCTGGAAGCTGAATCGCCCTGGTCCGCAGCTCCAGTCTCCCTCAGGTTTCTCTCTGTGATAAGCTCCCAGTTGACTATCAGATTAATAGAAGTCAACTGGAAGACTTTCACCTGCAATCTGATGTCCGGTCTGAGGCCTTCCTCAAACTTCCTTGCTAAAAATAGCTCGTCATTCCCTAGAACGGGAGTGAAACGCCGTAACTCTATGAAGAGAGAGGAATATTCCATAACTGTGAGAGTACCCTGCTTCAGGTTCATGAACTCTCTGGCTTTGTAAGCCCTCAGTTTCACCGGGTATAAGTAGTCGTAAAACGTACGCTGGAACTCGTCCTAAGCCATATCCTGTTGGCGCCCTGCCTACAAAACCACATCCCACCATCTCTTGGCAGAATCTTGTAGCATATAAGTCGCGAGCTTCACTCTCCTCTCCATAGGTGTCTCCAGGTGCTCGAATATGGATATCATGGCTTCTATCCATGAATCTGCAGCCTGCGGTCCTCCTTCCCCTGTGAACGTGGGAGGATGCTGTTGCTGAAAAACTCGCGTCAACTCTGCCGTAGACAGGGCAGGATGTTGAGATCCCTAGAAGGTATGCATGAACCTCATGAAACCCTCTCTGAACTGAGCATCGGAACCAGTGTCTGGAATCATTGCAGGTTCCATTTCTAGAATGATAGGTGGAACTACTGGTAGTCCCTAGTCTGTCGTATTAGGCGTATGGTCACGTCCTAGTTCCTGACGTGCAACAGGAGGATTTCTTGGTACCATAGCTCTGAAAAGTCAAAATCACACCTTCTTTAACGACTAACACAGCTGCAACATAATAGAGTAAAACTGAACATGAGGGAAAAAGTTTAAAATTATGTAAAAACATGACTACACGGCGTGTTAGTACCACTACACGGCGTTTTTTCCGGAAATTTTACCCTGGGCGTGTACCTTGGCCATACATGGCTGTGTAAACCACCCGGCTACACGGCGTATTCTAAACCTACACGACATGTACTAACCCTTTTTCTCCATGCCCGATCACTCCTACATGGCTAGGAACATGGTATGTCCCAGCATGAAACTACACGGCATGTTTGTCCACTACACGGAGTGTCCTTAAGATTTTGTCCCCTTTCCGGGTCTTTAGTCACACGAACTGGTACACGGACCACTACTACACGGTGTGTCAACATGGTACACGGCGTGTTTCCATGAGTATTTTCCCAACCCATGTATTAAGTTACATGGTGTGGTCACATGGAACCCCTATGACAAAACTACACGGCGTGTTCAAAGGAGACACGGCGTGTACGAGACATGCCTTACATGGAACGTGTTGTTAGCGACATAGCCTAACACACGGCCGACCCTACACGGCGTGTTCCAGACAGACACGACGTGTACATGAAGGAAAACCCTGGCCCATGTTGTTCATGACACGGTCGGATACCCAAGTCATACTACACGGCGTGTAAACTAGTACATGGTGTGTTCCTACCAGAACTTTCACAACCCCGTGTCCCTGTCCACATAGTCAGTGACACGGCTAAAAACTACACGGTGTGTATTCATGATGTACACGCCGTGTATTCTGGTTTTTTCCAAACAGTAGCCTCAGAACTACACCGGAGCCAAGAAAACACAGAAAAACAAGCGTTAAGGTGTTAAATTCCGATCCGTGGGGGCCCATACTCCCCGCGAATCAAAGATTGGAATCATAACAATGCATATAACAAGTAAACAGTATAAAAAACTCACGAACCACCAAATTCCGATCCTCAAGGGCCCATAACACCTCTAAGACCAAAGTTTGGCGTTCGTGATAAAGAAGCTCTAAATAAATGATACCCTATCAACATGGCAGGTATTCTATCACAGCAGCTATCACAACATCATGCATCGTCTATCACAATTTCTATCACAATAGCATACAAATTCTAATGCAACCTAGATGGAATGAAAAAATGCATGACATGTGATTTTATAACAAGTGCATATATGATGCATGAGATGTCATACCCTCATCTCATCGAGTTTCAAAAAAATAGAACCACAAACATATAAACGGTAACATCACAAAACAAGTGCACCACCCAACGGTGAAATCAAGTAAACTGTAAGATTTGCAAAACTTGAAATTTGCAACATTCGAGGTAATCTGGATTTTTCCCTATACACGAGTTCTAGAACTCCTGGGCACAGATATTTACCATTTACCTATTTCGTCATATCCCTGTCTAATGTCGCTAAAAAGTAAGTCAATAGAAAAGGAAATAACTTCTCCGATACCACTTTGTAACGACCCGAATTCGGAGCCACTCAACTGGTGACCTGTACCTGGTTCGCCACATGACCTCAAGCACGTTTCCCCAAATTCCAGAGGCTACCGACTAGAAGCAAGGGCCTTGGTGAGTCAGTGGGGAAACTATGCCCTCCTTTGGTAAGGTATACAAATAAAAGGAAATAACAGTCAATAGCGGAAGCAGTAAACATCATACAATAACTGAAACTAAACATCCTAAGAAATGTATAATATAATAATGATTAAAATGATTCAGCAGGTACAAGTATCTAAGGGAAGCATCATACACAAAAACATGCTGAAATACAACTGAGAACAAAGTACTAAAAGTAAACAGCAACTCCAGCAGCATCGCAAGCCTAGGCTCAGTCTTATGCTCTCCAGATCCAACCAGCAATCATGTACCTGAAGTAGAAGGGACACAATACCTATCCACACCTACAACCATATAACCTGTTTGGGACAAAAATCAGGACCCAAACAGGGTGTGAGACTAATCCCAGTAGGCAGTCACCATAAGATCTGTGCCCTATTGTCAATGAGCAATATAGAAAAAGTAAATGAAATAAATGCAGTAGAGAAACAAGAGTACACTAAGTAAAAAATCCTAAAAATCTCCATTCACATTTATCTAGTAATTTAATTCAGTCATTTAATTATCACCCAAGGAATATAGAAACAGCTCTATATTCCCAAAGCATAGCAAGTAACATAACAGGTATCTCAGCAGACTACCTAACTACAAGCAGTACAAAGCACAAGCTTGTTCTTTGGCTTGGTGGACTCGTCACAACAAACCAAAAAATATTCACACTGACTCTCTCGGTGGCTCATACTAGCAGAACCCTATAGTCAAGTAATCATACAAAGGCATAGACACTCTAGGAAGCACTCACCATCAATTCCCCTGTGGTATTGCAACGATAGGTATAGACTCTCTGAGGAAGAACTTATATATAATTCCTACTATAGTCTCGATACGTAGCTAAGGAAACTCTGAGGAAGCACAAATTCCTATTCCTACAGTTCCTATGAATGATACTAAATTATAACAGACTCTCTAGGGAAGCCCTTAATCGTCAATTCCCTCTTTAGTCTACCGCACCAGGTTCACACAGCCCTGAGTAGTCTAGTCGTGCGTAATCGACTATTAACAGCCCCAAGTAAGTTCAACAACTACTTGGATAATAGCTACAATGAATCAAAAGCATATAAACATCAAGTAATACATGCAATCAATTATCTCAAGGCAGGCAATCAATGCAACAAGGTATGCCTCACAGGTAACCTAATCCAAACGGTGGTAAACAACCAAAACAAGGGAAACACCCATGGGGTGATCCTTGAACATGATAACAAGAAATTATTGACCATCTAATAACCTTAAGCATATAATAAATCTAAGGAAGATAATAATACAGGATCAAAACCCTAACCCGAGATACTCGTTACATGGGAATCCGACACTTTTTGCACAAAAAATAAAAGACATTAAACGTAGGGCAACAAACCACCTACCTCAATCCTAGGAGATCGATATACATGAACCTGAACTCGTGAATTGGCCTAGAATGGAAAATATCTTCAAAAACATCTAAAACGTTCAACCTCAGACAACTCTCATAGGAGAAAGAATCAGGAAACGTGACCAAAGAGGAACCAAGAACTCGTCGCTGCGATTCTATTACAAATGAAGACATTCGATTCGGATAACTGGTGATGGATCGGTGGCTCGGAGAAGATCTATGGTCATACCCTCACTCTCCGTCGAAGAAGCTGGAGAAGAAGACATTTTTGGGGTTAAGACGCAACCTCGGTCCGTTTAATGAAAAAAAAAAGTACACGACGTGTACTTCTTGAGTACACGGTGTGTACTCACCTTTTCCATACACTGTATTAAGCGGCCTCCACATCACCCCTACACACTATGTGTGTGGCTCGGACATGGCTAGCACACGGCCTCGCGTGAAAACAAAGTACACGACGTGTACTTAGAAAATTTCCAGATTCTCCTCTTTTTCCCAAAAACGACCAGAAAAGGAAAAACATACCTGAAACGAAGATCCGGGTTCTTACACTACCCTTATGAATAGTGATATACCCTAATTAATAGTAACCTCACCTATGGTAGTATAAAAATAATATTCAAGTTGGAAGTACGATATACCTATGTTTTAGAATGAGTTAATGAGTGTTTTAAAACTGATTTTTGATAATAAATTATGATTTTAATTAAATATTAAAATAATCATATTTAGAAAATTATTTTTGAAAAATGGATTTTATTTTTTGATTCTACACGTCGAAAAATGGTCAGGGTAAAATTTTGGGATTTTTCTGAAATACTTGAAATTTTGATGAATAGTAAAATACGGTAATTTACCGTATATATACATTATAAGCTAAATAGACTATTCCTAGAATCATGGCTGATGTCACCACCCATGGTTCGAATTCACATTACCCATTTACTATTCTTGGTCATGGAATACTTACTATTCCTTGTCTTGGGAAGAAATAATAAATTAATGATTATGATATTATGAAATCCCTCCTCTCCTCCACTATAAAAACCCCCCTTCACTCCCTCTTCTCTACACTCCTCTCAAGCATTGTGCCTTGCCATTATTCTGCCCAAATCTCTCCCCAAGGTCCTCCCCCACGTCAAAAAGACCTCAGCCTCCTCAAAATACCAAAACCTCTCCCATTAAGAGGTTCTCAAAGGAGGAAGTCTCAAGAGGTAAATTCCTCTTCCCAATTTCTTCTTTTCTTTTAAGTTCTTTTATTTTATTATTTCTTTCCTCGCCTCCCTTCACCATGATAGTATGATAAATCCAGTAAAATAAATGTACTATAATTTATTCATGCTAGTGGTATATTTCTTTATCTTCTCTCCTTTCCCCACCCTTTTATTTGAAAGAAATGAAAGCACCTTTTGAGATGTGCTAATTTAGCACATTCAAGGACAACGGTTTATCAATTTCTATTATTATTTTTAATTCTATTCATGAAACCATTTGTGTTATGGTTGAACCAGATTATTATATATGTAATATATATCCTATTTTTGGTTCTGTAATCCTTTGGTACAAATGGAATTAATTTATAAAGCAAAACACATTCTTTGTAATCAAATCCACCGATTAACAAAAACGGTTATCACTATGGTTACATATATAATAATTAGAAATAAATCTAAGTAACCTAATTAAAATTAAAACCATTTAATCTATTTTATATGAACTAAATAATATAACTTTAATTTTGTACAACCACTTTTATCTTGCATATAATCCAAACTTGAATATAAGTGAACCGATCTTTTAAAGCCAAGTAAACAAACGAGCCCAAACAATTAAATTAAACTTTGTAACTAATCAAAAAGGCTTTGAATGGACTAAAAAGGGTTATAATAAATAAATTGAATATAGAATAGGTTCTTGACTTATTAATTAATAATCCTAATTTGTTTATTCAGGTCATTAAAAACAAGTGGAGAACACCAACGGGTTTAAGGTAAGGGATCCTCCCCTTTTTACTCTTAATCAAGATTGTTCTCTATGCTATGCCTTTTTGTGTAATACCAAGTGATGGGGTATGCTTATACACCTTCCCCATACTACCCTAATGTTTTATAAGTGATGATAAATCCCTTATATCTCTCATCAATCCCTCTTATTTACACCTGATACCATGCTAATAAACCATGATGAATCCTACCCGAACTTCCTTTATTCCTTCGGGTTGCTCTATCTTTCTTTTTACCAAAATGTTGTTGTATTTTATTTTATTTAGAACATAAAAATTCTGTTTATATTCTCCAAAATCATGTTCCAATATCCATCTCTCGTTCTATTTCATGGATATACATGCTTTTAAGTGAATCTCTCTTCGATACTTCCCAATAAGCACACTCATTTTGAAGGAACTTCCCGAACTTTTACCCAATTTCAAGTGCACTCTATCTTATGTTTTAAGACACCATTATCTTTTTAAATTGTGTATTTTTATTATGAAAACCTTCTTGGTTCAATTATGGTTTTATATAAAAGAACGTTTTCTTTACTATTTTAAAATCTCTATAGTATTTTCCTTAAAACTGCACAAAAGTGTTTTAATGCTAATGTTTCTAAAATACATTTCTCATATGTTGTCACTTATGTTTGACACCACTTACCATGTTATATGCCTATTTTACTCTATGAACGTCCATTTATTTTCTAATTCTTTCCTTACATGGACACTTTCTTAATATTCCCATTGGTTATGATTTATGCCATGATTGTGGTGCCCAATTCGTTCCATGGGTACCCTTATGTTTGTGTATCGTTGATTATATGTGGTTGTATATGTGGTAAGAATATTTATTTGGCAAGAATATTCATGAAAATTTTGATATGGGTGCACCCAAATAGCGCTCCAATGCATTGGGTAAGGTTAAGTCTCATGAGATGCGATGTGAAACGGGATTGGCAGTTAGCCTTGACCCGTACTAAAATGGGAAACAGGATTGGCGGTTAGCCTTGACCCGTACTAAAGATATGATTTATGATTCTTCCACATTTATATGATTCCATGTTTATATGTTCCCATGCTTATATTAAATTATTTTATAAGTTTCATGATTTGGATATCTTTATGTCATGCCTCCTAACTCATGTGCTTGAGATGTATCCTTATGTTCATTCCCTTACTGGGCTTTTTATCTCATCCCTTTGTTCATGTGTTCCCCAGGGTACCCTATGCGGATGTAAGGGCTCAAAGAAAGTTAGAAGATCTTTATGGAGATTAAATAAATAAGTTTTTTTAGCCCCATGTTTTATGTTATATGTACCTAGTCTTCCAAGACACTAGACTTAACGATCCTTGGATTGTACTCTGATGATTAATTATGCATAAAATCATGAAATGTTTTATGTAAAAGGCTCAGGTCACTATATCTTGTATCAATGTACCAATAGAGAACCAGAACCATTTTCAGTCTATATTCTTCAAATTTAAAATATCAGATAATCTTTATATTTCACTCAATGAAGGTTTGGAATAGAAAATATAATAATGGTGGATTTACACTATATAATTTCAACACTATTTATCCTTTATACTATTATCCATAAATCAAAAAGTCATCTCAATACTAATATGCATGATTCCTTTCTTAACACATTGAAAAATACCCACCCTGTGAGCGTCACTTTCGAGACATTAATAATTACATAATCAAAATAACCAATATTCAAAAAAACAAAAACAAAATCATTGTCACAAGCTTATAATTAGAGGAAACAACCCAAAATCTAGTGATCACTGTCACTACCATGTGATTTCTGTATTCCATTCCACTATGAATTCTATCCAACTTCATTAGTAGTTTCAAAAAATATATTGGTTTCTAATATCAAATAATTTTTGTATTACCACTGAAGACATCACTAATAAATCCAATCCACTCATATAATTTCTTTCATGTTAAACTCATCAGTCACATAATCAGTTCCCACATCATACAATAAAAAATATTTAATAACCCTACGTTAGCTGATGAATTATACTATTCCAAGTTCAACACTCATATACAAGACAAGGTGTCATGAACCTTTAAACCTTCATCTAGTACCCAATCATATCCTAAGAGTGATCATATATAATGTTTATCAACACTCCACAACATATCTCCATGAAATAAGGAAGGATAATGTGTCATGGATCCATCACAACGTGCAGGTACCTCATAGCATCTTATACCAAATACAATTCTCAAGGGACTAAATATGAATCACTTTTAGAAATCAAAACAAACTATGGATGAATTAAAAGATATCAATATTCATTAACAAGGTCACCATAACATAACACTAGGAGTCACAGTACCTACATACAGTTCTCAAGGGACTAAATTGACCCTACCCTCTCCCCTGAACTAAATACCAAAACCACTCAGAGTGTTTCTCATCCCATGAACACTGAATTACCATGACATTACTCAACCCTTTCATGGTTACCCTCATAAACACACTTTTTTTTATGTATAATAACATAATTAAGATATATGAGAAAACACTATATAATATGAATACCATGACATTCCTCAACCCTTTCATTCCAAATTTTTTCCCTATTCTTCACTATAGTAAAGTTGTTGGAAAGAGAATGGTTGGTTATGTTAATGATTTGGTAGGGGACTGATGTAGGTTGTTGTGTCCTAAATATGCACACCACACTCAAGAAATCAAGACATAAAAGGAAACATCAGAAATCAATAAAATACATAAAAGGAAACGTGAAAAATCAAGAAAATGTTAGGTTGTGAAAATGTTTGGTGGCAACTATGTGCCACACATAATAGATATACAAACTGAAAATGAACACATATCATCACCCTCTCCACCTCCAACATATCAACAATACAACTAATAATTTTCCAATGATGAACACATATCGTCACCCTATCCACCTCCATCTCCACTTCCGGCTACCACCTGTAAGAACATTATATTGAAAATTAAATAGTGTTGCATATTTATATTTAAACTTAAAACCAATAAAAGATTTCAAACTAAATGATTTTGAATTTTTGTGATTTACCTGCTCACCACCAGTCGATACAGTACTACCAGGGGCATATCTACTCATCTGCTGACATATATCATTCAACTCTTTCTGCAAAGTGGATATTTGATCCCCCTACTCCAGAACTGTGTTTCGTAGAGAAACAATCTCTTTCTTAGAATATCCGGGTATGGGCTGACTACAACCAAAAGTAGATGCATCTGCAATCCCCAGTGGCCTGCCAAAAACCTCAGATGGTACGAGTCCCAAACCCAGCCCGCACACTCTACCAGGATGCTCCTTCCCAAGGACTTTAGCAATCGGGTCGTCCTAGGAGACTGAGTAGGACTTCCCAGGATTGGCATCCCATAGTTCTTTAATTTTTACCTATAAATCAAATAACAATATATATTAACATAGTAAAAACTGATAATAAGTTATTATAATGAAAAAATGAGTTCATACCCCAACTTCTTTGGCAGGCTCATTAACAAAACTTCCATCATATTTTTTGTGAACATCCAACCACACTTCAGTTCGGGATGCTTCATACCCTAAACTCTATGACTGCATTAAACAAAGATAAATCAACAATTTAATATATTAAACAGATAATATTGTCTTATAAATATTTAAACTTATGAAAAGATTACCGGAGTTGATCGGCTTCTAGAAAAGCTTTTTGACCCCGCAGTGTTAGGGATGACTTGCTTTGCCCGGCTTGATTCATTCTTTCTTGAGAGATCCTGAAATAAATAAAATGAAATTTAATAGTAATGTATTCAATGTCATATCCTATTCATATACACGTATAAATGTAAAATGAGGTTAATATAATAATATATATTTAAATACCATCTGCTTCACATCACGATGTCTGTCAACAAAAACTTTCCACTGTTCTTTGGGTACCCCATTGGGTAGCTTCTCATACATTTGTTGGATGGTCAACGATGTATAGTTGACATCACCCCATAATCTCCATTTTAATTCTTTCCATTTATTTCCAAGATTTTTCAATGTCCACTTTCGTGCTATCACATCAGCAACTGTAAAGTGGAAAAACATCTGTATACAGAAATTAATTTTGAACATATTAATAACATGACATTAAATTACACTATAATGTATTAAAATTACCTTTATTTGGGAATAAAAAACTTCATTTTTCCAACTTGGAGGAATATGTCTCCAATCATCATAAGAAATAGGAACGGAAATGGGCTCCACTACCAACTGGCCTAGAATTTGGCCAAGTAATCTCACGGCATCATCTGTAGGAACCACATATAAATCGAATGGGACAACTATATTATCTCCATTCATATTCCACACATTTGAACTTTTTATATTTTTCTATACATTTTCATTTTTTCATCTTTAATGAACAAACAGTTAGTATAAAAAAAGTGCAATAAATTTATTTATATTAAAATGTGTACCTATAACAGTGACCCTCCAGTATGTCTGTGATGAACTAGAAGTGGCGCGCCGCCACCCAACTGATGAGGCTACTGAAGGGGGAGTTGACGACTCAGTTTCTAAAGGGACACTCAAAGAGGGTGTGAGAGATGGTGCAGGGAGAGATGGTGCAGGGGGCAGGCATCTGGTGGCTCAAATGGGTATGGTATTCACTACACAAGCATGGAAAATTTCAATGAAATTTCTATATCATAACGAAATAACTTAATGATTCATTAAAATGAATTGATGAGAGATAAGGGGGTATCTCATCACATAGAAATAAAATGGAAAGTGATAGGGACATGGAAAAATATATCCCAACATTAGATATTGGAAATAGAAGGCATAATTTAATGAAGAAACTTGAATGATGAAAAGAATAATAACTATATTTCAGCACGGTAACAAGTGTACATAAAAGATAATGGGAGGATTGATGAGAGTGAAAGGGGGATCTCATAATTTATACATTAAATGGATAGTAAGGAAAATATAGAAGAACATATCCCAACATAATAAAATTTAATTTAAGAGACATAACATAAAATAAGTTCTTTAATGGAAATAAGAAGAGAGAAATCCATTACTTGAGTGTGTGGCCCCAAATGCTTGGTAGGGTATTCCTGAGAGCTTGGGGGTGCCTTGGGAGGACTATAGAGAGTGTAGGTCAGAGTATGGATGTGCTCCAAGGAGTTTGAGTGAAGATAAATGGGATCTTGGGTGTTTTTATCTAGGAAATGAGTGTGATTTATTTATTATTTAGGTTTTGGACTCTATATAATAAAATAACCAAAACCACAAACCATACCATGTTTTTTCCCATGGTTTCTGAAAAATGAGAGTGGCTCTCATTCTTTTATAAGTCCAAGTTCTAAATATAATAAAATAAAAACCTTGATTATGTGGAGGTCAGTCATACTCTTAAATAAATGATTTTAATACCTTAAAATATATTAATAGTTTTGGAGGATTCATAAAGGATTTATAAAATAAATAAAAAAAACATAAAAAAACATTATTTAATTTTTCAAGAGGAATACCTGGAATACATCATGTACTTGAGATATATTTGGTGGTAATGCAATTCAATAGGCTACTGCTCTAATGTGATCAAGAATCTCATAGGGGATGATGGATCTTGGAATAAGCTTTCCCTTCTTCCCAAATCTTGTCAGTTTCTTCCATGGAGATATTCAGAGGAATACCATGTCTCCAACATCAACCTCTAGGTATTGTTGACAATTGTTAGCATAAATCTTCTATCGACTCTGATCATCCTTCATGTGATGTTGAATGGTTTTAACCTTTTCTGTGATTTTCTTGACCATTTTATGACCTAGAAGTTTTCATTCCCAAAATTCATCCCAACAGAAGGTGTTCTTCACCTATTATCCCATTAAGAGATTTATAGGAATAAATTTGTATTCTTGAGTAGAAACTATTGTTTTAAGCGAACTCGACTAGGGGAAGATGTTGGCCCCATCCTCCTTTGAAATCTATAGAACATTCTCACAATATGTCTTCCAATGTCTGAATATTCCACTCAAATTGTCCAACAGTTTGAGGATGATAGTTTGTACTGAATTTAATATCAATGTTTAGATCATGTTGGAGACTTTTATAGAACTTGGAGGTGAATCTCGAATCTTTATCAGATACAATCGACAGTGTTACTCCATATAGCCTTACCACTTATCTAATGTATATCTATGCAAGTTGATCTAGTTAGAAATCCTCTCGAATCACAATAAATTGAGATGCCTTTGTAATATGATCCACAACAACCCATATAACACTATTTTCCATCGATGTCTTTGGAAGTATGGTAACAAATTCCATGGTGATATTTTCCCACTTCCATGTTGGTTTGGGTAATGTTTGCATCATCCCCTTAGACTTATTCCTTTCAGCCTTCATTTTCTGACATACAAATAAATTTGATGTATATTCAATGATCTCCTTCTTCATATTCTCACACCAATAGTGCTCTCAGAGATCTTGATACATCTTTTTTCTTCTTGTGTGAATAAAGAAAGTCGAACTATGTGCATCATCCAATAGTTACTTCATTAACTTAGGATTTGGTGGTACATATAGTCATGAACCAAATTTCATAACTCCTTCATTAATATTGAACTATGAGGATTTACTTTTTCATATATTTTCCACTTTCTGTTGAATTCCCACATCATTTCCCTAAGCATCCTTTATCTTTTTCAAAAGGGATGTTTGAGCAATCATTTGTGAAAGGATTGATTATGTTCCTTCCTTTAAGATTCCCATGTACATACTTTCCAAATCTATGAAGATTAGATCCCTCTAAATTATCATAAATGATAGAATTGTTGGATCCTTTATACTTAGTGCATATGTCTCTTTATTCAATTTTCTAAGATGGTAGTGAATTGAATGGTCCTATTCCCTAATCATCTCTAACCATATTTGTTTGCGCATATTCATCTCTTTCTGTGTGAATATATAATTGAGGCTTTTGTGATCGGTATATATTAAAAACTTCTCCCCAAAGAGATAATGCTACCATATTTTCAAAGAGAATATCACTACATCCAACTCTATATCATGTGTTGGGTAGTTCTATTCATAAAATTTCAATTACCTTGAAACATAGGCTATGAATTTTTCATTGTTCATTAACACACATCCCAATCCTTTCTTTGAAGCATCAATGAATACCATGAAAATTTCTCCACTTGTGGGTAGTGTGAGAATATATGTTGTGATAAGACTCGTTTTCAACTCCTTGAATCTCTCTTCGCATTCATCATTCTAATAAAACTTGAATCCTTTATAAGTTAGGTAGGTAAGAGTGTTTGAGAACCATGAGAAATTTCTCACAAATTAGAAATAATACCTAGCTAACCCAAGGATACTGCATATATTTGTCAAATATATTGGAATTATATATCCTTCAATTGCTTTTATTTTTTGAAGGGTACATAGATATCCAATTTCTTGTGATGATATTCCCCATGAATGAGATTTCCTTTAAGTAGAACTCACATTTGATATACTTGGAATAGAGATTATCCTTTCGTAAGGTCTTTATCATAGTGATCAGATACTCCTCATGATTCTCCTTTCTTTTGGATTATATTAGAATATCATCTATAAGGACTACCATAAATTTGTTGAGGTAATCTCAAAAGACTCTATTCATCAGACCCATGAAGATTTTTGGAGCATTGGTGAGTCTGAATGATGTTACAATGAACTCATAGTGATTGTACCTTGTATAAAAAGTATTCTCAGGGATATCCTCCTTCACTATAACTTGGTAATATCCTAAATATAGATCCACCTTGAAGAAGTATTGTTATCCATGTAGCTGGTTGAAAAATTCATCAACATTTTGAAGAGGATACTTGTTCTTTATCTTGATCTTGTTGAGCTCACAATGATTAATATAAAGGTTCATTGACCTATCCTTGTTCTTGAAGAAGAGTATTGGTGCACCCCATGGTTAAGAACTTGAGTGTATGAACCCTTAATACAAATTATCCTAGAGTTTTTTCTTCTAATCCTCAAGTTCTATAATAACTATTCTATAAAAAGTTTTGGATAATGCTAACACCACAGGTATAAGATCAATTTAAAATTCAACCTATCAGCTAGGAGGAAGACCAAGAAATCCCTTAGTAAACACATCAGCATATTCCCACGCAATAAGAATGTCTTTGAGGATGGTTATTTACTTAAAATAAATCATTTGAACTAGATATTATGGCTCATAGGGAAATAATATCCATGCATGAGATGGTGTTTCTAAATAAGATTCTTCTTCCACCTTACACTTGTAAAAACTCAGAGGTTGATTTGTGATATAGAGAGTGATTTCCTTCTCAAAGAAATTTATTTTGTATCTATATAGGGAAATCCAATTCATGCCTAGAATTGCAACAAATTCCACCAAAGGTAGTATGATAAGATTCATTGTGAAGTTCAGCCCACAAACTCTTACAGGGGAGAGTTATATCCTCGGGATGCAATAATTGCCCCATTTTTCATTTTCACTCATAACTCTACTTCCATGCTTTGTGGTGGTTTTTGAATAGTTATACTAAAAAAATTTCATATAAAGGAATACGTAGAACTAGAATAAAAAAGTATTTTCTCTATTCTTGAATGAATAACTAGCGTTTCTATCACCACTTCATTATTGGGATCCACCTCGGTGGTTGAGATGGAAAAAGCTCACACTTTCTACCTTGGAGGTTGTTGGTTGTCTATGAAAACCCTTGTCTTAGTGCATTGGTTTGAAAATTGGCCTAATTCATTGTAGTTGTAGTAATAAAAAATACACTGATGGTTGACGAGAGCATTCCTTGCTTCCAACAGATTAGTGGGTTTCTCCTATCATCAATTTCTAGTTAGGTTCCTTCCTTCTCGCACCTAAAGAATTTCTTTGTTCCCCTTAGGCAATTTTCATGGTGCTTCTCCCCACACCTTTTACAAGTGGGATGTTGAAATTTCTTGACACCATTCAATTTCTTCATTGGACCACCATAATTAAAATCCACTTTATTCTTCTTATCCTCATGATACCCTTGATATTTTCTGATCTCCATTTCGACTTTGAGGGAACATCAGATAATTTCATCACAATTATCAAAGTCATGGATCACTGAGGCTTTTGGTAGACTAGGTTTTAGACCACAAAAGAAGTGGTCCACTTTTCATTCTGATGTAACAACAAAGATGAAGGTGTATCATTCAAGTCTTGAGATTTTTGCCACATACACCCCAATAGATTTGTCATCTTTTTTTCTTGAGGTCAAGGAAATATCTTTCCATTTAAGTCGGAGAGTGCGAGGACAATATTTATTGAAAAACTTTTTTAGAATTCCTTCAACTTAATCGCTTTGATCACTTCATCGACCTTCATATTCTTTATCAATATCCACTAGTGACCAGCTTATCCCTGCATATGATAAATAGCTAGGAGAACCTTCTCTTGTTCAAAACATTGAAGGATAGAGAAATGATAGAGATAAGATAGAAACAACCACCAAATAAAGCCTGATGATAATAAAATAATAAGAAATACCAGTACATGCATTAATATCATAAAATATTGATAAAACTATAAAGGAAATGACAAATAGAAAAAGAAAATCCTTGGCATCAACCCAGAAGCTCAAACAACTCTTAAAATACTCCTCCGACTAGAAAATTATACCTCAATCATTAACCATATCTGGTTGACCTGAAAAAATATTTTACATATACATAGGGTGAGAATACATGTAGACACAATACAATCCTCCCAGTAACCTCCCATGAAAAATGGGAAAGAAGAATACTAAACTTGATTATGTTAATAAAAAAACTAACCATTTACCTAAACAGGTTTTCTATTATATTTCCCATTTTTTCCATGGTTATCTATCACCATGTATCTCATACAAGAGATCATATAATATAATAACATAAGAGGGTACCATGCTATATCTTCCTCACTAGTCTTATGCTCTACATAAACATCACACTTCCTAAACCATCTCACTCCAATATCTAGCCTGGATATATGTGAGATAAAGTAACCAATCATAATACACCCAGTCTATATCATGCACCTCATTCATCTCATCATCACATCATCCCACCCATATTACTATATAGTAACTGATTAGAATTTGGGAACCACCATAGCTCGTATGTCGTGTATTATACATCGAGTATTGTAAATTAAGACATCACATCCTATATGTCAAGTACTATAACTCAGACCATCATATCCCATACACAACATACCTATAATAACCATGGGGATACTATATCTAGGGATACATGTGTTTGAAATAACCACAAACCATTATATCTTTATATACAAATATATGGGAAAAGATAACCACCATTCATACAAGTATATAATACTACCAGGATAAGAGAGTGGGTAGGAGGGGGTAGTCATCCATATATTCATCATCAACCTAGATATTGGGGGAAACACTCTCCCAAAGTCCACTAGGTACTAGTCACCCTAACGACATGGGTGGGGTGGTGTATCAAATCACAAAACATAAATGATGTATATAAAGCTAACAATTTCACTATAGACGACTTCCTAACCTTAGACTCATCTTTTACTAATGTCATGCACGAATCTTGACTTCCACTACTGATTCCTAGGTGTCAAAAGAACACAATCATCAAACTCAACATTAACTAATTAATTGTGAATTAATTAATTATTACCATTATCATCTCTAAGATTATTTACTTTAATCTTCTTATCTAAGTTTTGATGGAACTGTTAATTATTTTCTTGTATTCTCAAGTATGTAATCATCATAAACAGGAATCATAAAAACCTTGTTCTTTCATTAATTCATTAATCATTTCATAATCATACGGTTACTATAAGACTCATCCCAAGTTGTCATATAAAAGATGCACTCACGGTGCATGGTATCAAAATGCATCCCATAGTTTGAAACTAATAATATAAATATCAACTAGCTATCACCCATTAAATAAGAATATTAATTATAAAAAAGGAATAAATTTTTCAAAATGTCGATGGGAAATCCTAGCTTTAACCTGTTTCACCAGTCTCAATGTCATCCCTGACACCACCATGCATATCACTATGCATTTCTCCATGCATAACACTATACAACCTGCAATATATTGAGTCAATTGTTTCCACAAACCCGAGCCTCCCTACCCATATCTCACAAAAACATCTACCATTACAAGATCACATCACATCACATTGTGAGTCTCACATATATAGAAATCACAAAAGGCATCAAATAACCAATAGAATAAAGAGGGCATGTGGACCCTATAAACAAGGCACCTAGCCTTCTCTTGAAAATAAGCTCGCTCGACCCCAAAAATTTATCATTCAAAAAACCATTTTTATATCCATATTTGATTAACTGATTCAATTACCAATGGTTACGACTATGGGTAACCTAAGGCATCAATTATTAAAATATATAAATTATTATGAATTATTTCAATCATCACTTATAATTTCATTAAAAATTAAGGAAAAATGTTTCATTTGTCATGCCTCTCATTATTTACAACAACAAGCACTTATAGTTTCATGTTCTTTAGAAAATTACAATAACGTTTAGAAGAAAAAATGAATTAAAAAATCATTTAGAATAAATTTTATTTCCATCAAATTATAAGAAGAATAATTTATAAAAACCTTCCTATTAAATTCTTTAGTTATCCAACATTAACGACATTATGTTCATTAACCATTTTCATCAAATTCAAAATGTTGAACCAAGCATAACCAACATCATAACCAAAAAATAATCATAAATATCACATTATCTAGAAAATCAGGATGCAACAAATATATAAATTTCAAAAGCATGAAATCACACGTAATAAAATATTCAAACATGAATATTAATATTTCATCATGAGATAACAATTATGGTACCTATAATTTATTTAATTTATAACATGTGCTAATCTAAATTTCAATCTTATGACAACTAGAATTATCAAATAATTATCTTTAATATTAATTATACATGTTAAAATCATGACATTTTATCCCTTTGATTTTATCAAATAATAATTTAGGTGAAGTCATGGGATTATCAATTTCTCTCTTCTGAATAATTTCTAGAATAATTAACTTTATCTCACAATATGAAATTGTTTATTCTATTTCTTCTGAGGATTAAAAATTATCAAGTTAATCCATAATCTACTCTAACAATTCTTTCATGATGAAAAATATCAATCTACAATATGTAGTTGTCATTTTAAAGAGAGAATGAAATACTTCCATTATACAATATTTTCAAATGAATTGCATATTTGTAACATGAAATATAAGTCACTCCCTATTGAATATTTCAAGATAATTTCAACATGGTATAATTATCTCTTTGATTAATAATTACATGATGATACGTTATCATTATTTCGCAATATTCATTTAATCGTGAATATTTGGAAAAATCACAAATGGATTTTGGAATTTTTTGGTGGGGGTTTATTATTAAAATGGGTTCCCCGTTGTCTTTATTTAGAAAATGGGGATGTCTAGTGCCACTTCAAGTGGCGCTAATGGCAAAAATCACCATAGCTCCACTTGAAGTGGTGCTAGGATGATTTCACCAAATTAGGTATCAGCGCCACTTGATGTGGTGCTGATCTCCTTCCCCGCTATAAATACCCATCCCCCCACACTCCTAATCATTCCTATCCCCTTCCCAATCTCTCTCCCTCCTTCCCAATTCCTCCTTCCCTTTCTCTCTATTTTTTCCTCTCTCTAGTATTGGAGTTTCACTTTCCGGTTGTGCAGCCGCTGCGTAGCTACCTTCCCACAAATTTGAGGTAACTTTTCATTTACATTTATGTAATATTCACTACAGGAAAATTCTCTGTTCGCGGCATTTTTTTTGGGTATAGCGGTGGTTTAAACCGCCTCTATATGCTTCTGCGGCGGTTTCCGAAAACCGCCGCTACATTGTGTGTCGGGACACTATTGATGGTGGTTATAGACATTTCGCGGAGGTTTTTAGAAAACATCGTAGATAGCGCATTTCGGGGCGATTATGATGCTTTTAGAGGGGGTTTTTCCAGCCAGGGGATTATTTTTTGTAGTGGTGGTTTTAACTGCCGCAAAAAAAATGTAAGCCCCTGGGTGGGAAAACCGCCTCTAAAAGCATCATAACCTCCGTGAACTCCACGTGGAAGATGGGCCACTATAGCGGTGGTTATAACCGCCGCTAATAGAAAAATTCGGACATTTAGCGGCGGTTTAAATCGCCACTAAAACCAATTTTACAAAAAAAACAGCTTCTGTTGCTTCTATACCAGTTCCCTGAAAAAAAACAATTACAAGAATACCCATGAATCAGGGATTCTAAAACATCCAATGTCATACACCCAAATTCAACAATAATAATCTAAATCAGACCACTGCATGTGAGAAATAATAACCTTTCACCCCTATGAATCCAAGTTATAGTCTTATAATTTCGACACAACCAAAACAAACATACATTATCTATTTCATAGGTCTTATAACTTAATATGAATACTGACACCCAAAAACCTGGTCCAATATACATTCATGTATCAAATTCCCATACATTAGTAGTTGAATAACCAGACCATCTATTTAATATATATCTAATGCAAGAATGTTTTCCTCTCCCATAGAGTAGATATGTCCATGCATATAGGCTTCTTGTATCAATGTACCAATAGAGAACCACAACCATTGTCAGTCTATATTCTTCAAATTTAAAATATCAGATAATCTGTATATTTCAATCAATGAAGGTTTGGAATAGAAAATATAATAATGGTGGATTTACACTATATAATTTCAACACCATTGATCCTTTATACTATTATCCATAAATCAAAAAGTCATCTCAATACTGATATTCATAAGGCCTTTCTTGACGCATTGAAAAATACCCACCCCATGAGCCTCACTTTCGAGACATTAATAATTACGTAATAAACATAACCAGTATTCAAAAAAACAAAAAAAATCATTGTCACAAGCTTAGTATTAGAGGAAACAACCCAAAATCTAGTGATCACTGTCACTACCATGTAATTTCGGTATTCAATTCCACTACGAATTCCATCCAACTTCATTAGTAGTTTCAAAAAATATATTGGTTTATAATATCAAATAATTTTTTTATTACCACTGAAGAAATCACTAATCAATCCAATCCACTCATATACATTATTTCATGTTAAACTCATCATTCACATAATTAGTCCCCACATCATACAATAAAAATATCTAATAACCCTGTGTTAGTTAAAGAATTATACTATTCCAAGTTCAACACTCATATACGAGACAAGGTGTCGTGAACCTTCACACCTTCATCTAGTACCCAATCATATCCTAAGAGTAATTATCTGTAATATTCATCAACACTCCACAACATATCTCCATGAAATAAGGAAGGCTAATATTTCATGGATCCATCACAACGTGCAGGTACCTCATAGCATCTTATACCACATATAGTTCTCAAGGGAATAAATATGAATCACTTTTAGAAATCAAAACAAACTATGGATGAAATAAAAGATATCAATATTCATTAACAAGGTCACCATAACATAACACTAGGAGTCACGGTACCTACATACAGTTCTCAAGGGACTAAATTGACCTTACCCTCTCCCCTGAACTAAATACCAAAACCACTCAGAGTGTTTCTCATCCCATGAACACTGAATTACCATAACATTCCTCAACCCTTTCATGGTTACCTGCATAACCATACTTTTTGTTATGTATAATAACATAATTAAGATATATGAGAAAACAATATATAATATACATACCATGACATTCCTCAACCCTTTAATTCCTAATTTTTCCCTATTCTTCACTATGGTAAAGTTGTTGGAAAAAGAATGGTCAGTTCTGTTAATGCTTTGGTAGGGGACTAATGTAGGATGTTGTGTCCTAAATATTCACACCACACTCAAGAAATCAAGACATAAAAGGAAACATCATAAATCAATAAAATACATAAAAGGAAACATGAAAAATCAAGAAAATGTTAGGTCATGAAAATGTTTGGTGGCAACTATGTGCCACACATAATACATATAAAAACCGACGATGAACACATATCTTTACCCTCTCCACCTAAAAAATATCAACAATACAACTAATCACTATCCAATGATGAATACATACGTCACCCTCTCCACCTCCATCTCTACTTCCGGCTACCACCTATAAGAACATTATATTGAAAATTAAATAGTGTTGCATATTTATATTTAAACTTAAACCCAATAAAAGATTGAAAACTAAATTATTTTGAATTTTTATGATTTACCTGCTCACCACCAGTCAATACAGTACCACCAGGGGCATATCTTCTCATCTTCTGACATATATCAGTCAACTCTTTCTGCAAAGCGGATATTTGATCACCCCTCCCCTGACCTGTGTTTCGTAGAGAAAAAATCTCTTTCTTAGCATCTTAGAGTATGGGATGAATACAACCAGGATTAGATTTATCTTCAATACCTGGTGTCCTACCAAAAACCTCAGATGGTATGGGTCCCAAACCCATCCCGCGCACTCTTCCAGGATGCTCCTTCCCAAGGACTTTAGCAACCGGGTCATCATGGGAGACTGAGTAGGACTGCTCAGGATTAGCTCCAATAGTTATTTAATTTTTACCTATAAATCAAATATAAATATATATTAACATAGTAAAAACTAATAATAAGTTATTATAATGAAAAAATGAGTTCATAACCCAACTTCTTTGGCTGGCTCATTAACAAAACTTCCATCAGATTTTTTGTGAACATCCAACCACACTTCAGTTCGGGATGTTTCGTTCCCTAAACTTTGTGACTGCATTAAACAAAAATAAATCAAAAATTTAATATATTAAATAGATAATATTGTCTTATAAATATTTAAACTAATGAAAATATTATCAGAGTCGATCGGCTTCTAGAAAAGATTTTTGACCCCGCAGTGTGAGGGATGACTTGCTTTGCCCAGCTTGATGCATTCTTTCTTGAGAGATCTTGAAATAAATAAAATGAAATTTAATAGTAATGTATTCAATGTCATCTCCTCTTCATATACATTTATAAATGTAAAATGAGGTTAATATAATAATATATATTTAAATACCATCTGCTTCACATCATGATGTCTGTCAACAAAAACTTTCCACTGTTCTTTGGGTACCCCATTGGGTAACTTCTCATACATTTGTTGGACGGTCAATGAAGTATTATTGACATCGCCCCACAATATCTATTTGAAGTCTTTCCATTTCTTTCCAAGATTTTTCAACGTCCACTTTTGTGCTATCACATCAGCAACTGTAAAGTAGAAAAACATCTATATACAGAAATTCATTTTGAACATATTAATAACATGACATTAAATTACACCATAATGTATTAAAATTACCTTTATTTGGGAATCAAAAACTTCATTTTTCCAACTTGGAGGCATATGTATCCAATCATCATAAGAAATAGGAAGGTAAATGGGCTCCGCTGCCAGCTGGCCTAGAATTTGGCCAAGTAATCCTATGGCATCATCTGTAGGGACCCCATACGAATCGAATGAGACAACTATCTTCTCTCCATTCATATTCCACACATCTGAAATTTTTATATTTTTCTCCATAGTTTCTTTTTTTCATCTTTAATGAAAAAATAGTTGGTATAAAAAAAGGGCAATAAATTTATTTATATTAAAATTTGTACGTATAACAGTGACCCTCCAGTATGTCCGTGATGAACTAGAAGTGGCGCGCCGCCGCCCGACTGATGAGGCTACTGAAGGGGGAGTCGATGACTCAGCTTCTAAAGGGATGATCATAGAGGGTGTGAGAGATGGTGTAGGGGGGATGGTGCAGGGGGCAGGCAGCTAGTGGCTCAGATGCCATAGGGAGGGAGACAGATTGATCGTCATCTGTCACAGTAGTGGATGAAACAGTGTATCGCTTCCTTGTTGGAATTCCTGTCATTTAATCAAATAAAATTAAGTTCAGAACATATATTTCAAAAAAACTATGCAGAAAAAAAAATTGAAAATGATAATAGATGCCCAATATTAACAAAAAAAATATACATAACAATGATAATGAATGACTGCATAAATGAAATAAGTGGTTGCTGAATGAATAAATAATTGTACATACAATCATTTTCCCCTTCAATCATATCTGTTTCCTGCTCCATTACTTCATCCAATTCATTCATCCTTTCTAGACTAATATTTTCAATATCATGATGGACAAATAATTCTACTTCTTGTTGTTGATGAGATTCAATTTCAGAGGTCAAATCTTCCACTTCATCACCCATATCATACAAATCTCTTTGTATTACATGAGCAACAATACTCCACCCTTAATCTACAATATCATTAAAATAATATACCATTTTTTCTTGCGATGATAAGATATATGGATCATGCAGTTTATGATCACCAACATCCATCAAGCGAGAGAAGTTCACATAAGTAAATTGCAAGGAATCTCTTTTAACACTTCGAATAAAATCGACCCAATTTCATTTGAATAAAACAACTAAAAAATTCCCATGGTAGTTTAATTCAATAATATTAGTCATATTTCCATAGTATTCCACTTCAGAAAATGTAAATATACCACTATTATGTGTTTTCAAACCCTCTTCTCGATCGACTGTACGAAATCTAAATCCATTCACGTTGTAAGCGTCAAACTTTCTAACTTGTTTTAGAGGACCTCGAGCAAGAAACTTAAAATCTTCTGACACCTCTGCTCAAGTATTAGTATTCATGATCTAAAAAAAGAAATATAATTTATTATATTTACAAAATATATGTGTCAAACTAATATTCATATTCATTTCAATATTTATTAACTTACATGTCGTGCAAACCATTCTACAAGCTCTTTATTAACAGCTTTCGTTATATCTTTCTCATTTCAAGTTCGACCTCTCATTCATCTCTTTGTTTGTATCCTAAACTCTTCAATAAATGGATCTGCAATTTCACTATTCAGCAGCACATATCTATGTGCCTGTAATAATTCCAATTCTGTCAGTGTCACATTTGAGGTCCTCCCAACTGATCGGCCAATAGCAAGAATTTTTTTGGATTTCTGATGTATTTGAGATTGAGTCAATGTGTCATCAACATGTCCAACTCGATTAAATCTTGTCTCAATATCATCCAAGTATCTAGAACAAAATGTAAGACACTCCTTATCCAAATAGCCTTCAAAAATAGAGCCTTCTGGTTGAGCTTTATTTCTCACGTATGATTTCAGATGCCCAAGATATCTGTGAAATAAAATAAACATAATTATGAATTTAATTAAGTGCCAAGAATTGTTTAATTAACTGAAAAACATATAAATAAAGTACCTATCAATTGGATACATCCATCAATAATGAACGGGGTCTCCTAATTTAGCTTCCTCAACCAAATGCACAGTTAAATGCATCATTACACTAAAAAATGACGGAGGAAAGATCATCTCCATTGCACAAAGGGTAAATACAAACCTCTCCTAGAGGTTTTCAAGCTGAAATGGATGTAGATATTTCTCACATAGTTTTCTGAAAAATGTGCATAATTGGAGTACAACAGCAATAATTTTTTCAGGTAATAATGTACGCAATGCCAATGGTAGTAACTGTTGTAACAAAATATGTGAATCGTGACTTTTCAATCCATGTAACTTACGAATCTTCAAGTCAAAACACCTCGAGATGTTACTTGAATACTCATCAGATACCTTAACATTCTTTATAATTCGAAGGAATGTATCTTTATCCATATTTTTCATTGCAAAAATTACCAGAGGATACTTTTCATTATCATCTGGCCAAAGATCATGTTTTATGTTCATTGCTTATAAGTCTTTGCGAGTATTGAGATGATCATTCGACTTTCCATGCTCATTAAGCAATGTGAAAATAAAATTTTCACAGACATTCTTCTCAATATGCATCATATCAAGATTATTCCATAAAAATTTAAATTCTCAATACGGAAGTTTAAAGAATATACTTTTTTTCTTCCATTGTTACATTTCGATTTCTCTTGACGATGCACTTAGAACCTGTTTCCCAGTATCATTCAAATGAAAAACCTTCCTAAATTCTATTTCATCATTTCCAAGTTGTGTCAATATTTCAGATCCAGTTAACAACTTTGGAGGTGGTATACGATCAATGAAACCGTTAAATTTTGATTTGTTCATCCGAAATCTATGAGATGCATCGAGAAATCTTTGATGGCACAAGAAGAACCATTTTTTACTATGAGGTAGCCATTTGGGCTCAAAATCAAAGTTACAAACAGGACAATCCAAACCCATGTAAGTGTTCCAACCAAATAAATTTCCAAGCCTAGGGAAGTCACTAATTGTCCACATTAAAGCAGCATGCATTTTGAACATTGTATTGGAAGAAGCATCAAATGTATCAACACCATTTCTCCACAACTCTTGTAGTTCTTCAATTAAATGCTGCAAGTATACATCAATATCATTTCCAGGAATTTGTTTTCTAGGAATAATCATCGAGATGATAAAAGACGTTTGTTGCATACACATCCATAGAGGAAAATTGTAAGGGATCAAAACAACTGGCCAAATGCTATAACTGGTACTCAAAGTCCCAAATGGGTTGAATCCATCGGTATCCAATCCCAATTGAACATTCCTAGGATTATCTGAGAAATCTGGATGTAATGAATCAAATTTCTTCCATGATTGTGAATCTTGTGGATGTCTCATTAACCCATCATTTTTATTATATATAGAATGCCACTTCATGTGTTCGGCGGTTTTTGATGACATGAATAATCTTTGCAATCGAGGTTTTAAAAGAAAGTAACACAAAACCTTTGCAGGTGTGTTCCTTTTCTTCTTCTTCATGAAAGTATGTTGATTCAGACTTCCAACATCACCCATTGACTTCCATCTAGAAGAAGAACATTTTTTACAATCCGGTATATCTGAATCCTCTCACTAATAAAGCATACAATCATTAGGACACGTATGTATTTTTGTATAATTCAAACAATCCTATTAACAACTTTTTCATATCATAAAAAGACTCGGGAATGTTTGCTTCAGGAAATACATCACGCAACAATTCTAATATCATGGACATTGCCTTATTTATAATTCCACATAGACATTTGATATGGTACAACTTCAGCATAAAAGAAAGTTTTGAATATTTCAAACATCCACTATACAACTCTTGATTTCCATTGTCAACTAAAATCATGGAACGCATTTTCCTCAGTGAAGTTTTCTCTTACATTATTCTCCACAAAATAAAGAGGATGATCCACTAATATGTTACAATCTTGATATGGTTGTCCTACAGTCTCAAAAACATCACTTGTCTCAATTATATTTGTAGCACCCTCATATGGTTGTTTTGATATGTTTTTATGTTGATGGTGGTCTCTTGTAGTGCCTAATGAATCATTTATAAGGTTTTGCATTTCATTTTCCATTGTCGACGAAGTTAGGAGGTCATTCTGTGGATTGACATCAGTGCTCAACTAAGATAATCAATGATGTCATATTGAATCTGGTTTATAACAGGGGATATCAATCACTGAATTTAGTATAATTAAACCACTAATAAGAAGAAAAATTTAGAGGAGGAAGTAGTTATTCCCTTACTTTCATTAGTGTGGTTTCGGTGTGATTGGTAAGTTTTTATTGACACAATGAATCTAATTTTGAAGTTATATTGATATTGTGCAAATTGATTAATGTGGATGATAAAGACACTGCTTATGGTTCTATTCCCTAAGTATCTCACCCCCACCTAAGGGATAAATTCCTATCAAGGGCCACATTCCCAACTCATAAGGTTTGAATAACCTGTCATTATCCATATAGTCCATATTGATTGCTCATTGAGCAAAGGAACCTAACTTGGTTCCATACTGGGTAATTCTTATGTTCTCATAGATTATCATACCATAGATTACCATTACCACACTATCCCATATCCTTGTTTTTGAGATGGTATGTGGAGTATGATATACTCTATAATACCAAATGTAGGATCGAAATAATATAGATACTGAATGAAGTATCTAATAATGCTCAAAATACAAGAGGTGGGTGAATTGTATACTTTAAAAACTCCTTTGTAACTTTTAAATATGATTATGTTTAACAAGGTTAAATAAGGTAATTCACAAAACCTCTAGTTCTACACACTTGCTAGATTCCGGAAATATGATTCCGAGAAAGTGATTCCGGAAAAGATGGTTCCGGAAAATGAAACTTAATGAAAGTTTACAAAGATAAAGATTCTACCTTAAAGCATATAGAATCTTACTAAAATAGAGTATACAAGTATAAGGAAGTATAATATAGTTATACTTTCCTTAACAATCAAAATACAACAAAAAAATTGAAACAAACAAGTAACAAGTAGTAAGTCTTCAGAACCAAAGAGAAGGGTATCCAACAACCTTGAATAAAGGTCCCTTGATTTATACTTTCAAGAAAGTCTATCTTACCCATACTAGGATAAGCCCTCGATATGAAGATCGGAGTCTGTCTTGCTATCCCCACAAGCCCTCAACTTTAAGGTATCCAGCACCTCTGTCTTCCTCAGCAAGGAAGTCCTCGAACTTTAAGGTAGTCAACACCTCTGTCTTCCTATCCCCGGAAACCCTTGAATGTAATCAACAACATTTGGATTCGCACAAAGAAAATCTGAACAAGGTGTTCAGTATGCACAAAGCAATAAAGTTTCTCTCTCTAGAAATCACTTCAGCAGCATGTAATATCTAGATTTATCAACTTGTTGTGATCTCTTTCAAATGAGATTCTATTTATAGGCACAACACCAATGGTCGGCTCCCTCCTCCAACGGTCATATTTTCCTTGAATTTTAGAGGGACCTGTACATGTGTCAATCAAACAACGATTAGTTAGTAACTGAAATCATGACATCGTTTTATAACAAAAACAAGTGTAAGAAAAAATACGGTTACATAACCAAAATAAAATATTCATAATGTAAGCAAATAAAAGTTCTGAGTCTAACCAAAAACACGTTCGGTTTCTATAATACAAGGATATTCAGATTCTGTTTCTTAAGGAATTCAGAACCTAAACACTATAGAATTTCGGAGTCTGAATTTCAAGGAAATTTGGAATCTGGATTCACAAGAATTCAGAGCCTAAACTTACAAAGTTTGGAGTCATATTTCATGAGAATTCGGAGTCAGAACTTAGAAAAGTTTGGAGTCTGAATTCAGAAAACTCGGAATCAGAACTCATAAAAGTTCGGAGTCTGAATTCAGAGAACTCGGATTTAGAACTCATAAGATTTCAAAGTCTGAATTCATAGAACTCGGAACCTGAATTCAGATCCTGAAAATAGAATGATCTTTATCTAATTATTATATGATTCTGAGGTTTTAGATATGAAACCAAATTTTACACTTAGACAAGATAATTAACAATGAAAAACATGGTGAGGATAAATTTCCTTGGGGAAGGAAAATTTTCCTTATAGAAGTAAGACATAGAGTAAATAAAATTTCCCTTAAGATAAGGAGTTTGCGATTTTCAAAAAAAAGGAATGGTAAAGTTATAAGGAAACCTTATTGACTCAACAATCTCCCCCAATTATGAAGGAATAGAAAAGTCATAAGGAAAACCTTATTGACTCAATAATCTCCCCCTTTTTGGAATGCACAAACATCCTTACGAAAAAGAATATAAGGACTTAGAAAATATTTTTCTAGATTTTGAAAATAAAAATTATCTCCCTTATCATATGGGCAAATATGAATACGACTAACTCCCCCTTAGGCTTTGGAACACTAAGGATCGTATTCTAGATTTCTGGAATGAGATTTTTCATTATCTTGAGTACGGAAATCTCTGTAATGAAAAATACCCCTTACTTAGGGATATATCTTCTTTACTTAGTATTCTTTTTTCCTTTGTCCCCCTTTGTGATTTTCAAAAATAATTTGAGGGAATGGAAAAGAAATTATGGTACCTGAAATATTAGCACAACACATCCAAAAGACAAGCAACCAAAAAATTTCATTATGATTAGAAATAATTTTTACAAGGAAGAAAAGTACAACAAAAGATCAGATTGCAACAAATTTATCCTTCATTTTCCTTCGACATCATCTTCTTGACTATAGTCTTCATCTTTTTGAGCTCTTTTTGGTCTTCCTCTGCTCACTTAAGAATTTTATCCCGATCCTCTTCTTTCTTTTCAAGAGTTTTTATTTTATCTTGCTGAGCCTTGAGAATTTCATCCTGAGCCTTCAAGGCTTCTTCCTGCTTCACTAGCTTCTCTTCCATCTCTATCCTAAGATCTCTTTCTCTTTTACAACTTTGAGCAACAGAATACAACTTACCATTCAGATCTTTTACTTCTTGCATCTGGGTATTCTGTTCCAAAGTAAGATTTTCCTTAAAAGACTTGGTAAGTTCTGAAAAATTGCTATCTTCAGTTTCAAAAGACTCCTTGACACTATATTGGAACTCATCAAGAATCCTCATTTAATAAATAGTCTTTCTTGACCAGCTAGTCATCTTCTTGAATGAACTTTTATGGGTTTCATAGTTGATAAGGAAATATTTGAAGTCTGCCTCTAGCTTGACACACTTTTCCATCACCCTGGACACTGAATCTGCTTTTTGATTTAGTGTGTGTTGAAGCATCTGACATCTGGAGTCAATACTGGGAAACATCGGAATGGTCCCTACAAGATTTTTCAAGGACTGGACCACGAAATCATGTCCAAGTGAAGATGATTCTGAATCCGATACTTTTCTTGGTGAGGGGTCTTTCTCTAGCTTAACAAGCTTCCTCTTTGACGTTCCACCAGCATCTTTATTCTTCACAACCGCTTTAGTGGGTGTATCAACAACCACCTATTTACCCTTGTCATTTCTTAGAATGGATTCCTTATACAAAGATTTATGTTCACTATCAGACAGCTGAACAATCTTATCTTCATTTATACTCTCTTTCTCAGCTCTAGCCTCAGCATCCTCAGGGTGTATAAAATCATGGTTTGAACTTTCTTCCTCATACAGTTTATTAACTTCTTCTTCGCCCTTCTCATCTCCACCTTCCACATCCTTCCTAGGAGTTGCGAGCTTTGAAGACTCTGCTTCAGAAGTTTGGATTGATAGTTTCTCAGATGGGGTTTCCTTTTTATGGTAATCTTCAACTTTCTTTATAATATCTTCAGTGCCACCACTACTTTCTACCTCTTCTTCTCCTTTTTCTTCAACAATATTTTCTTAGACTTTTTCCGGAGTGACAAACTTCTTACCCGAAGTTTCTGGTAAAGCTTATACCATAAAAGATTGTGGTACCGAAATATTCTCGGATTCTATTTTAGTAGCCTTCAAAAGATATTGGAATAACTCAACTTCAGTCATTTTCTTTGTCACGACCCGACCCTACCCGGGCTCGAGCCGAAACTACCCCAAGCCCGCCTCCATAGGCCAGGGGCTGGCGACCAGCGCCGAAGGCACAACAACTCGAGGAGGCCTTTTACTAAGTACCTGTACACACACACGCAGCACCCTTAATGCAATAGTGCAGAATAAAAGAAAATACAAGTAAAGAAAAGGGAAACTGTTATATATATACCACAAATGTGCATCGACCTCTAAACAGTACAAGTAAAGTGCTAAAAAGGAAAAAAGGGTCAAAACACGTTCCCAACCAGAAAAGTGCCACGACCCGGCAACAGGTAAAAAAAACAAACAGCTGGAATGGTTCCCCACCTGGAACCCGACTATGACCACCGCACGCGGTCCAAGCTCCCGAACTCCTATGCTCTACTGAAGTCACGACCAACCTGTCCGTCGTATGTAAGGGCACACCAAGTGCGGGCAAAGCCCAAGCAGGGGTGTGTATAAAAATACTCAGTAGGATACCCTGAAGGCTCGAGGGAAAAAAAAGGAGGTACTGAAGGGTGAGCAGTAGAGCGAACAAGAAAAGTAAAGAAGTACAACCAAGAGTGCAGTAAAGAGTAACAGTAGAGAGTCCAGCTCAACCCAACAAGAGAAAGGAGATAGACTCGTCCAGACATAAGGAGCTGGAAACGGTGAGAAGATGGAATTCTCGTCGAGTCTTCGCTACCTATAGCCGGAGAGTAGACTCGTCCAACCGCGAGAAGCTAGACACGGAAAGCATGTGGCATACCCCGCGCGTCTTCGCCTCTCTTGGAAGGAGAGTAACCAAACCCAAGAAGTGGGTACTAGAACAAGGTATATACAAGTCCATATGCTCAATCAAGAAGGCCAAACAAGATCGTAAGGGGATCTCAATCCCGTAGCTCAGCCCAAGAAAAGTGAGTCGCCAACAGTCCCAGAAATAAACACCATCGATGCCCAGCATCCCGCACGTCTGCCCCGAACTACAAGTCAAGGGGATTAAACCACCACACCTCGACATTATCCGGTTTGGGAGGCACTGACTCGCCCGTACAGTTTTAGGTAGCGTCACAAGGACGCGTCTCGGTGGGGGAAAATCTCCTCGTACTTGAGAGTTCTGGGGGAACGTCAACCACAACTCGTCACTGCCCCGTAGTCGACAGGTCTGCTCAAAGTCGACAGGCGACCCCCTGCCCAGCCCCGCTGGAGGGTCCCTGGAAGTTGACGGGTTCCCACTACAGGGAGACCCGGGAAGTCGACAGGTGCCACACTTCCCAGTCCCGTAACAGGGTAATCCACTGGAGGGTGACCCGGCTAAAGTCGTCGACGGGACCACTGCCCGGCCCAGCTGGAGGTAACCCAGCATTGGGGACCACTGCCTAGCCCAGCTGGAGGTAAGCCCGACATCGGGGACCACTGCCCAGCCCCGCTGGAGGTAAGCCCGACATCGGGGACCACTGCCCAGCCCAGCTAGAGGTAAGCCCGAAACTGCTCTGGTCATCCCTGCTGGATGGTACTGCTTGGTGAACACCATTGTACTGGTCATCCCTGTTGGATGGTAACCCACTGGCGAGCCCTGTTCGAAACAACCCCAACCCTACTGGTAACAACCTCAGCCCTACTGGAAACAACCTCAGACCTGCTGGAAACCACTTTAGCCCTATTGGAAACAACCTCAGCGCTGCTGGAAACCACCTCATCCCTGCTGGAAACAACCTCATCCCTGCTGGAAACCACCTCATCCCTGCTGGAAACAACCTCATCCCTGCTGGAAACCACCTCAGCCCTATTGGAAACAACCTCAGCCCTGCTGGAAACCACCTTAACCCTTCTGGAAACAACCTCCTGGGTAGAGGATCGGTGCCCGCGTAAAGTGTTGGTCACACCGAATCCACAAGAACTCTACCAGGGGTCATGAAAGAACGGGATAAACTCCCTAGACCTCTCAAGGAGATCACGCTCCAATCCGCTGAGTCACTGTCGAAGCAGACCGAGACAACTCATCCCAGAAAGTGGGGGAAAACACCCACATTGTACGAACACCCGTAGTCGTAAATGGTGTCGCAGTCCGGTGAAAGGGCATGGTACTGAAACCCCTCACAGATGAAGAAACAATGGAACAAACCATCTCAGTCGTCCAAACCATCGAGAACAAAACCAGGGGGAGACCACTCAACCCTACTGGTCAAACAAAAGAGCACCAGGCCAGGGGAAACTCCACCCTGCTGGTCAAACAAACAAGTGCAGAGGAACCCTCTACGTCGAGAGAGGTTAAAGTATGTAAAGTAGAGCACGACACGCACATGGGGCCCACATGATGTGTGGCCCCAAGTCAACCCAAACCGAGCGCACAAATGTTCTCAGGTATAACCACATGTACCACCAAGCGCTCCCATATACTCCCAGAGTATACCTCGTCTCCAGCCCAAAGGCTAACGTGCACACGACACCCAATGTCAACGCGAAGGCGTAACGTAATGACTCCACCTCAAAGGCCCAGGAACGGCCAACCACATCTTATGAATCATTAATATCACCCTCCTAAGAGTGTGCGATCACACGCCAAGGTTCCGCTGCAAACATGGTAGGACGAACCACCACCGGAGCACCTTTTATTCCACATTTAACAAGATCGCACAAGAGGCTCCGCACAACCAAATGGATCGCACCGTTGTAATCCTCGCAGAAAGACACGCGAGATAGACTACTTACTCATCTCAAATGGATATCCGACGAAAAATTCACCAACAACGCCTCACGCCCGAACGACGTCCCGTGATCCCGAGCCTCGGCCCCGAAAACAGTTGGGCGCATCGCACCATTGTGATCCCCTCGAGAAAACACGTCAAAAAGACTGCTCACTTGAGCGCAACAGATAACCGGAGAAAAAGATGCATTCCGGTGTGCCGCACACGAGCGGTGCTACGTGGGACCCACATCCCGGTCCCGAAACACAACGAACAGATCACACCATTGCGATCCTCTCGAAAAAGCACACAGGATGGACTAATCACTTGTCCAAAACGGACACCTAGTGATAATACTGAAAACCACCGTCAACTCCCGAAACGGCCTTCGCGGGGCCCACACCAGGGTGCTAAATTATAGCGGGTGGACCGCACCATTGTAATCCCCTTGGAAAAACATTCAGAAACGACTGCTCTTACGCCCCAAATGGACGTCCGATGAAAAAGTCGCGAAACGCTGCACGCAGCTCGAAAGACGGGTCGTGGGGCCCGCACATCAACTCTGTGTGCAATGCCCGAAACCACCCTGGAAAGCTTCGCCCCGGCACCAGGGTCCCAACACCATTGACGACGCTCAAAACGGACGTCAGACGTGTCCGCGCCGTCCAAAACAAGAATCCCCGGGATAACGTCAATCCCCTCGACGTACGTGTCGCGCCACTGAGGCCCCATCTCAGGAATTATAATTTCTCGGGACCATCTCAAAAAGATCTCCTCGCTGTTAGGTCTGCGCTGCCGCAGACGGTGCTCAAAACGGACGCTCGTAGCTCAAAATACGGGTGTCCAAACATTTTAAGGGGGGGGGGGGGGGGTTACCCCTGGGCCGGACCGGCCCGCTCCGGCCGGCCCGCTGAACCGCGGCCCAGCCGCTGGGGCCGGTCCTGCCAGACCCATGGGCCACTGCACCGCGGCTCGCCTTCTCCCTCGAGACCCGCGTTGCTCGCGGGTCGCTCCACCGACCGGCCAACTGGTCGGTCGCGTCCACGCGGAGACCCGCCATCGGCGGGTCTCTGTCGCCGCACAGGGGTCGCGCGCCGCGACCCCGCCTCGCCGTCGCGCCTTCCATCACTGACGACGCCTCGCGCCCCCTCTCCCACGGCCACCCCGCCTCAGCCGACGTCGCCGCTCGCCCGCACAGAGAAGTCGCCGCGCCGCCTCGGTCCGCCGTTGTGCCGCCTTGGAACCACGCCGGACCGCCGGAAAAACACCCCAAAACCCGCAAACTTCGACGAGCTGTTGTGGCCTCCTCCGAACTCTGATTTTAATTCCTAAAAGGGCGATAGAGAGCTCATAAAATTTACTACACTATCATGGTCTTTGTTCGAGGATCAAACAACAATTTGACGCTAAAATTGGGATTCAAAGGGGGTTTAGGAATAAAAGCGCAACACAAAACCTCCTACCTCGTGGGCTTCGCCTGAAGCTTCGTCGCGACCCGTCGGAGCTACCTTACCGGAGCCACCTTGCCGGAGAGGAGGAGGAGAGGGGAGGGTTTGAGGAAGAAGAAGAAGAAGAAGAAGGGGTGGGGGTGTTTAAGTACAAATCACTTAAACGCCCGCCCGACAGCCCCGAACCCAAAATTTTGGCGGGGTCAGGGTTAAGCCTACCCTAGGCTAAAAACCACGCTCTGAGCGCAACGGTGGTCTCGGAATTTTAATTCGAGGCCCCGTTCAAAAGTTACAACGCCCACACCCGAGGCTTCCAAATTATGAAAACGCCCCTGGGTCTATTTTTCACAGACGGTCCACGCCCGCGAAACTTATACCCCTCCTAGGGTAAACGGCATGCTCTGAACTCAACGGTGCCCTCTGTTTTCTAATCTGAGCCATTGTTTAAGAGATACTTGAGTTTCAACATTAAACGAATAAATTAATTAATTAATTAATCCATTTAACGTTCCAGAAGCGGGCGAGGGGTCCAAACGTCCCGCGCCGACATGTTTTATGTCGTTAATAGGGTAAAAACCCCATTCCAGACCCATCCGTACACTCGGATCTCTGATCTGAAACACTGTTTAGGATTTATCACATTTATTTGGAATTTCCAGTGTGAACTCACCGAAAATTTAATTCCGTCCACTCCGGGGCTCGGAATCGCACACCATCTGAAGGCGCTGCTCTGGAATATCATCAAGAATATTCCAAAGTGTTTCGCAGCAAAAACTGGGTTCTTACATCATTCCCTCCTTCAAGATTTTCGTCCCTGAAAAGCAAAACCAGGGAAAAACTCAGGGTACTCAGCCCGCACCCATCTCCTCCATACCCAGAAGAACTCATGCACAGCTCTGCGCCACCGCACACAGACCAAAGGACTGATCCATTCACGCGAGGTCTACCCTCGCCGATGTCGTGCATAGGAGCACGCACACCTCTTCTCGGGTGAGTCACGCGGGAGACGCTATGCACCCTAACCAGCTTTTGGGGTTAGGGAAAGGTGGTAGGGAACCTCTCCATCCCTTCGCACGGTCTCAAACGACCCGAAGGCTCTCGGGGGTAGCTCACCTCCCAAACCGAACCCCTACGTCACACGCCGTGACTAGAATTACTGCCTGCACCTGGAACAAGGCCCGGTGATTCCCTCATTTAGAATATCCATATGGTGAAACACCCAAGGATATCTGGTCACGTATGATTTCACAGTCAATGTCTCGCAACCAAGACTCTCTTATACGCTCGGAAAGTGATGGAGTCGACACCATTGACTAAAGAAAAAGGTCCTAAAACTTTTTTTTCATACCAACACAGGGTTACACCGACGCCCCACGCCACCCTGGTAACACCTCAAGCAAGGAGAAGGGAGGACAACATTCCACACACAGAGTCTATTAATTCTACTGCAAGAAGTAGAAGAGTTGTAGAGCATACCTCGTATCACATCATGCTCTGTAGGATCGTAAACATCCAAAGCTCACAGTTGTCCGCGGTCCCAACTGTCAGCTCCCGGAGCCTGACGTGGACCACCTAGTGGTGATGGGAAGATCTCGTAAAGTCGTCCCCCACTACCAGCTCCTCCTGCTCCTCTTCTAGCACCACCTCTCTGGGTACTACTCCGATCATAGAGCTGCCTCTGTCATGGTGGTGCACCTGCTTCCTGTCTGAAGCTCTCTGCATTCCTGGTGACCTCGCTCGTCGCAAGCATAACACCGAATCTCTCTGAGCTGCACTGGTGCCCTCTGGATCCACTGTGGTGTACGACCACACCCCTAAGTCCGGTTATCAGAAAGCCACCTGTGTCGAGGTCCTGCTTGCTGACGCCCGCTAGCTGCGACAGACATCTCGGCTCCAACGTTCCTGCTGCCACCACCAACTCCATAACGTGACAAGAAGCTCTCTGTCACCAGTGCCTGCTCTATAACCCTGGCATATATGGAAATTCCAAAGGGTACTATGACAACATGAATCTCTCGGCGGAGACCCTGCTCAAACTTCCATGCTTAGATGTTGTCGTCACGGACCAAGTCCGGGTAAAAGCGTGCACGGTCTGCGAAACTAGTTGCGTACTCGGCCACTGTCATCCCTCCCTACTGAAACTGAAGGAGCTCCTGAATCCGAACAGAGCGCATACAGGAGGGGAAAAACTCCTCACGGAACAACAACAAAAAGTCACCCCATGAAAGTGACGACTCGTCAAGAAGCTGAGTCACCGGACTCCACCAACGCCTAGCTGCTCCATGAAAAAGGGTGGCTGCCAAAGACACTCTCTGATCTGTCGGTGTCTGAACAAGCCTGAAAAGACGAACCACTGCCTTGAGCAAAACCTCAGCTGCCTGAGGGTCTGGCTCACCACTGAACCTCAGCGGTCTCTGCCACTGGAACTCACGGAGCACGCTCAACCTGCGCTCAAGCCCCGTCTGCTCTGCTGAAGCTGTCTACTGCTCAACAGGTGGGGGTGCTGCTACTGGCCCACCCGGAGAAAGGGGCTCACATGATGGGTCCTGGATTGTGGCCTCGTAGCTCACAGGGTCGTCGTCACGCACCAAAGATGGTATCTTGGCTAGCTTTATTCGCGGAGACATCCTGAATATTATCAAGGAGTGTCGTGGTCAGATGAGAATATATGTATATACCAACAACAACAATGATGGGGAGATGACTCAAGAAGGATAGTCAAAGACTCAATCCTATGTGATGAAAAAATAAATTTTCCCTGAAACAAGTGTCTCATCATGCCGAGTCGACAAGCGGGTTATCAAGGTCCTGGTGAATGGATACGTCGGCCACCGCACCATCACTGGACTCCCTGGCCTGAGAGCCACTCTCGAGACACATCAACACCGTTGCCCTATATCCCAACCAATTCCTTTTATTTTAGGGACGTCCGAACAATGTACCAAGGAACAAACCACCTCTGATACCACTTTGTCACGACCCGACCCTACCCGGTCTCGAGCCGTAACTACCCCAAGCCCACCTCCATAGGCCAGAGGCTGGCGACCAGCGCCGAAGGCACAACAACTCGGGGAGGCCTTTGCCTAAGTACCTATACACACACACGCAGCACCCTCAATGCAACAGTGCGGAGTAAAAGAAAAGACAAGTAAAGAAAAGGGAAACTGCTATGTATATACCACAAATGTGCATCGACCTCTAAACAGTACAAGTAAAGTGCTGAAAAGGAAAAAGGGGCAAAACACACGCCCAACCAGAAAAGTTCCACAACCCGGAAACAGGTAAACAAAACAAACAGCTGGAAGGATTCCGCACCTGGAACCTGACTACGACCACCGCACGCGGTCCAAGCTCCCGAACTCCTATGCTCCACTGAAGTCACGACCAACCTGTCCGTCGTCTGCAAGGGCACACCAAGTGCGGGCAAAGCCCAAGCAGGGGTGAGTATAAAAATACTCAGTAGGATACCCCGAAGTCTCAAGAGAGAAACAAAGGAGGTACATAAGGGTGAGCAGTAGAGCGAACATGAAAAGTAAAGGAGTACAACCAAGAGTGAAGTAAAGAGTAACAGTAGAGATTCCAGCTCAACCCAACAAGAGAAAGGAGATAGAATCATCCAGACACAAGGAGATGGAAACGGTGATAAGATGAACTTCTCATTGAGTCTTCACTACCTATAGCAGGAGAGTAGACTCGTCCAACCGCGAGAAGCTAGACACGAAAAGCACGTGGCATACCCCGCGCGTCTTCGCCTCTACTGGAAGGAGAGTAACCAAACCCAAGAAGTGGGTACTATAACAAGGTATATAAAAGTCCATATTCTCAATCAAGAAGCCCAAACAAGATCGTAAGGGGATCTCCATCCCGTAGCTCAGCCTAATAAAAGTGAGTCACCAACAGTCCCAGAAATAAACACCATCGATGCCCATCATCCCTGTAAAGGACTGTAAAATTCAAGGGAATTTTTTTTCTTAATTTTCTTTGGGATTTTACAAGAACGCAGTTTCTGACGGCACCTGATTCTGAGGCCCGGTGTGCCCGGAATCAATTTCCGAAGTTTTTCTCGGGTACGTTCAGTGAACGAACGAGCGGGTTTTCCTAACTTTTGAACCAGTGCTCGGAATCGAAATCTGAGGGCACCGATGGAATCGCAGCGCCGGTAATTTCTTAGGAACACCTTTTCCAGAGTTGCGTTGCTCGGGTGAGTTTATTAAATAATGGGTTAACTAAAGAATGAAATAAAATATTGTGCTACAATTTTATTTCTATTCTAGGTAGTTTAAACCTATGATTGGTGGTTGGAGTAGGACCCACTAATATCCTAACTCCACTAGGTAAGATATTAGTGAAGTGGGACCCACACGAGCCCCACCCCTTAAAATCCCTTTTAACCTTGTTCTCATGCATTTAATATGTAACTCACCCGCACCCCTTTTAAATGCCATGTCAACCCTCAAAATTAATTTGGATATTAAACGCTCTTCAATTAATTCAACTAATTGAATGAGATTTGTTTTTGAATTTCAAATTAATGGAATTAATGAGTGATAATAAAATAATACATGACTTATTTTATTGGGGGTGAATTCATTATGCAAAAGAAAAGAGGGGACTCTTTCGCTCTTGAGGATTATCTTCATCTTCCTCCTTGAAGAATGTGAAGAACACACCGTCACCGACGAAAAACGCCGACCTCCGACGAAGGACAATGAATAATGTTGATTCCTCAGATATCGACGATGTGATTCCATGTACCGCGACGTTGATGGTCCTCTTCTCTGCAATGCCATGTACCACGACGCCGACGATCCTTTTTCCGCGACGTCATTTTCCACGATGTCCCTTTCCCGCGACAAACCTCGTTCGACGACTTCATCGAGGTAGGGGTTTTTGTATAAAGTGTATATGTGAATTATCCCCTCGTGCATGAGTATTTAAATTTTAGGGTGTTTGAATAATTTACCTTGAATAAATTATACCCTCGTTTAAAGCATGTCTTTTAAAGATTGCCTTTGAAAACACCTAACGCGGAGGGTGCGGGCCGAACAAACACGGCCCGACAATCCTCCGCAGTTTGTTTTTGGCGTGAGAATTGACGGGCGATGACAAAGTGGGCTACAAAGGCGTTTTTAACCCTTCACAGTAATCTACAGGTCCCTAGAGGGCCGCAGGCGCAGACAGTGGGCAAAACGGACCACCGGAGCGCGTCCGGTGGTCCGTAGAAGGCGCCGTCGGCGCGCCACGCCGGTGCGGCGGAGGTGGGATGAATGGATCCCACGGCCGCGCGGGATCCTGGGGAGACGCGGAACCCAGCACTGCGTCCACTGGAAAATGAGCGGCCCCCCACGTGGGGGCCGCGGTTTCAAAACAGGGGCGCAGCACGCCCCCCCCCCCCCCCCCCCCTTTCCGCTCGGCTCGGCCAGCGCCGAGCTAGCCACACCCGGGCCACGCCCGCGACAGGCCGGGCCGGACCCGGATCCAGTTTGGGTCGACCCGGTTCGGGCCGACCCAGGGGGTCTCAGGCCGGGTCGGTTCGGGCCCAAAACCCCCTAAAACCGGACATGTTCATTCTTTTGCCCATATCTTGGGCTATGGACCTCCGATCGACGCACCGTCAGTTGCGATGTGATCCTTGGATCGAGAAAGTCGTTTCGTTATATTACACTCAAGGTTTCGGAGAACTTTGGGTATGGCCGGGTTGGTTGGAACACGAAACCAACTGGGCCCTCGGAGCGGAAACACTTATAACTTGAGCTCCGAACGTCCGATTGACGTGTCGTCAACTTTGTTGGATTCCTCTTTGTGAGACGGACCTTTTGGATTACTCCTCTCGAGGTTTGGACGCAGTTGGAGTGTGTTTGGGTTGGTTTTTACTTAAAAACCAACCGGGCCCCTGGAACGAAAAAGCCAATAACTCTCAGACCGGGCGTCCGATTGACGCGTCGTATGTCACGTTGAGTTCCTCTTGTCGAGACGGAACTTTGAGATACATAAACTCCGGACTACATTTCAGTTGATGTATCGACCCCTTGGCTCGTGGAGCGGACCCTATCAAAATCGAGCATGCTGTGTGCGGGAACCCTAGAGTTGGCTGCGACTGCGATGACGATGATAACTGCACTGAAATCCTCCGTGGGTTCGCAGTGACGACGACTGCACTGAAATCCTCCGTGGGTTCGGCAGCGATGAAGACTGCACTGAAATCCTCTGTGGGTTTGGCAGCGATGAAGACCATACTGAAATCCTCCATGGGTTCAACGGTGATGAAGACTGCACTGAAATCCTCCGTGGGTTCGGCAGCGATGAAGACCGTACTAAAATCCTCCGTGGGTTCGACAGCGACGAAGACTGCACTGAAATCCTATGTGGGTTCGGCAGCGATGAAGACCGTACTGAAATACTTCGTGGGTTCAACGACGATGACTACTGTTCTTGTATCCTACGCGGGTCTGGCAGTTTTTGACTCTGTTCTTGCTATCCTACGTGGGTCTGGCAGAGTAGCTGGTCTGTATCCTATGTGGGTCCGATAGCTTAGATGGTTTAGTATCCTACATGGGTCCCAGCTTAGATGAATCAGTGGCTACATCTGATCATCTCTATCACCTTACTAAGGAGTATACCTGTGTGATATGAGTCTTTACTTTCAATCAATATCTTCGATATGATTGACTTGCTTTCCTATGTGGATTGGGTTGTGTTATCCTTTGTGGATTGGGTTGTAATCCTGTGTGGATGTGATCGAACTTGGGCTCGAATGTTGGAGCCGAATGGGAATTGATGACTTAGGTATATGTATGGGCATATACCTAAGTAGTGTTGGATGTTACTTCGTGATTGTATCTTTCCTTTTTGGATTATCCTTTGTGAATTCTAGGAGTCCTTCGGGGGTCTCGGGGTCCCTACTGAGTAGCGTATACTCACCCCTGAATGGGTTATGCCTGTACTACGTTGTGTTGGAGGCGGTTGTGCGAGTTTTCATGTTATTTGGGACACCAGCTGACCTCATGGTGATCCTCACAGCAAGCCTCCTGCACGCGGTAGCAGACAGATGGTGGAGCTTGACGCTCCAGGTGCACGACGAGGCATCACTTCTCTGGACGGACTTTTAAAGCCGCTTCCGCTCGGAGTTCATCCCAGCCACCCTCCATGTGGTGCGCATCCAGGAGCTTCTACAACTGCGGCAGGGCAGCATGACGGTCTCCCAGTACTCGGCGAGATTTACCGATCTCTCGCGCTATTCGATGGACATGGTACGGGACCCATTCTTTTGGGATCAGACCTTCGAGCAGGGATTGAGGCATGAGATCAGGGCATCGTTGATCTCCCTCAACATTCTGAAACAGGTAGGATTACTGGAGTGAGCTCTTCTCATATAGAGCTTTCTTGCTGAGCCTATACCAGCAGCAAGACCTACCGCAGGGCGGCACATAGCAGAGTCGTCTGCAGCTGGCAGTCAACGGATGTCACAGGGGTCCAGGCGGACCAGACCATCAAGCAGACGACCTTAGGACACTGGCTCAGAGGTGAGGGGAACACGACGCAGAGCCAGCCTTCCGAGGAGCCGGCAGTGCTACGCATGCGATGGGCTGGGTCACACGGCTCGTGAATGCCCGACCCGCCGTGCAGAGGAGCAGCAGACAGTTGAGGGGCCACCCAGGCAGAGGCAGAGGTTCGATCATGGTGGTCCTCCGAGAGCAGGCGGATGAGGCAGGGGAGCTGGCCGAGCAGCAGGTGGTGGGCGACGCTTTGAGGTTTTACCACCACCACCACCAGGAGGTCCACCCCGACCACAAGGAGCTGGCGGGCAGAGACAGGCTCAATTTCAGGCAACGGAGGCCTATGACCACGACGCGCTAGAGATGATTCGAGATACTATCTGTGTCTACTCCACCCTTGCTGCAGTTCTTATAGACACAGGAGCGAGTCATTCTTTTATTGTCACTGCCCTTGTTCGGAGCTTGGAGATTCCGACGGAGCTGTTGGCTCAATCCTTACAGCTAGAGACTCCTACGGGAGCAGACTCGACAATTACGCACTGGTGTCGGCAGTGTGAGCTTACTCTAGGAGGCGAGAGCTTCGGCTGGGATCTTCTTGTAGCGGCGTCGAGGCCTTACGAAGTCATCTTGGGCATGGATTTGTTATCCACAGTCCATGCTTAGATCGACTGTATTAGGCACAAGGTGCGGTGTATTCGCACCGATGGGAGCAGGTTCACCTTCACTGGCGAGAAGGGAGCTTTTGCAGCACAGGATGGACTCACACAGAGGAGAGGATAGCCCATCACTCATAAGTTGGCTAGCCTCATCCTAGGAGAAGTTTACGTGCGGAGTCCTAGTTTTCCTGTAGTGGTGGATCAGTATGCGGACGTTTTCCCTGACGACGTTCCAGGACTACCTCCTCGCAGAGAGGTAGAATTTTATATTGACCTATACCCTGGGATAGCCTCGATATCCACTCCAGCATATCGGATGGCCCCCGCTGAGCTTCGAGAGCTACAGGTACACTTGGAGGACTTGCAGGCCAAGGGATTCATCTGACCCAGTGTTTCACCCTGGGCTTCCCTGATATTGTTCGCCAAGAAGGCGGGTGGGAGCTTGCGACTGTGTGTCAACTATCGTCGCCTAAACCAGGTGACCGTGAGGAACAAGTATCTGCTACCTATGATTGACGACCTCTTCGATCAGCTCAAGGGGGCATGGTGGTTCTCAAAGATAGACCTCAGGTCAGGCTATCATTAGCTCAGAGTTCAAGACGAGGACGTGCAGAAGACGACCTTCAGATGTCGGTATGGACACTATGAGTTCTTGGTTATTCCTTTCAGCGTAACCAACACTCCAACAGTGTTCATGGGTCTCATGAACAAGATCTTTCGGCCATACCTCGATCTATTTGTCGTGGTCTTCATCGACGATATTTTGATATACTCAACCACTGAGGAGGAGCACGCCTACCACTTGCGGGTTGTACTAGACACACTCTGAGAGCACCATATTTATGACAAGCTCTCGAAGTGTCAGTTATGGTTACGTGAGGTCCACTTCTTGGGACACTTCATCTCTGAGGCGGGAGTTGCGGTGGATCCTGCGAAGATCGAGGCAGTGCTATCTTGGGAGCCACCCAGGAGCGTGACGGAGGTACGGAGTTTCTTGGGGCTAGCTGGGTACTACCGGAGGTTTGTGCTAGACTTTTCCAAAGTTGCGGAACCACTCTCAGCTTTGAAGAAGAAGGGGAAACCCTTCGTGTGGTCAGATAGATGTCAGCAAAGCTTCCAGGAGCTGAGATAGAGGTTGACCAGCGCACCTATCTTGAGGTTACTGGAGGAGGGCGTAGGGTACGTAGTCTACTGCGATGCATCAGGGACCGGACTCAGATGTGTCCTGATGTAGGAGCGGGCCATAATCTCCTATGGATCACGTCAGTTGAGGCAGCATGAGCAGAAATACGCTACCCATGACATGGAGTTAGAAGCAGTGGTCTTTGCTCTGAAGATGTGGCGACACTATCTGATGGGCGAGCGCTTTACAGTATACTCTGACCACCAGAGTCTCAGGTACATATTCTCGCAGAAGGACCTGAATCTGAGATAGTGGAGATGGCTCGAGTTCCTCCAGGACTATGACTTTGAGATAGTCTATACTCCTAGAAAGGGGAACATAGTAGCCGATGCTATCAGCAGGAGGACGGTCATTCAGCTACTCGGGGAGGCAACGGAGCAGCTAACTGCTTTGCAGATATCCTTCATGGATAGAGATGGAGAAGCCTTTATTCAGTCACTCACAGTCACTCCTCCACTACTACAGCGGGTCAGAGAGGCACAGCGTGGGGACGCTGACTGTGAGACGCGGCATGCGTAGATATCCTCAATACAGGCACCTGATGGATTCTCTGTAGGAGGAGAGCATGTCGTCCTTTTCAGAGGACTTACCATCATACCGGTTTCTTTACAGGAGGAGGTGCTGAGAGAGTTTCACACTTCCCCTTTAGCGGTACATCCAGGAGTGGCGAAGATGTACCAGGATCTCAGACTATAGCACTGGTGTCCGGGTATGAAGAAGGCTGTGGAAGAGTTCGTTTCTCGATGCCTCACCTGCCAGCAGGTGAAGTCAGAGCACCAGGTACCAGTAGGCTTGGTACAACCCTTGGAGGTCCCGGAGTGGAAGTGGGACGGGATATATATGGATTTCGTGACTGGACTTCCACACACTTCCAGAGGTCATGACTCTATTTGGGTGATTTTCAACCGACTCACCAAGTCATCCCACTACTTACCCATCAGAGAGCAGGGCTCAGTAGAGATCTTGGGACGCCTCTACATTCAGGAGATCGTATGAATTCATGGTGTGCCATCATCTATTGTCTTCGATCGAGATGCTCTCTTTATTTCCCGACTTTGGAAGGGGTTTTAGGAGGCATTCGGGACGCAGATACGGCTGAGCACCACCTTTCACCCTTAGACGGATGGTCAGACGGAGATGACCATTTAGACTCTCGAGGACATGCTCTGTGCATGTGTCCTTGACTTTGGTCGCAGTTGAGAGGATCACCTACCCTTGGTGGAGTTCGCGTACAATAACAGCTACCACTCCACCATCGGGATGGCACCATACAAGGCATTGTACGACCGACCTTGCATATCACCTTTGTGTTGGACAGACCCTGGGGATTCAGCACTTGTGGGACCAGAGATGGTCCAAGCCACTACAGAGAAGGTCCAGGTCATCCAGGAGTGGATGAGGATAGCTCAGAGCCAGCAGAAGTCTTATGATGACAGGAGGCGGAGGCCACTGGAGTTCGAGGATGGCGACCACGTCTTCTTGCGGGTCTCACCTCGACGTGGATTATGGAGATTTGGCCGGGGCGGCAAGTTATCTCCGCACTTCATCGGATCATTCCAGGTCCTCAGCCGGATAGGAGAGGTGGCTTATCGTCGGGCTCTACCACCTCAGTTGCACAGGGTTCACGACGTATTCCATGTATCTCAGATGAGGAGATACGTGCATGACCCGACGCATATCATCGACCATGGGGAGTTGGACATTGACGATGGGGAGACTTTTGCGGAGGTCCCGGTGGAGATCGAGGATCGACAGGAGCAGATCCTACGTGGGCGGTTGATTCCTCTAGTGCGCATCAGATGGAAGCACGAGAACCTCCAGGAGAGAAATTGGGAGCGGGAGACTCAGATGCGTGCTCAGTACCCACATTTGTTCCCCTAGTTTATGATGTATCTTTACGGGGACGTAAAGACCTGAGGTGGGAGTAATGTAAAGACCCGTAAAATTCAATGGAATTTTTTTTCTTAATTTTCTTTGGGATTTTACAAGAACGCAGTTTCTGACGGCACCTGATTCTGAGGCCCGGTGTGCCCGGAATCAATTTCCGAAGTTTAGCTCGGGTACGTTCAGTGAACGAACGAGCGGGTTTTCCTAACTTTTGAACCGGTGCTCGGAATCAAAATCTGAGGGCACCGATGGAATCGCAGTGCCGGTAATTTCTTAGGAACACCTTTTCCAGAGTTGCGTTGCTCAGGTGAGGTTATTAAATAATGGGTTAACTAAAGAATGAAATAAAATATTGTGCTACAATTTTATTTCTATTCTAGGTAGTTTAAACCTATGCTTGGTGGTTGGAGTGGGACCCAATAATATCCTAACTCCACTAGGTAGGATATTAGTGAAGTGGGTCCACAGGAGCCCCACCACTTAAAATCCCTTTTAACCTCCCTCTCGTGCATTTAATATGTAACTCACCCGCACCCCTTTTAAATGTCATGTCAACCCTCAAAATTAATTTGGATATTAAACGCTTTTCAATTAAGTCAAATAATTGAATGAGATTTGTTTTTGAATTTCAAATTAATGGCATGCATGAGTGATAATAAAATAATACATGACTTATTTTATTGGGGGTGAATTCATTGTGCGAAAGAAAAGAGGGGGCTCTTGCGCTCTTGAGGATTATCTTCATCTTCCTCCTCGAAGAACGCGAAGAACACACCGTCACCGATGAAGAACGCTGACCTCCAACGAAGGACGACGAATAACACTGATTCCTCGAAGATCAAAGATGTGAAGTCGTGTACCGCGATGCCAACGGTCCTCTTCTCTGCGACGCCATGTACCGCGATGCCGACGATCCTCCTTCCGCGACACTGTTTTTTGCAACGTCCCTTTCCTGCGACAAACCTCGTTCGACGACTTCATCGAGGTAGGGGTTTTCATATAAAGTGTATATGTGAATTATCCCCTTGTGCATTAGTATTTAAATTTTAGGGTGTTTGAATAATTTACCTTGAATAAATTATACCCTCGTTTAAAGCATGTCTTTTAAAGATTGCCTTTGAAAACACCTAACGCGGAGGGTGCAGGCCGAACAAACACAGTCCGACAATCCTCCGCACTTTTTTTGGGCGTGCGAATCGACGGGAAACAACGAAGTGGGCCTCAAAGGCATTTTGAACCCTTCGCAGTAATCTATAGGTCCCTGCAGGGCCACAGGCGCAGACGGTGGGCAAAACGGACCACCGGAGCGTGTCCGGTGGTCCGCGGAAGGCGCTGTCGGCGCGCCACGCCGGCGCGGCGGAGGCGGGATGACCGGATCCCGCGACCGCGCGGGATCCGGGGGAGACACGGCTCCCAGCTCCGCGTCCAATGGCAAAGGAGTGGCCTTCACGTGGGGGTCGCGGTTTGAAAACAGGGGGGGCAGCGCGCCCCCCCTTTTCGCTTGGCTCGGCCAGCGCCGAGCTGGCCACACCCGGGCCACACCCGCGCCAGGCCAACCGGCCGCCCAGGCCAGGCCGGGCCGCGCCGGCTGGGCCAGGCTGCGCCGATTGGGCCGGGCCACGCCCACCGGGCCGGTCCGTGCCTTAATGGTCTGGACCCGGTTCGGGCCGACCCAGGGGGTCTCGGGCCGGGTCGGTCTGAGCCCAAAACCCCCTAAAACCGGAAAGGTTCGTTCTTTTGCCCATATCTTGGGCTACGGACTTTTGATCGACGCACCGTCAGTTTAAATGCGATCCTTGGGTCGAGACGGTCGTTTCGGTATATTACACTCAAGGTTTCGGAGAACTTTGGGTACGGCCGGGTTGGTTCGAGCACGAAACCAACCGGGCCCTCAGAGCGGAAACGCTTATAACTTGAGCTCCGGACGTCCGATTGACGTGCCGTCAACTTTGTTGGATTCCTATTTGTGAGACGGACCATTTGGAATACTCCTATAGAGGTTTAGACGCAGTTGGAGTGTGGTCAGTTTGGTTTTGACTTAGAAACCAACCGGGCTCCTGGAACGAAAAAGCCAATAACTCTCAGACCGGGCGTCCGATTGACGCGCCGTCTGTCACGTTGAGTTCCTCTTGTCGAGATGGAATTTTAAGATACATAAACTCCGGACTAAGTTTCAGTTGATGTATCGACCCCTTGGCTCGTGGAGTGGACCCTCCCAGAATCGAGCATGCTGTGTGCGGGAACCCTAGAGCTGGCTGCGACTACGACGACGATGATGACTGCACTGAAATCCTCCGTGGGTTCGGCAGTGACGACGACTGCACTAAAATCCTATGTGGGTTCGGTAGTGATGAAGAATACACTGAAATCCTCTGTGGGTTCGGCAGCGATGAAGACCGTACTGAAATCCTTCGTGGGTTCGACGACGATGAAGACTGCACTGAAATCCTCTGTGGGTTCGGCAGCGATGAAGACCATACTGAAATCCTCCGTGGGTTCGACGACGATGAAGACTGCACTGAAATCCTCTGTGGGTTCGGCATTGATGAAGACCGTACTAAAATACTCTGTGGGTTCGACGGCGATGACTACTGTTCTTGTATCCTACGTGGGTCTGGCAGTGTTTGACTCTGTTCTTGCTATCCTACGTGGGTCTGGCAGAGTAGCTGGTATGTATCCTATGTGGGTCCGACAGCTTAGCTGGTTTAGTATCCTACGTGGGTCCTAGCTTAGATGAATCAGTGGCTACATCTGATCATCTCTATCACCTTACGAAGGAGTATACCTGTGTGAGCTGAGTCTTGACTTTCAATCAATATCTTCGATACGATTGACTTTCTTTCCTATGTGGATTGGGTTGTGTTATCCTGTGTGGATTGGGTTGTAATCCTATGTGGATGTGATCAAACTTGGGCTCGGATGTTGGAGCCGAATAAGAATTGATGACTTAGGTATATGTATGGGCATATACCTAAGTAGTTTTGGATGTTAATTTGTGATTATATCTTTCCTTTGTGGATTATCCTTTGTGGATTCTGGGAGACCTTCGGGGGTCTCGGGGTCCCTACTGAGTAGCGTATACTCACCCCTGCACGGGCTATGCCCACACTACATTGTGTTGGATGCAGAAGACGAACAGTGCTGATCGTGGTTGAGGCTTGTGGAGCAAGTCGATACCTGGAGGTGGACCACTGGGCGGGACGTACACGGAGCGGACGGCTGGACCCGAGGAGCTGAGGAGGCTATCTGTACCCACCCTTCAGGTGGGACTTCCAGTGGATGGCTCGATGTTGCTACATTACTTTCATTTGATGTACTTTATTTCCAGTTGTACTTTACTTTTAGTTTGGGTTTGTATTCTGGCCCATTTACTTTCTACACGTACTGTTGTACCCAGTTTTACTTAGTGTATACTTCTGCTTGCTTACTCTATGGTGTTTGTTTACTTTATAAAGGAAATTTCTTCCCCTTTTTTTCGGGATTTACGCCTTGGTGCTAGTCGTCAGCCCCTGGCCTATGGGAGGCGGGCTTGGGGTAGTCACAGCCCGGGTCCCGAGGACAGGTCGTGACAATCCTGCACGTCTTCCCCGAACTACAAGTCAAGGGGATTAAACCACCACACCTCGACACTATCCTCTTTGGGCGGCACTGATTCGCCCGCACGGTTTCAGGTCGCGTCACAAGGACATGTCTCGGTGGGGGAAAAGCTCCTCGTACTTGAGAGTTTTGGGGGAACGTCAACCACAACTCGTCACTGCCCCGCAGTCGAGAAGTCTGCTCAAAGTTGACAGGCAACCCCCTGCCCAGCCCCGCTGGAGGGTCCCTGGAAGTCGATGGGTTCCCACTACAGGGAGACCCGGAAAGTCGATGGGTGCCACACTGCCCAGTCCCGTAACAGGGAAATCTACTGGAGGGAGATCCGGCTAAAGTCAGCGACGGGACCACTGCCCAGCCCAGCGGGAGGTAACCCGACATCGGGGACCACTGCCCAGCCCAGCTAGAGGTAATTCCGGCATAGGGGACCACTGCCTAGCCCCACTGGAGGTAATCCCGGCATCGGGGACCACTGCCTAGCCCAGCTAGAGGTAAGCCCGGAACTGCTCTGGTCATCCCTGCTGGATGGTACTGCTCGATGAACACCGCTGTACTGGTCATCCCTGCTGGATGGTAACCCACTGGCGAGCCCTGCTCGAAACAACCTCATCCCTGCTGGTAACAACCTCAGCCCTGCTGGAAACAACCTCATCCCTACTGGAAACCACTTCAGCCCTGCTGGAAACAACTTCTGCCCTGTTGGAAACCACCTCAGCCCTGCTCGAAAAAACCTCAGCCCTGCTGGAAACCACCTCAGCCCTGCTGGAAACAACCTCAGCCCCGCTGGAAACCACCTCATCCCTGCTGGAAACAACCTCAGCCTTGCTGGAAACCACCTCATCCCTGCTGAAAACAACCTCCTAGGTAGAGGATCGGTGCCCGCGTAAAGTGTTGGTCACACCAAATCCACAAGAACTCTACCATGGGTCATGAAAGAATGGGAGAAACTCCTCAGGCCTCTCAAGGCGATCACGCTCCAATTCGCTGAGTCACTATCGAAGCGGACCGAGACAACTCATCCCAGAAAGTGGGGAAAAACACCCACACTGTACGAACACCCGTAGTTGTAAACGGTGCTACAGTCCGATGAAAGGGCACAGTACTGAAACCCCTCACAGCTGAAAAAATAGAGGAACAAACCATCTCTGCCGTCCAAAACATCAAGAACAAAACCAGGGGGAGACCACTCAACCCTGCTGGTCAAACAAAAGAGCACCAGGCCAGGGGAAACTCCACCCTGCTGGTCAAACAAACGAGCGCAGAGGAACCCTCTATGTCGCGAGAGGTCAAAGTACGTAAAGCAGAGCACGACACGCACATGGGGCCCACACGACGTGTGGCCCCAAGTCAACCCAAACCGATCACACAAACGTTCTCAGGTACAACCACACGTACCTTCAAGCGCTCCCGTATACTCCCAGAGTATACCTCGTCTCCAGCCCAAAGGCTAACGTGCACACGACACCCAACATCAATGCGAAGCCATAACGTAATGACTCCACCTCAAAGGCCTAGGCAAGGCCAACCACATCTTATGAATCATTTATATCACCCTCCCAAGAGTGCGCGATCACACGCCAAGGATCCGCTGCAAACATGGTAGGATGAACCACCATCGGAGCACCTTTTATTCCACATTTAACAAGATCGCACAAGAGGCTCCGCACAACCAAACGGATCGCACCGTTGTAATCCTCGCGGAAAGACACGCGAGATAGACTACTTTCTCGCCTCAAACGGATATCCAACGGAAAAGTCACCAACACCGCCTCACGCCCGAACGACGTCCCGTGATCCCGAGCCTCAGCCCCGAAAACAGTCGGGCGCATCGCACCATTGCGATCCCCTCGGAAAAACACGTCAAAAAGACTATTCAGTTGAGTGAAACATATAACCGGAGAAAAAGATGCATTCTGGTGTGCCGCACACGAGCGGTGTTACATGGGACCTGCATCCCGGTCCCAAAACACAATGAACGTATCACATCATTGCGATCCTCTCGAAAAAGCACACAGGATGGACTAATCACTTGTCCAAAACGGACACCCGGTGATAATGCTGAAGACCACCGCCAACTCCCGAAACGGCCTTCACGGGGCCCGCACCAGTGTGCGGAATTAGAGCGGGCGGAGCGCACCATTGTAATCCCCTTGGACAAACATCCAGAAATGACTCCTCATACGCCCCGAACGGACGTCCGATGAAAAAGTCGTGAAACGCTGCACGCAGCTCGAAATACGGGTCGTGGGGCCCGTGCCTCAACTCCAACTACAATGCCCAAAACCACCCTGTAAATATTCGTCCCGGCTCCAGGGTCCCAATGTCGCTGACGACGCTCAAAACGGACGTCAGATGCGTTTGCGCCGTCCAAAACAAGAATCCCCGGGATAACGTCAATCTCCTCGACGTACATGTCGCACCACTGAGGCCTCTGTATTGGGAATTATAATTTCCCGGGACCATCTCAAAAAGACCTCCTCGCTGTTAGGCCCGCGCTTCCGTAGACGGTACTCAAAACGGATGCCCGTAGCTCGAAATACGGGCATCCAAACATTTAAGGGGGGGGGGGGTTACCCCTGGGCCGGACCGACCTAGCCGCTAGGCCCGGTCCTGCCAGACCTGCGGGCCACCGCATCTTGGCCCTCCTTCTCCCGCGAGGCCCGCGCTGCGTGCGGGTCGCTCCACCGACCGGCCAACTGGCCGGTCGCGTCCACACGGAGACCCGCCATCGGCGGGTCTTTGTCGCCGCACAGGGGTCGCGCGCCGCGACCCCGCCTCGCCATCGCGCCAGCCAGTGCCGACGGCACCTCGCACCCCCTCGCCTGCGGCCGCCCTGACTCATCCGACGCCGCCGCTTGCCCGCACGGAGAAGCCGTCGTGCCGCCTCGGTCCGCCGCCGCGCCACCTCGGACTGCCGCCGCGCCGCCTTGGAACCTCGTCGAACCGCCAGAAAAACACCCCAAAACCCACAAACTTCGACGCGCTGTTGCGGCCTCCTCCGAACTCCGATTTCAATTCTGAAAATGGAGATAGAAAGATCATAAAATTTACTACATGATCATGGGCTTTGTTCGAGGATCAAACAACAATTCGACGCTAAAATTGTGATTCAAAGGAGGTTCAGGAATAAAAATGAAACAAAAAACCTCCTACCTCGTGGGTTTTGCCCGAAGCTTCACCGCGACCCGTCGGAGCTGCCTTGACAGAGCCACCTCGCCATAGAGGAGTAGGATAGGGGAGGTTTTGAGGAAGAAGAATAAGAAGAATAATGGGTTGGGGTGTTTAAGTACAAATCACTTAAACGCCCGCCTGACAGCCCCGAACCCAAAATTTTGGCAGGGTCGGGGTTAAGCCTCCCCTAGTCTAAAAACCATGCTCTGAGCGCAACGAAGGTCTCGGAATTTTAATCTGAGCCTTCGTTCAAAAGTTACAATGCCCACGCCCGAGGCTTCCAAATTACGAAAACGCCCCCGGGGCCATTTTTCACAGACGGCCCACGCCCGCGAAACTTATACCCATCCTAGGGTAAACGGCACGCTCTGAACTCAACGGTGCCCTCTGTTTTTCAATCCAAGCCACCATTTAAGAGATACTTGCATTTCAACATTAAACGAATAAATAAATAAATAAATTTATCCGTTTAACGTTCTAGAAGTGGGTGAGGGGTCCAAACGTCCCGCGCTGACATTTTTTATGTCATTACTAGGGTAAAAAACCCATTCTGGACCCATCCGTACACTCAGATCTCTGATCTGAAACACCGTTTAGGAGTTATCACATTTATTTGGTGTTTCAAGTGTGAACGTACTGAAAATTTAATTCCGGCCACTCCGGGGCTCGGAATCGCACACTGTCTGAAGGCGCTGCTCTGAAATATCATCAAGAATATTCCAAAGTGTTTCTCAGGAAAAACTTGGTTCTTACATTCTTATTTTGATTCTTTTATTTATCTTGCTTCTCAAGCTCATCAACGGTCTTCTCTTTTAAAGCCTTGGCCTCAGCAGGATCTAAACCAAAACTTGGCTCCCCTACTTTCCTATTCTTTTTGTCTTCCCTCTATTTAGCTATGACCTCATCAGGATAAGCTTTCTGTTTCTTGGGCTTTGGAGGTGTGGATTGGGTTCCTTTAGCCTCTGGGGTTTTTCCTTCCTCTTCTACTTCTTTCAACTTTCTCTTCTTTCCAACCTTTTTTGATGGTTCAACAACTTCTGCATTCTTCAGAGCAGCTTCAGCTTCTCTCTCTGGTAGATTATAAAATTATCCGGAGTCTTTAGAAAAACTAATATTCATTCTCTTCAATGTATCATCACTTACTAACATGACTTTTCAATTCCTTGGCTTGGAACTGCAAGGAATCTGGAAAGACTCAAGGCACCGAACAATTAGCTTAGAGAGGATGGCTGGATACATGATTATCTGAGCTTTCAAGTTCCCATTATTAATATTCTCAATCGTAATGAGAATATGATTCATCAAGTTGATCTTCCTTTGGTTTACCAAGAAGTCCAAAAAGTGCATATCACTCTTCTTTAACATGTCCTTGTCACCCTTTCTCGGAATGATGAATCCTTGAACCCATAATTCAAGGATCCGATTATTTATAGAGAGGTGAGAAATATTCGGAGTCTTGACATCTGAAAGTCCCAGACACTCTATATTCTTCAGCTTATTGAAACTTCCTTTATCATCAGGAAATTTATGGGAACGGAATTCAGTTTCCCCTTTATAAGACAACCCCACCAATATTGCATCCTTGGTGTATGAAAGGGAATAAATTTTTCTATATCTTTTGAAAGAAAATTTACTCCTCTCTTCTTCTTTGAAAAAGCTCAAAAATTCATAAAATTCCATAAGAAAATCCAGATATATGACATCTTGAGCTTCTGGCTTTGATATGAAAATGCTTTCCCATCCATTCAACCTGATGTTCTTGGATATAATGGAATCGTACTTGGCAAAGAAATTTGGATAGACCAACCTCTCTCTGTAAATTTGCCACTCTGAAATCAGCTTGAAAGTTGACATCTCTTGAGAAAGAACTTCAAAAGACATTCGGATTTGAGCAAGATTTGAGAGGTTCAGAACGAGATTTTGAAAGGGGGGCAGAGCTTCGACACACAAAGGCTTGAAATCCGATGTGGGATCACCATCGGGGGGTCCTTTATATAGGCATTTGATACGATGACTGAACTTCCAAAGTCAATCCAACGGTTGAGAAAACTTCTTATTAGATCTGATGGTTGAAATGATAGTCGCAAGGAAAATTTGGTAGGATCCGATCTTTTGAGGTTTTTAAAGGAAAACAATCGGATTTAAGGAAAAGAAAATCTGAAGATTTTAAAACAAAAAACAAAATACCAGCAAGTAAAATATGATTACTAAAACTTAAGAAAGGAAACATACCTTTCGGATTTCTAGGAAGATTATTCGTATTGAGGAAAAATTTTCTTAAAGAACTTTAGATTCTGAAAAAAAAATTACGAAAAGAAAAACTTCATTACGAAAAATTTTGAGTACGAAAAACTTCATTATGAAAATTTTGAGTACGAAAATATTCATTACGAAAAATTTTGAGTATGAAAATCTTCATTATGAAAAATTTTGAGTATGAAAATCCTCATTACAAAAATATTGAGTACGAAAATCCTCATTACGAAAATTTTGAGTACGAAAATCTTCATTTTGAAAATTTTGAAAAAAAACAACTGCGAAAATTTTCATTATGAAAAATTTTGAAAAGAAAACTAACTAAGAAAATTTTCATTACAAAAAATTTTGAAAAGAAAAGTAACTACAAAAATTTTTATTATGAAAATTTTTGAAAAGAAAACTGACTATGAAAATTTTTATTACGAAAAATTTTAAAAAAAATGACTATGAAAATTTTTCATTTAACTAACAAGAAATTGTACTCCCCTTATTAAAAGGAGTTTATTACTGTAAGAAGATTGATTTAAACAGAAAGTTAACAAGAAATATTACCTTATGGTTATCATTCCTAACTTCTGTTTAATGTATTCAAATCTATCAGAGGGTAAAGATTTTGTAAAAATATCAGCAAGTTGATCTTGTGTTCCGATAAATTGAATAATGATATCTCCTTTTTGTGTGTGATCCCTAAGAAAATTATTCCTAATATCTATGTGTTTTGCATGAGAATGATGTGTAGGGTTTTTTCTTAAAGAAATGGCACTAGTATTATCACACAAAATTTGTGTTTTGGTAAAACTCATACCATAGTCTGTGAGTGTGTGTTGCATCCACAACACTTGAGCACAACAACTTCCAGCTGCTACATATTCAGCTTCAGTAGTGGAAAGTGATACTAAGTGTTTCTTCTAGCATGACCAAGAAACTAATGAATCTCCTAAGAAATGACAAGTTCCGGATGTACTCTTTCTATCCATTCTACATCCACCAAAGTCAGCATCTGAAAAAAAAAATAGAATAAAATCATTTTCAGAAGTATAAAAGAGTCCTAAATCCATGGTTCCCTTTAAGTAGCAAAAAATTCTTTTCAATGCCTTTAAATGAGATTACTTAGGATTGGATTGATATCTTGAACATAAGCATACTGAAAAAATTAAGTCTGTACGACTAGCTATCAAGTATAGCAGACTTCCTATCATACCTCTAAAAGATGTTTGATATACTGGTTTACCAGCTTCATCAAGATCAAGAGTGTTTGAGGTACCAATGGGAGTACTAATACTCTTAGTGTTGTCAATTCCATACTTTTTAAGAAGATATTTAATATACTTATGTTGGGATATATAAATTCCTTCTGGTTTTTGAGAAATTTGAAAACCAAGGAAAAATGTTAACTCACCCATCATACTCATTTCAAACTCAGATTTCATTAGATCCGCAAAGGAATCAGTTAAAGATTACTGAGTTGAACCAAATATAATGTCATCAATATAAATTTGAACAATCAAAACATTTTTCTTATCTTTCTTTATAAAAAGGGTTGGATCTGTATTTCCCTTAACATAATTATTTTGCAAAAATATTGCAAGTCTATCATACCAGGCTCGAGGGGCTTTATTAAGTCCATATAAAGCTTTGGTAAGTCTAAAAACATGTTCAGGATGTTTTGTGTCTTCAAAACCAAGAGGTTGTTCAACAAAAACTTCCTCTTGAACATAACCATTAAGGAAAGCACATTTCACATCCATTTGAAAAAGTTTGAAATTGAAGAATGCTGCAAAGGTAAGTAAAATACGAATAGATTCAAGTCTAGTTATTGGAGCATAGGTTTCTTCATAGTCTATTCCTTCTTGTTGATTATAGCCTTTAGCAACCAATCTATCTTTATTTCTTACTATGATTCCATTTTCGTCACACTTATTTCGGAAGACCCATTTTACACCAATAATAGAAGTTTTCTTAGGTCTTTCAACCAAGGTCCAGACTTTATTACTTTCAAATTCATTTAGTTCATCTTGCATAGATTTTATCCAATCATCATCACCTAAAGCTTCATTAGTGCTTTTTGGTTCTAATTGGGAAAGAAATGCTAGATGTTCTACTTCATTCCTTAAGGAACTTCTAGTCCTTACAGGTTGATTCACATCACCAATGATACTATCACTAGGATGATTATTAAGAAACACCTTATTTGGGTTTTGTAAAACTTGTTCATCAACATAGGGTAGGAAATCTTCTGGGGTAAATGTTTCAGAATTATCTTCTTGTACATTTTCCTTGTTAGAAGGATCTTCTATCATGGGTTGATAATCAGTTTTTGAAAACACATCTGAAGATGTAGGTTGGGGTTGTTTAAAAACAAAAGGATCAGTTTCATCAAATTTGGCATGTACTGTTTCTTCAACAGTACAAGTGTTTTATTAAAAACTCTATAAGCCTTAGAATTTTTGGAGTATCCTAAGAAAATTCCTTCATTAGATTTTGGTGTGAATTTGTGAATATTGTCATTAGTATTCATGATGAATACTTTTCAGCCAAAAACCTTAAAGTAGGAAAGTCTAGGATTTCTACCATTCCATAACTCATAAGGATTTTTATTAAGAAAAGGTCTAATCAAAACACGATTTATGGTATAACAAGCAGTACTTACAGCTTCAGCCCAAAAATGTTTGGCTACAGAATACTCACTCAACATGGTTCTTGTTATCTCTTGAATAATTCTATTCATTCCTTCAACAACACTATTTTGTTTATGTGTTCTAGGTGATGAGAAGTTATGAGTAATGCCTTTTCTACTACAAAAAGTTTCAAAATCAGAATTTTGGAATTCTCCTCCATGATCACTATGAATAGTTATCAAAGGAAGGTTTTTCTCATTTTTAACTTGGGATCTAAAACTTTTTAAATAATAAAAAGATTCAGATTTATTTTCTAGAAAATAGACCCACATAAATATAGTGTAATCATCAACTAAAACAAATACATAATATTTGTCTCCAATGCTTCCAGTTTGTGTTGGTCTAAAAAGATCCATATGCACTAACTGTAATGCATCAGTTGTTGAGACTTCACCGACTGATTTAAAATTTGATTTATATTGCTTACCATATTGACAAGGATCACAAACTTTTGAATAATCAAATCTAAGCTCTGGTAGATCCTTAACTAATATTTTCTTAGAGGGTTTGCATAGGTTCTTAAGGCTATAGTGTCCTAACCTTTTATTCCATAACCAAGAATGATATTCCATTGCACTAAGGAAAGGTAGGTCTTGGATCCTAAGATCTTCTAAGTTTAGTGTGTATACATTCTCTTGCCTATGGGCAGAAAGAATAAACTCTTCCTTGGAATTTTGTACTAAGCACTTGTCATTCCTAAAATTCACAAGGTAACCTTCATCACATAATTGACTTATGCTAATGAGGTTGTTCTTAATACCTTTAACAAAAAAACATTTGAAATCAAATTTTTTCCAAGAAGAATGTTGTTACCTATACCAATAATTTCTCCCTTACCATTATCTCTGAAAGTTACTTTTCCTCCTTTCGTCTTGATAATCTTTTCAAAGAAGTTTTTGTTACCAGTCATATGCCAGGAAAATCCACTATCCATGTACCATATATTGCTATTGGTACTTTATTTACTTTCCTGAAAACAAAAGAGTTATACTTTCAGAACCCAAAATTTCTTGGATCCAGAAATTTCAGAAAGAAAAATTTTAAGCACCCAAATTTTCTTAGAAAAATAGGCCTTATGAAATCCTAAAGACTGGGTTTTGTTTAAGGAACAACTTTTTGTCCAGTGTCCACCACACTGACACTTAGTGCAGAATAGAGCACTTTGAGGAACAAAATAATTGTTGCTAAAAATCGGTTTAGAACTAGTATAACCAAAACCATAATTATTCCTTAGAGGTTTGATTTGAGAATACATTTTATCAAAATTTTCCTTACCTAAGGTAAAGTTTGACAAACACTTCCTCAAGGAAAAAATTTCAGATTTTAGCTTAATAACTAAGTTCTTATCTTCTAAAACATTAGTAGTAGAGTTAGGCTCAAAAACATTTTTCTTAGAAATTGCATTTTCTAGATCATTAGATTGTTTACCCTTCTCATAATTTAATTTCTCAAGATTTTTTGAAATATTTTCAAAATCAAGAGTTTTATTATCAAGATCTTTAGAAAGATCTGATATTTCCTTAGTAAGTATAGAAATCCTAGAATTTTCTTTATCAAGATTTTTGTTGACTTTAGAATTTTCATTCTCAAGAAGCTTAGAAAACCTAGAAACTTCTTCATAGGTAGGTAAAGTATTATCCTCATCAGAAGAATATTATTCATCCAAAGATTTATAGTATTTACTATCACTATAGTTTGCATTCAAAGAAACATTGGTCATTGATTCAGCATTGTGTACCTTATCCATCAAAAAATGATTTGCAATAGGTAGTCTGGCTATTAGAACAAGATTATTCTATCCAGAAGATTCGTAATCTGATGATTCATCTGAAGAGTCTCTACCACTGGGACTCCAGGTATCATTAGCTTTCAAGACTTTCTTAGATTTAGCTTTGTAGTACTTCTTTCTATTTCTCTCAGAATGCTTTTCCTTTCTTTCCTTTCTTTTAAGCATAGGACAATCTGGTCTTATATGTCAAACTCTCTTGCATTCATAACATGTGACTTCTAAATCTTTCTTATCTTTCCTTTATTTTTTCTTATATCTGGATTGAAAGTTCTCATGACCAACAATCTTTTTCATCCTTCGAGTAATATTGGCTAGTTCATTTTCTGAATATCCACTTCCAATAGATTTGGATTGTATAACAATCTTATTAGATTTGGATCTAGTAACTATCTTAGGAGTCTTGGATTTAATATGATTTGAAGTTGTAGTAAAAGCAACACTTTCATTCCCATTATTCTTCTTAATGTTGTCATCATCTCTCTTCATTCTAGTCTCATGTTGAAGAATAGTTCCAAAAATTTCATCAAGAGAAATCTAAGTAACCTTTCTGTTCTCATCAATAGCAGTTCTCCTGGATTCCCACTCATTAGGCATGATCTCTATGATCTTATCAAAAAGGGATTCATCATCTAATCCTTTCTCACCCATATATTGTAAACTATTAACAATAGTCATGAATCTCTATTGCGCCTTACATATGGGTTCTCTATAAGGAAAGTAAAAACCATGATATTCAGCTCTGAGCATGGCTCTTCTAGTTTCAATAACTTTTGAAGTTCCAAAGTGTGTAACTTCAAGTTTCTTCTAAATACAATTTTATGCTTCACAAGATGAAATTTGACTATATATATTTCTAGTAATGGAATAAAGTAATGTATTGCATACCTTATATTCAGTGGATATTCATGCTTTTCTTGATTTTTGGAAGTACTAACTTCCTTGTTATGGATTTTGTATCCTCCAATAAGCATAAAAAAATTGTCTACTCCAGTATTGATAATGAATGTCTTCATGAGATCTCTCCAATATTCATAATCATTCCCATCAAAAATAGGTGGTCTAGTTGGATTTAGGTTATCAATGGAACCAACATTGATTCCTGCCATCTTAAAGAAAACTTTCCACACAAACTTGTTAGTAATAAAGGTTTGTAAACAAGGAAAATATTTCGCAGTAATAAAAATATAGAACAAGAGTATCTCTAAGAAAAAATGAATCCGAACTTTATGAGTATGAAAAGATGATTCTAAAAATAAGAATAAGATGAATTATCTTCTAAATCTAATCGTGAGATTAATTCAGATTGAACCAACCTCTAATACCAATTGTTGAGATGGTATGTGGAGTGTGATATACTCTATAATACCAAATGTAGGATTGAAATAATATAGATACTGAATGAAGTATCTAATAATGCTCAAAATACAAGAGGGGGTTGAATTGTATACTTTAAAAATTCCTTTGGAACTTTTAAAGATGATTATGTTTAACAAGGTTAAACAAGGTAATTCAAAAAACCTCTAGTTCTACACACTTGCTAGATTCCAGAAATATGATTTCGAGAAAGTGATTTCAGAAAAGATGGTTCCAGAAAATGAAACTTAATGAAAGTTTACAAAGATAAAGATTTTACCTTAAAGCGTATAGAATCTTACTAAAACAGAGTATACAAGTATAAGGAAGTATAAGATAGTTATACTTTCCTTAATAATCAAAATACAGTGGAAAAATTGAAACAAACAAGTAACCAGTAGTAAGTCTTTTGACCCAAAGAGAAGGGTATCCAACAACCTTGGATAAAGGTCCCTTGATTTATACTTTTAAGAAAGTTTGTCTTACCCACACCAGGGTAAGCCCTCGATACGAAGATCGGAGTATGTCTTATTATCCCCACAAGCCCTCAAATTCAAGGTAGTCAGTACCTCTGTCTTCCTCAGTAAGGAAGTCCTCGAACTTTAAGGTAGTCAGCACCTCTGTCTTCCTATCCCCAGAAGCCCTCGAATGTACTCAGCAACATTAAAAGTCACACAAAGCAAATCTGAACAAGGTGTTCAGTACGCACAAAGTAATAAAGTTTCTCTCTCTAGAAATCACTTCAGCAACATATAATCTCTAGATTGATTAACTTGTTGTGAGCTCTTTCAAATGAGCTCCTATTTATAGGCACAACACCAACGGTCGGTTCCCTCCTCCAACGGTCACATTTTTCCTTAAATTTCGGAGGGACCTGTACACATGTCACTCAAACAACGGTTAGTTAGTAACTGAAAGTATGACATCGTTTTATAACAAAAACAAGTGTAAGAAAAAATATGGTTACATAACCAAAATAAAATATTCATAATGTAAGCAAATAAAAGTTTGAAGTCTAGCCAAAAATACATCCAGTGTCTATAATACAAGGATATTCAGATTTTATTTTTTAAGGAATTCAGAACCTGAACTCTATAGAATTCCGGAGTCTGAATTTCAAGGAAATCTGAAATCTGTATTCACAAGAATTCGGTGCCTGAACTTTCAAAGTTCGGAGTCAGAGTTCATGAGAATTCAGAGTCAGAACTTAGAAGAGTTCGGAGTCTGAATTCAGAGAACTCGGAGTCAGAACTCCTAAAGTTCGAAGTCTGAATTCAGAGAACTCGGAGTTAGAACTCATAAGAGTTCGAAGTCTGAATTCAGAGAACTCGGAACCTAAATTTGGATCCTAAAAACAGAATGCTATTTATCTAAGTATTATATGATTATGAGGTTTTAGATATGAAACCGAATTTTACACTTAGAAAAGATAATGAACAATGAAAAACATGGTGCGGATAAATTTCCTTGGGGAAGGAAAATTTTCCTTATAGAAGTGAGACATAGAGTAAATGAAATTTTCCTTAAGATAAGGTGTTTGTGATTTTCAAAACAAGAAGGAATGGTAAAGTTATAAGGAAACCTTATTGACTCAACAATCTCCCCCAAGTATAAAGGAATGGAAAAGTCATAAGGAAAACCTTATTGACTCAACACTCGCCCCTAGACATTTCTTTAGGAGAGAATCAATTACCTAAAACAATACCTTTATAGATAACTTGACCCATAAATACATGATGGACACCTTATTGGGGTTTTAATTTCCCTATAGTTAAGCCTCTCACATATATAACATAGCCATCAATGGTTGTATAATCAATGCATCATACTAAAGGAAATTCTATGAACCCAACATGAATCTCTATCCTCATGTCTCACAAGGTAAATAACTCATGGATCCCATTCATGTCACATACCCACCTACATAAAATTTCAATCCACACAATAAATGCATAACCATATCCTATGGTAATATTAGTCATAAAATACCTTGACCATAGAGTTATCCCCTTAAGAAATCTCATTCCATCCTCATCAAAGCCATCTCTAGGAACCAACACTATCTCAATCCCCTAACTCATAAAATTAAAACATATATTATAAAGCAATAATAATTAATTAAGATAATTAATCCATATTAATCCAATTAGTCATACTTTAGGGATAGTTATGTATCCTCCCTGTAACTTCAAGCAATGGGGTATGGATCACTCTTGGAACACCTCTGAGCTCATTTCCAAACAAAACCCAAATATATGAAGTCAATCCATTAAATAAATTCATCAAAATTTGATGATAAACCAAAATAAATTATGGCAATGACTCAAAAATAATGAAACTACATAAAACCTTATGCATTTTTCCTCCACAAGATTCCTCTAACCATTACACATAAAAACATACCTAAATACTAGAAAACCACCAGAAGTAGGGGAGGGGAGCCGAACTAGGGTAGGAATTTGATGGGGTCGGGGGAGAAGCCGGCGTCGCGGGTGTCGGGGGGAGAAGGGGGGTCAGCAGCGACCAGCGGCGAGGTCATCGGCGGCACGGGAGGGGAGCGGAGCTAGGTTTAGGGCTCGTCGGGGGGAGAAGCGTTGCGGGGTTGGGGGGAGAAGAGCGTCGGCTCAGATGGGGGGGGAGTGTCACTACTGTAAAAAAAATAAATGGGTTTTGTGGTGGTTTTTAATAAACCACCGCTAAAGCTTTTTAACGAAAGGTTTAACGACGATTTTGTAAACCGTCGCTAAAAGATCGCCGCTAAAGGCGCTTTATGTTATAGTGATTTTCAATTGTTTATTTATTTTTTTAGTTAATCTAATTAGTTAGTTAATTAATTATAATTAGTTAATTAATGCATTTTAATTAGTTAATTAATTAATTCAAAGTAGTGAAGTTAATTAATTCAAATTAAGTGGTTAATTAATTGTAATTAGTTACTTAATTAATTGCAATTAGTTAATTAATTATAATTAGTTTAAGTAATCAATTAAAATTAGTTAATTTAATTAATTCAAATTAGGTAGTTTATGAATTTTAATTAGTTATTTTATTAATTCAAATTAGTTAATTAATTAATTCTAATTAGTTAACTAATTAGTTCTAATTAGTTAAGTAAGTGATTCTAATTAGTTAATTAATTAAATCTAATTAGTTAATTAGTGAATTATAATTGGTTAATTGATGAATTCTAATTAGTTAATTAATCAATTCTAATTAGTTAAGTAATTAATTCTAATTAGTTAATTAATTGTAATTAGTTAATTAATTGTAATTAGTTAATTAATTGTAATTAGTTAATTAATCAATTCAATTTAGTTAAGTTAATTAATTCAAATTAGGTAGTTAATTAATTGTAATTTGTGAAGTTAATTAATTCAAATTAGTGAAGTTAATTAATTTTAATTATTTAATCAATTAATTGTAATTAGTTCATTAATTAATTATAATTAATTAAGTAAGTAATTCTAATTAGTTAAATAATTAATTCTAATCAGTTAATTAATTAATTCTAATCAGTTACTTAATTAATTATAATAACTTACTAAATTAATTCTAATTAGTTAATTAATTAATTACAATTTGTTAATTAATCTTAATTAATTTTAATTAGTTAATTAATTGTAATTAGTTAATTAATCAATTCAAATTAGTTAAGTTAATTAATTCAAATTAGGTAGTTAATTAATTGTAATTAGTGAAGTTAATTAATTCAAATTAGTGAAGTTAATTAAGTCAAACTAGGTAGTTAATTAATTGTAATTAGTTACTTAATTAATTATAATTAGTTACTTAATTAATTGTAATTATTTAGTTAATTAATTCTAATTATGTAATTAATCAATTCAAATTAATTAATTTAATTAATTAAATCTAATTAGGTAATCTAATTAGGTAGTTAATTAAATCTAATTAGGTAATTAATTAAGTTAAGTAATTCTAATTAAGTGGTTAATTAAATGTAATTAGGTAGTTAATGAAGTCTAATTAGGTAGTTAATGAAGTCTAATTAGGTACTTAATGAAGTCTAATTATGTAGTGAAGTAGTTACAGTAATTAGCGAAGTAGTTACAGTAATTAGCAAAGTAGTTACATTATGAATTGTTTATATAATATATTTTTGCATTACATTCTAAGTATGATAATGAATTTAGTTTGCCATATACCTTGACCTCGGTTTGTAATTGAAGTTATGAACTTGAATTTAGTAGTTGAATATATTTTTTGCATATTAAGTGTTAGAGTTATCTTGAACTAAAATGCTTGATTGAGTAAATTATCCCCAGATAGAGGGGCTTTGGGTTGGACCACCTACTTTCCTGGAGGCTTTCCTTGTCTAGGAAAGTGAATGGGGTTGGCTATCTGTCGCTCCGGGCTTATTCATGTTGAGTTTTTAAATTTCATATAACTCTATGCTTTTACATGACGTGTTCATGTACCTCATGCATATGATGCATGTGGATATGTATGAATATGTTTGACTTACTATTTTTGGGTAAATTACACAAACTTGTGGGTTGTGTAAAGAGTACACATCAATATGGTTTGAACATATTGATTTGGTGGAGGGACTAGGATTTCAACATAAATTCTAGAAGCATGTAGGCATAAATTGATTGTTTGATCATATGTGATTAATAATGAGGGTTTATTTTAGATAAAACTATGGCTACTTATATTTATTTCAATGGAAAAATAATTGAGACAGAACAAGGATGTAGTTATAGTATACAACCAGGAGCTGTTGTAATGCTTGGAGGTTGTACAACTTTGGGAACTCTTCAAAGGAAAATTCATCGAAAGTTGAAACTGATGAGAAACCAAGCGATGGAATCTATCACATATAGGAATCTACAATATGTTAATAGGTTTTGGCATGTGGCATATCCAATAACTAATGATGAAGAATGGGAATACGTACTGTCATTGGTTAAGTTTCAACCTGCCAATCAAATGATGGAGTTGTATGTGACCATAGATACAATGGAGTTTCCATTGACATTGGAAGTTGGGTCATCACAATGTCATGAGACTATGTCATATTCTCCTGTTAGAACATATCAAGAAGTTCCATCAGCAATGGTACCATCATTTTCCTCAGCTACAATTTCAATGGATAGTCCCCCGCATACTGTAGATGCATTGGTTGATGATTTTGAGGATGATGACAATTTAGAAGAAGAAGATGAAGAGGAAGCTGAAGATGAATAGGAAGTTCATGCAGAAGAACAGTCAATGCCCACTCGTGTGAGGTTTAACCGACTGTTGAACCATCCCCCACTATTGAGTTCATGGTCAACGGAAGGCATGAATCGCTTTCCAGAATTCGATTGGTCAGTTATTACTCCTACTTCAGAATTTCCAGGAATCATTGAGGGCACATATCGAGTGTCAGATGAAGGTGTTCTGTATATTTTGAGAGAGTTTGAGAGTAAAGATGCAATGAAAAATGTTATAAAACAATATCACATTGAAAGACATTACTATTATGTTGTATAAGAGTCAAAAAGGTCTTATTATTTGATCCATTGTGACAAATATGATTCGAATTATCAAATGCGTCTGCGAGCTATAATTGATAACACTTTTCACAGCTGGCGCATCACAAGATTTACTCCACACACATGTGTGAACCCAAGCTTGTCACATAAACACTCTTTATTATATGTTGACTTTGTTTCAACAGTTATTGTTGAAATGATTAGAGCAAGTCAAGATGTTCCTGTTGTTCTAGTGATGGAGCAAATCAAACAACTTTTTGGGTATCATATCTCTTATTGGAAGGCATGGGCATCAAGACAAAAGGATATTGTGAAAGTGTACAGTGATTGGGATGACTCTTATCGAGTTTTACCACAACTTTTGGAGCTTTTCCGCCATAATAATCAAGTGATATATTGGTTACATACTACTGAATATGTTAACCCATACAACCAAGTTGATCACTCAATGGTTGTTTTTTATATACTTTTTTGGGCATTTTTACCATGTGTGGCGGCTTTTAAACATTGCAAGTAGTTTATACAAATAGATGGCACATTTCTGTATGGAAAGTATATAGTAACTTTATTGATTGTTTCCACACAAGATGAAAATCGAGCCCCTCTATCTTTGGTATTTTCAATTGTGGAGAAAGAGAACTTCTCATCATGAAGTTGGTTTCTGGCATGTCTTTGAGAGTTTGTTACGGGCGCGGAAGAGATTTTCCTTATCTCAAATCATTACCGTGCAATCAAGGAGGCAGTATAGTCTGAGGGACTTTCATGGAGACCACCCTATGTCCATCATTGATACTGTATTTGACACATTTCTAGCAATTTACGAAAGAGATTTAAGAATGAGTTGATGAAGAAAGCAATCTTAAAAATTGGTATGAATATCTTTTTTCCTATTAAAAATTCTTATCATAGTTATGATCATATCTGTTCAGATTATTTCTTATATTATAGCATACGAGCCTCAACAATAAAGAATGGAGGAGCGTCTTCAAGATATTCATATAGTTAATCTGGAAGTTTATGATTACATGATGCAAATTTCAAAACAGAAATGGTCGTTGGCATATGATGATGGGAGGAGATATGGTCATATGATTACCAACATCGTAGAATGCATACATGGAGTTTTCAAGGGAGTTTGAAAATTACCAATCACAGGTAAATATGAATATTTGATTATATGTTGCTCAGAAAAGTAGAATTATAATATACTATTAGTATAATGACTTAAATCTAAATTATAGGTTTGGTACAAGAGACCTTCTATCGTAACTGAAGATTGATTGAACAGAGGGATGTGCTATAGACACCATTTCTAGCACGATCTAGATACAGTTCTTCAAGAAGCTGCAACTTATCATGTCACTACATTTAATCGTCCAAAGCAGTGATTTTGAGGTCACTGAGCCCGATGATGTTGTGGCTTGTAGCAATGGTCTTATCAGAGTTGTTTTATTGGAGAAGCGTTACTGTGAATGTGACAATTTTCAAGAATTAAGATATCCTTGTGGCCATGTGATTGCAGCCTATGGTTACGTACACATATCTTGGGAGTAGTTTTTTGATCCAGTTTATCGACTTGACAGTATCAACTCCTGTTACAATACTCTATGGATGCCAATTGGAGAATATCATAATTTTTGGCTCTCTAATGACACACCCACATTTCTACTGAACAATGGTAGACTTTGACCTAAAGGGAGGCCAAAGTCGACTCGTATTCGGAATAAGATGGATTGGCCTAGTGAACATGCACCTAGACAAAGGTGCATCATATGCCGTCAGGAGGGTACACGTTTCCCTAGACACATAGGGAAATCATCTAATGGTTAAAATGATTTTTTTCTCCATCAGTTACTGTAAACACATTGTACATGTAATCAATATTTGTCCATCGATGAGTTTTGAAAGCATTCATAGTGAATATATATCATCAACGTTTAAATAAGTGGTTGTTGTTTTAGAAAAATAACAAGAAATTTTAAAATATAGAAAATTTAAGATTGAGGATTTAACAGAATATGAGAATCAGCTAGAGTGAATACTAGTGAAGAATAAATTGAGGATATAATAGAATCTGAGACTACTAGCCTAGAAAATGAAAAGTAAATAAATCAGGACAACAAGGTCCAACCTGAAAAGCATGATGAACCCACACCTAAAAAATCAAAAGATCCAAGGAAAATGAAGTGGGAATAGTTAAAAAAGGTAAGAACAAAGCTACATTTGAGTAGAAGCTGAGCAATCAACCTGTTTAAAACATTATGTCCCTCTCATCCTTTTCTTCAAAAGTGTTAAATAGAGTGATGAACCTAAATAATTGATATTCTTGAAAATGATTAAAACCTTTAGCATTGATATGTTGGTTTTGTAAGCCTTGGATAAAATTTCATCATATTCTAAATTTATCAAGAGGTTTTTAGATAATAATGAATATTGGAAGAAATTAGATAGCATCGATCTTAATGAGTGTAGTGTTGTTCTTTTAATGAAGTTACCACTAAATTTTAAGCACCCTGTAACTTTTTTTATTTAACGCCGAATAGGACCAAGTGATAAAATGAAATGTTTTTGTGATTTGGGAGAAAATATTAATTTGATGCCTTAATCCTTGCTCAAAAAGGTGGGTCTTAGGGAATTGAAACTGACTTATGTCTGACATCAACTTGTTGATAGGTCACTAACTCACCCCTAAATTAATTTATTTAACTCATTACATGCTTCTTTCATACATTGCATGGTAAATTTCATACCTTAAATGATAAATGTGATGTTTAACATGAAATTAATGTTTTACTATTTGTACATTCAGATGAAGCAACCACTATTATCTGGCCAGGAGATGCATGTGTTCCGTCTTGTGTTGGCGCGATGACCTGTTCGACAACTTTCTATCCATAGATCACGTCATTATCATCACAATGTGCCCTCGGCAGTTATTTGTCCATACCTTAGACGTGCGGGATTTTATGGAGTCGGTATGTGTGACTTCAAGACTATTGACCATCATTTGATTGCGGCATTGATTGAGAGATGGCAGCCAGAGACATACACTTTTCATCTGCCGGAGGGGGAGATGACCATTACTTTAGAGGATGTCGCTTGCATGCTTGGTTTGCCCATCTATGGACAGGTAGTTACGGGTGCCACTAGTGGAAACTGGGCTGTCGTCATACAGTGACTATTAGGCATTGATGTCGTTGGCGTACGAGGTGTCCTTGTGGGTTCACGATTGCGCATGACATGGCTTGATGAGCATTTCACTATCATTCCTGATGATGCAGACGAGGATACACTTATTAGGAACACATGTGCATATATTCTGCGACTGCTCAGAGGCATGTTATGCGTCGACTACTCCACCCTTTTGGTACACATGATGTACCTCCCATTACTTGAGGATCTTGATCAGACAGCTACATACAGTTGGAGATCCGCTGTATTAGTACATCTGTACAGATCCCTTTGTACCAGTTGTTAGGAGGATGCACAACAGATTGTAGGTTGTATGGATTTAGTACAGATGTGGGCCTGGGAGCTTTTTCCATACATCGCTCCTCGAGCTATCGCACCACTTGAAGCAGAGCTATTTTAGGATTTTCCTCAGAGACGATGGTATGTTTACTTCATTACTTTCATTTATTTAGTATTTCTATTTTTTTATAAACTTACTGTATATTACTCTTTTGTAACCAGGTGGAGTCAGTCTCAGAAGCATGCACACACACCGAGACATAGTGTGCACAACTTTCGACAGATATTCGATGCATTGGTGCCAACTGATGTAAGTCAAACAATAATTTTTTATAGAAAAATATGTTTTTTATCACTATTTTAAGTTATTTAAATGTAATATTACTAACATTATCTTGTTAATATGTCACTTTTTGAGTTTACATTTCAGGTTTCATGGACTCCATATACAGGTTATGTCTATGCGTCACTCCCACCGTACTGCACAGCTATGATCAGAGATCATGCTGCAGTAGTGCCACTCATCCACTTCCATATCATTGAGTGGCACCAGCCAGACCAGGTCATGCACTAGTTCAGTTATATATAGCATATCCCGATGGCACCGGGACAACCTGATGGGTTGGATTCGATTGTACTTACAGGTAGACAGTCGACGAACTGGCGACAGTTTCATGCATCTCATATTGAGTTGTGAGACGTGTGTGCCCGGTATGGTATTTCCTGATATGGATATCCCACAGCATAGTATCAGTTATCTGCCCAAGGGGATTATGCAGACTGGTATCGACGTCATACCACCATGTATCTTACACATCAGGTGATTGACATTCAGCAGATGGTATGCTTTTTAAGGTATATTATATTTGTTTAACTCTTTTGTGGTATTAATTTGAATGACATTTCATTTGAAGACATAAAACATTGATCATCTTGCACATATCACACATCCTCAAGAGGAGGCATATATTAGACGAGACGCAGTTCATCAAGATGTGTTGGCTCTCTACGACCATCTCCAGATGATACGGGATAGTTTTTATAACGCGGAGCCACAGGTATATCATGATCCATATCCTCTAGTTGGAGCTCCTGAGGGTGATGATGTCCCTGATATGCCTGTTGATGACGATGCACCTCCACCACCTCTACCAGCTGGGATACGGAGACGAGTACCTCGGGAGGGGCAGAGGCGGCAAGATAGACATCCGAGAACGCCTCCTGCAGATGTGATAGCACCACATAGAGATGATCCTGCTCAGCTTATTGATGAGCTTGCATAGCAGGGAGACACTTATATACCACATCTGTTGTCTCTGATGACTACTATGGACTATGAGCTGGATCAGGTGACACAGCTTGTGGCGGCCCCCTCTCCTCCCAACGATGACTTTTTCAGTATGCCATTTCTACCATTTTTAGGAGCCTCAGGACCATATGGATCCACACATGATTTTGGGTCATCATCCACGTATGATTTTGGGCCATCATCCACACATGATTTTGGTTAGCCCTCTACACAGCATCATGAGGAGGCAGCAGATGCACCAGAAGCGGAGGATCCCGTAGCTAGGACACCGGAGCGACGCATACGTCGAACGCGGGGAGGACGTGAGATTCAGACACCACGTTGTGGTACCAGGGGGCATCGACGTTGATTTATCCAGAAGCCATGATATATATGTTAAAGACCCTATTTATTTAGATAAATGATTGTTATTTAGACAAATAATTAGAAAATAAAATATATAGTATATACAAAATAATTTAAATGAAACTTGAAACATTGATATCTAGTATAAATTTTGATATCCAATTCACTGCAAGAAAGGCCAGAAGGTCCAAACATGGTGTGTTTATGTGGACCTTCTGGCATTTCTTGCAGTGATTTGGATATCAAAATTTATACTAGATATCAAGAAAGGTTGAAGACGCCTTTCGTTTTGGGGGGAACACCACCACAGCTTCCTACATCCATCTTAACCGTTCAATTCAGTTTCATTAAATCTGGACAACCCCTCATTTTTACTGAAATATCACTCACATATCCAGATTAATCCCCCAATTCCGATGCCTCTGGGTTCAGACCATTCGACGGAGGAGAGGCGGCCATGGTAAGCCTCCGAGTGAGAGCGAAGGAAGACACACTTACTGTTTTAGATAAAACCCCGCTATTGACAGGACTATTAATCATGAACTCACATTTCTGATGTCATTGATATTTTTTTATCTATTAAAACATGTTTTATTTAGTTATATGATATATATTTTATACCTTATTCTTTGAGTTAAGACTATTGTTTATTGTTTGAAGTTACGCTGACTTTGACAGAAGAATTGATTATATTCTTACTGCTTTATCATGGGCATCTTTGATATTGTTAATGATTCTATATTTGGGAATTTCTTGGACGTGTTTCATGCCCATCCTATATCTAGAATTCATCAGAAGGAATATGAGTTCTCGAAACAAATGTTTGTTGTCCTGCAGTTCAAACTGCTCCCTTGGTGCAACCTTGGTTCATAGATGTTACAGGAATATTTTCTGGCTCGGGAGGATTTTGCCCTTTATTTTTTCCCTCGATCTTTCGGGGTTTTTTTTTCTTGAATTTTTTTTGGTTTTTATGTTTATAGTATACTTGTATATGAGTGTTTGGAATGGATAGATCAAGGAGGTCCTACAATAGCCTTTTGAAGATGATAAAGGATAAAGATTTGGTGATGAAGAGTTCGATGAGCTATGTGGAATCATTGGTGTTTTCATCTAATCAACTTGGCCTGGGGAAATGGGGTGACAATTGTGGAAGAAATTATAATGGTTGAATGCATGGTGGTGTTGAAGGGGTTGGTATTTGCAGGAACGGGAATAAATGATCATTTCGTGTGGCATATCTTTCACCATACCCTGATGCGGCCGGATGTTGATATGGATATGGACATGGCGGGTGGAAGAATGGATTTCGTTGTCCCATGAAAGGAGATATAACATGTTCCCATGCATCAAAGATTATAGATGTATGTGATACTAGCGACATTGTGCATCATATTAATGCGGGGTTGACTTCTATATGTTTAATCAGCGTTTAATGTTTCATTTATATTGGTCTTATATTTTATGTTTTATAGTCTTTCAAATTCGCATACTTGGAACATTTTTAAGTTTTAAGTAGGCGGTTTTGAAATATTATAAATTAATTTTCATCAACGTTTTTTAGAAAGTTCTTTTTGTTTTCAACTATTTCTTATATGTTTAATCAATGTTTAAAGTTTCATTTATATTGGTCTTATAGTTTATGTTTTATAGTCTTTCAAATTTGCGTACTTGAAACATTTTTAAATTTCAAGTAGGCGGTTTTGAAAGATTATAAATTAATTTTGGTCAACATTTTTTAGAAAGTTCTTTTTGTTTTCAACTATTCTTTATATGTTTAATTAGTGTTTAAAGTTTCATTTATATTGGTCTTATAGTTTACGTTTTAGAGTCTTTCAAAGTTGCGTACTTGAAACATTTTTAAGTTTCAAGTAGGCGGTTTTGAAAGATTATAAATTAATTTTCATCAACATTTTTAGAAAGTTCTTTTCGTTTTCAACTATTTCTTATATGTTTAATCAGTGTTTAAAGTTTCATTTATATCAGTCTTGTAGTTTACGTTTTATAGTCTTTCAAAGTCGCGTACTTGAAACAAAATCTCACATCAGAAACGCAGAATGTACTGTACAGGAAAAAGAGAACCAGAAAACAATATAAATGAAAATTTTGTTTACATATATATAAACAAAAAAAAACAAAAAATAAAAATAACAATTTTAAATAAAAACAAACGACCCCCTCCCCTAAATTCTCCCCCTGTAAATGCATGCCTCACACGCTTCCTAATTTTTCAAACTTTTCTTCTTCCCTATCCTTCGATTCAGGTGGTATTCTTAAGGAGTTATGAGGTTTGGCCTTACACTGTGTTTGGTGAAATTTTAGTAAAAGAAAAGAAATGATTTGATAGTTTTTAAAAGAAAAGAAATGGAAAGAAATGATTGTGATTTCTCTTCTTGTGTTTGGATTAATAACTTAATAAAAGAAATGAAATGATTTGGATTTCTCTCCATCATGTTTGGTGACAATTTTTAAAAGAAAAGAAAAGAAATTGTTTTGATGCAAATGACACAAATAACCTTTGTTAAAAAATAACACATACACACAGAATTAAAGGGCATTTTTTCCCAAGATAAAAAACAACCATAGATTAGATCTTCATGGACACCACACCTACCACCATTTTTGTCCAATATCAACAATTTATGTTAAATGATACAAATAACCTTTAAAAAAAATGTATTTTTATTACCTTTTTTAATGACAAATCAAAACACCTTAATTTTGATTCTAATCATTTGTTATCTTTCATATCACCAAAATTAGGTAAATATTAAACTACAAACATATATTAATACAAATTTTAAAATTTTAAAAAATTAATTAAAGATAATCAAAAATATTTATATAATTTATTAATTCAAAATTATTAATTAAGGGTAATCAAAATTATTAATTCAAAATTATTAATTCAAAATAATTATTAATTCAAAATAATTATTAATTCAAAATAATTATGAATTCAAAATAATTACTAATTCAAAACATTTTATTAATTCAAAATTATTAATTCAAAATATTTATTAATTCAAAATTATTTATAAATTATTTATATAAACAATTAATTTAAGATAATCAGAATTATTTATAATCAAAATTATATATAATCAAAATTATTTATAATCAAAATTATCTATAATCAAAAATATTTATAAATTATTTATGACTATTCATATACACATAATTAGTTATAATAAAAAATATTTATATACACATTATCAAAATTATTTATATTTGATTATTATTATTAAAAAAGGTTGGGTACAACCGTCAAATGGCGTCTCACGCATGCTACAAGGAAAATCCACAAACGGTCTAGGGACTCGACTCCACGAACAACGCCCCCGAACAATATTTTCACGGGTATCTAAATATTTTGTTTGCCCCTACACGAAAATTAATAACATTGTTTGGTTCATGAAAATATTTTGTTTGCCCCATAAAAATATTGTTTGTTTTTATTATTAATAATTAAAATTATTTTCATTTTTATAAATATTAAGGGGAACGGTGCGATAGTATGAAGAAATATAAAATGAATATATTGTTTATACAGACATATAAGGATAATATTTGAAATTTAAAATACACCTCAATTCTAGGTACCATTTTCGTTCGAATCATGTCAATTTTGGGATGATTCGAAATAGAGGGTCGAAGAGAAGCGTTTCTCTCCGTTTCTCCGTTTCTGCCTCCTCGTATTTCCTTCCAGCGGCTTTTGTTCTGCCAAACGATCGAAATCAATTTCCATCGCTTCAAATCGTCTCTTTTATTCCCTATTCTCCCCTGCCAAACGAGGGCTTAGTTCCTTTGTGCACAGCAGTATATCAACCGAAGCTATCATTTGGTAACTTTCCTCCGCTTCCCTCTGGATCGATCTGACATCCAAAGGTGGTTTCTCTGGATTCCTCTGTCCTGGTTCAGCCCTCGATACCTCCTTATCATGGTACCTTGGATCCCCTTTCTTCGGATCCAACCTACAGATCGGCGGTGTCTGGTGATTCTCGTCAGGCTTCTCGTCCCCCTCTTCTGACGGTTCCTCCCATTTCCTTGGATCCAAAACGTGGGAATTTATGGATGGCTACCCAGCCTTCTCCCTTTCGGAGAGTGAACTTTCTTATTCCTCTCGCTACCATCATTGGTCCCTTATTGTGAAGTTTTGTTACGATTGGCCTTCTATGGGGGTCTTTTCGAGCTTTGTCAATTCTTGGGATCTTTCTTGTGCGGCAGGAGTGTGTATCTTGTCCAGTAATTCTTTCTACATTCACTTATTCTCAGATTTGAATTTCATCCAGGCTTGGGCTAGGGAGGGTTGATCTTGCGTTCATCAAATATTTCTTCTTCAGTGGTCACTTGATGCTCACTGAGGTAAGGACTCCTCCTTGGTGGCACTTTGGATTTGGCTATCTGGTATTCCTCTTCCATTTTATAATTAGGTTGTTCTCAAATCCATTGGTAATTCTCTCATCCATTTCCTCTACACTGATGAAGCAACTCTAAAGATATAACAGGCCATGGCAACTCGTATCTATGTGGAGTTTAATCTGGCTACTCCCATACCACAATGGATTCTTTTGCATGCAGGGACTGACTTCTCATTCTGGAAATCCATTGTTTTCCCTTGTCTCCTAGATTCTTCTCTCACTGTGTTATGAAATTTCATTATGATCCTTCTTGCAGGAACCATGGGAATTGGTCCAGGTCTCCATCCAAGGCTCCCCCTCTAGCTGGCAAGCTCTATTCTTTGGACCCCATTCCAAGGGATCCTGTAAGAATTTTTGAAGATATTGTGACCTTTGTTTCCCCTATTGCAGATCATGAGTAGGTTGAACAAATTTTATCTTTGTGGTCCTCTGTAGAAAGACCCCCTGTTTCCTTGGCCGTTACTCTACCAGTAGTGTTACATGTGGTGTCTGCAGAGGTGTCTTCTTAGGCCTTTCAGTCTCCCAGTGATCAGAACTACATGGGTGAGTCATCTTTTATTCTGAAGGATGCAGTGGATCCTTCCTTGGCTTTTGTCCTTTGCAGGTGTTGTACCTGGCCATCTATAAAGGACTAGTGATGGATCATCTAGTCTATCCTTCTTTCAGCAAACAGAAGTATTCAGAAGATCCTCCTCCTAAATATCATCCTAGTTTGGTCCATTTAGCTCCCTTGAATGTCCATCTCTGGTCTTCTCCCTCTGAAACTACTCCCATTCATAATTCCTTTCAAGTGTTAGATAAATTAGGAAAGGTAATCCTCCAGTCATACTCTGTTAAAGGTTTCTCTAAGGTGGTAAAATCTATGATTCCTCCAAGCATCATTGAGACCTGATCCACAACCAAAATAGTTGATGGTGGTATTTTCTTAGTAACTTCACATGAATTAGGCCTAAAGGCTGTAGCTTCCCTCCCTCAATGATGTATTCAATCATTTGGAATGCCAGGGGTTTGGGATCCTTGGCTAAAAGGAAGTTTATCATGAATTATATTCAGAAGAACATTTCCTTTTTTTCCATTTTTGGAACCAAATCTCAATCTTGATTCCATCAAGGATTTAGCTCAAGAGTCTTCAATTCAGTCATTTTTCGCATGGTCAGCCAGTTAATGGTCATATTTGGATTTTCTGGAATGATCAAATTCAATTGGATTTTTAGAAAGTTCCAACCAGCACCTATATGTTAAGATAAGTACTAATAAAGGGTCCTATCTTTAGTCCATTGTTCATGAAAAATGTGACCCAGATGGGAGGAAAAAACTTCAGGACTCTATTTTAGCGTTTAGTAGTGGTTTGGATGCATGGTTTGTTTGAGGATATTTCAATACCATTATTGATTCGTCTGAAAGGAACGGGGGATGCCTTTACCCCAACAATGGTATCCATGATTTCCAATCCTTCATAGCATCTAATCATCTCCTAGATATGGTCTGTTCAGGGGATTCCTTCACCTGGTGCAATAATCGAAGGGGAAGTAGTAGGATATGGAGTCGTCTTGATAGATGTTTGGGCAACCTCTAGGCCATTTATACCTTCTCTAGTTCCTCTGTTACTCACTTGTCCACATATTTTTCTAATCACTCTCCTTTTATTTTTCATGTGCATTCTTCAGGGGATGTTAGTAAGGGTTTTTTATACCAGCTGATGGATGCAATTAGAAGGTTTTAGAGAAATGGTCAAACCGTCTTGTCTGTTCCTGCTCGGGGTTTTTCTTAGGTTTCTCTTCAAAATAAGTTAAGAAGGCTCAAAAGTGCTATTCTTTCTTAGCTTTATTTTCTCCCAAATGAGGATGTAAATTTGGACATCCTCCAAGAAAATATTAATCAAATTAATCTTCAGTTACAATCTCAATGGGATGCTAATTCCCTTGAGCTCCCGTCTAGTAAAAAGGTTAGGTTGGAGGAGACCTTATTAGACCTTGATATTTTGTCCAGAGAGAGATCTAAAGCTAGATGGATCACGGTAGGGGATAGAAATACTGCTTATTTTCATGCTTTTATCAGGGAGATGATGTTTCATAAAAGGCTCAACCTTCCTCTTCCTAATTTCTCCTTCACCAGAGATTCTGGTATTGTGGGTCCTATGGCAGTGGATTATTTCTCTTCAGTGCTTTCTGGTCAAAACCTCTATCAAGAGGGTTTCTTTCAAGCTTGGGGGTCCCATAACTGCTTTTTTGACAACCTGAAACCTTTTATTTCTGACCTGGACAATCAGAGGATGGGTGCACTCCCAGAGGAAGAGGATATTTATGAAGTTGTTAAGACTCTTAATCCTGAGAGCTCTCCAGGTCCGAATGGTTTCCCTGGTGTGTTGTATTCTGATTGTTGTCTCATTATCAAAGAGGATGTGGTGTGTGATATTCAGGATCATTTCAGGGGTGGTCCCTTACCTAGAGTCACTTCAGAAATTATTTTGGCTCTTATTCCTAATTTCCAACAACCCAACAGTTTTGGGAAATTTTGTCCCATCAGTATGTGTAATTTTTCCTACAAGGTTTTGGCCAGCATTATCAATAAAAGATTATCTCATCGTCTTTCACTCCAGGTTTCTAAAAAACAACATGGTTTCATCAAAGGGAGGGGAATCCAGGGTGCTATTGGGCTTGATCATAATGATCACTGATCTTGACAGGAGAGTGATTGGGTCCAATTTGATTCTTAAGATTGACATGGAAAAGGCTTATGATCAGATGGACTGGTCTTTCATTATTAAAGTTATTAAGAAGTGTGGATATTATGAATGGGGTTGTGATCTTTTCTTTAGGTATGGTTTTCAATTTCTCTTATGGGGAAGAGATTTGATTTCTTCAAATCCTCAAGGGGGTTGAGACAAGGTGACCTGATTTCACTGTGCCTTTTCATTTTGGCTTAGGATGTCCTCAGTAGGAACCTTAATAAGAATTTTGAGGAAGGGTTGATTCAACCTTTTAAAGAGAGGTATGGTTTTTCCAGAATTTCTCATATTTTCATTGCGGATGATATACTATTTTTCATTAATGGTAATGCAAATTCAATCAGAAATTTCAAGTTGAATCTTAATGATTATTGCAATAAACCTGGCCAATGTGTTAATATCAATAAAAGTGGAGTTTTTATCTCCATCAAGTGCTCTACCAAGAGATCTAATAAAATTCAAGAGAGGGCCAGTTTTTCTGCTCACAGCTTTCCTTTGGATTATCTGGGTGAACCTTTATCTAACGGGAGGGTTAGAATTCATCATTATGATAACATTATTAAAAGGATTTTGGGCAGGATATTGAGTTTGAAAAGTCACTTTCTATCTTTTGGGGGAAGGATAATTATGGTTAATAGTGTTTTATATGCAATCCCAATGCATGTTTTATCTGTGTGTTGTACTCCAAAGCAGTGATCAAGAACATAGAAAGTCTTCTAAATAGTTTCATTTGGGACTCGCATCAAGAAGGGCATCATCATTGGGCTAGTTGGAAACATCTAAAAAGACCCTTTCAAGAGGGGTATCAATCTTAAAGATATTGAAGTTAATAGGTCATGTACGAAGGCTCAACTAGTTTGGGGGTTATTTTTGGGTTATCTTTATGGTCTTTTTTATCAAAAGGAAGTATGTGGAGTATCCTTTAAATTTGGTGAACAGAAATGATGGTTCTCATCTTTGGATCTCCCTGAAGAGACTTGTTCATACTATTATGGAAAATTCCAGGTGGATTGTTGTGCATGGAGAAATTTCTTTTTGGAATCATAATTGGGTGGGTTCTGTTTTATTCTTCCCTGGTTATCCAGTACTTGACATCAGCCTCCATCAATCATGTTACCACCCTCGGTTCACAGATGTAGTGATCAATGGGGATCAAAAGGAGGTGTTGCATAGTATTTATTTTTCTGATGATCCTGGTCTGTGCTTCTCCATTTCTCCTCCTGGAAAAATTACATGTTCTATTTTTCATAGTATGAATCATTCCTCTTCAATTCTGGATAGTTTGGGCTCAAAACTCTGGTGAAAAGACATCTCATCTAAATATAGCTTTCTCTTTTGGAGAATTTGCAATAACTACATCCCTGCTGATGATAACCTGCAATGAATTTATATCCCTCTAGTCTCAAAGTGAGAATGTTGTATCAATTCCCATCCAGAAATTGTATCTCATTTGTTCCTCCATAGTGAATGGGCCGATTTTCTATTTTTCCAGGTTGCAGGTTTACCAATTTCTATTGGCAGTGTGAGTTCAATTGACGAATTTTTTCTGGCAAGCTGGGACTCTCTTATCCAGGACCGAGTGTAGGCCAATGGGTGGTCTCTTCTCATCTGTTGTTTACTGAATTATATGGGAATCTCAGAATTCAGTTTTACACCAGGGTATTCGGCCATCTCTTCAGCACATCAGGTTCAATTTTCGGACCTTCTCAACTCCTTCATTAAGTAGTGTAAAGATGTTTCCTTTCCCATGGTGTCGCACCCGCTCATTTTTTCTGAAAGTTCTACAGGTGATGTTTCTTGCAGGACGAGGGATTCTGGTGTGTGGGTTAGATGGAAGCTACCTGGGTGTGGTCTCAACCTAAATAAAGATTCTTCTTATCTGTAAGGAACTATTCATGAAGGTGGCGCTGTTTGTGAATTTTGAGGTTCATTCATCTTGGATTTCTCTACATTTTTTGGGGAGGGATCTTCGGTTGTGGCTGAAGTCGAGGCTTTACTTCAAGTTATTAAATTATACAAGGCTCTTTCAATCATTTTATCAGAAGGGGAATTAGATTCCACCATTGGGAATAATGCTTTAAAAGGTAAGCTGGAGTGTCCCTGGAATATTATTTACCTCATCGGCTCTTGAAAATCCTTACTCCATTCGTGCTCGAAGATTGTTCATACATGGTAGGAGGGTGATATGTTGGCGGATATGCTCGCTTCCAAAGGCGACCATGATGACAGGCTTAAGGTTTTCTCTAATTTTGGCTCTCTTCCTATTGAATGTGCTTCGGTAGTACGAGGGGATTCCCTTGGACTCCATCACCATCGCCCCGTGATTTGTTTCTTAACTTTATTTTTCATTTCTTATAATAAAATATTTCAATTTTCATCAATCTTTGGAAAATACATATTATCGTATAATTATTATTCTTCTCATGAATTTCGATATTTTATCTGATTATAGTTAATTGCATTCATTTATTCAAAGAAGATAAATTATGTTAATTCCATAGTATCATGGTATAAAAAAATAAGGAGATGTCATAGATCTCCTACCTAGATATATTTTTTCCAGTGTAAATTGCAGCACTCAGCTGGATAGATGTGAGAGGGTTCTTACGCACCTAGAAATTTCATGAGAAACTTGGTAGAATGTTTCAAAAGCTTAGAAACACTTTAATGCATGATTTTTGGGTCACCGGAGCATGAGAGAAACAAGGAGATACTTCAACGAGAAAAGGAAAATCATATTTAAGATTTACAGATATCTCCCAAAGAGACCTTAGAAACTTCATCAAACCTCCATAAATTTTATTTCACGTCAATTATTATTAAATTTATTTCCACTTAATTTAAACCACACCATCATTTGTGATTTATTAATATATTAAAAAACCATCGATTTCCCATTTAAAACCCATTAATTAAGTTGAAAACAAGTAGGATGTTATGGGAATAAATATGTAGGTTTTATGTATAAGGGTAATATTATTTTACCATTACGTGTCAGTTACCTGTATGTAACACCCCAGCCCTACATAAGGGAAACACAGTTTTACCCTTACTCGGCTGATTCTTAGACGAGTTCCCTTAGGCGAGTCGGTACCCTTATGCAAGTACACTTATGTGATTTGGTACCCTTACGTGAGAACCTATACATGAGCTGATACCCTTGCGCATGTATCCTTTACATGAGCAAGTACACTTATGCAGTGCTTAGAATTAGCGGCTTACACCTGGTTTAAACCCCATGTATTACACCTTACATAGTAAGGGAAAATGCGGGCTGACCCTTGTGCAGTGAAGGGTTACCCATACACAACCGAATGAAACCAAATCTTTCCCTTACAAAGCCTTTTAAAAACTTTACTTACCCTTATGCAACTTAAATTTCATGTTAATGGGTAAACATTTCATTGAAAATATCGCATTTTTAATTAAACCAACTTATTAATAATTATTAAAAGGGTTTATCATCAATTCCAAAACCCCAAAAAAACTTCTAAAAACAATTAAATAATTTACTAAACACTCATATTAATTTTCTAATTAAACTTTTAAAACATGAAATTACTTCCATATTTTTACAACCAATTTAAAAACAACTTATAAATTATAAAATAATTTAAAGAAAAACATCAAAATTTTATGAAATTTATCCCAATTAATCGGAAATCCAAAAAAGAAAAAGGCCTAGGAATAACTTGAAACATTACAAAGGGAACCTATAAGATAAAATAAAATAAAATATTCCATAGATAAAAAAATTTCTAATCATTCCACAAAATTATAAACATGTCCAGCCATTTATATACCTTTAAAAAATCATGGTGAAAAGACAAATCATATATCAAATAGAGAGTTTGAAAATCATTTGGTCTAGAATTATATTAGAGATAAAAGTATTTAGATAGGATAATTTCATTATAATAACTCTTATTGTCCACATTTCAAATATATTATACATTTGTACAATGTTTCAACAAACATTATTTTGGTTTTTAAAATAAACCCTTTTTTATTAAATTCAAATTGGTGGGCATTAGAAAAAATCATATTTCATTAGATAAACCTCATTTTTTTTGGTATGACATTATAATTTATTTCAAGGGACCTCACAAATCTCTAATATCAAGGAGTAAGAAATCTTTTGGAACTGAATGTTTTTATATCTAATATTTATGGATTAATAAAAGTTTGTGTATAGAAATCTTTAGTTAATTTCTTTCAAGAAAATATATTGAGTACCAGTTTCATGAATACATTGGACAAGGAATGAGGTTTCTCCTAACATATTTCTATAAAGAATTAAAATAAGAACAATGTGAAAGATGGACATGCTATTTTCAAAGACAATGCACAGAGAAATATTATAGGGATCGATTTTATCACTATATTTTTATGATAGATACTCCATGAATTTCATAAATAATAAATATATCATGAATATCTTCTTTGGAGATCCAGTATTATCTAAATATCAATATTACATTTTTTTTTGAAAGGTAATGCCTTGGCCCAGAACGACCAAAGCATAAATATTATTAAAAGCAAGTTTACAGGATTCGAAAATACGAGATCATATTACAATATTTTTTCATGAAAGAAAATGAGATCAGCGGGGAGGTCTGCAAACCAAGAAATGTCTTGATCTACTTCCATGTTGGCCATGCCATCTGCAACCATGTTTGCTTCTTGATAAACATGTGTGGTGATATAGTTAATATCGATGAGCGAACGATTGCATTCCATCCATCGCGTAGTAATCGATCATGCAAGATGAGTTACGCCATTCCAGATTGCTTGAATGATGGTCGTCAAGTCACTTTCGATTCAGAGGTTGTTCCAACCAAAGAGTTTGGCAAAAACAATGACATGTATCAAACTCAGCATCTCAGCTTCAAGGGCAGTGGCAATGCCACAATTACCCATGAAACATCTAAGAATCTAACCGAAGTGATTCCTGAAGACACCATACCCTATAGGGCCCAGGTTGCCCTTGGAGGCGCCATCAATATTGATTTTGATCCATCTAGGGAGAGATGCTCTCCAGAACACCTCCAGAGTGCGACGCGGTGGACAAAAATTGCTGTTAATCCGTAGACGCTTCAGGATTCCAAAGTCGTGCACAGTGTTGTGGCAATGTCCCTTTTGCAACAAAACAACATCATGTATGGCAATAAGGATCCGCATTCGACCTGCATTTAGATTGAGTGAGTTATTGTTATGAATAATAGCATTCCGATCATACCAGATCACATGGTAGAGTTCAGCAACTGCAGCAAGGAAAATGTTCCTGATTTGGTGAAAGCCTTCCATTTCTGCACATTTCTTTAGTTGAGTTTTGACAGAGTCAAAAAACAACCATCTGCAATTAAAAATGTCAAGAATATAGTTCCAAAGAGCAGAAGCAGTAGCACAAGAAAAGAAGAGGTGATTAGCATCTTCTCTGTGTTGGTTACAGATTTTACACTTAGAGCAAAGTTGGATTCCAAAAGATTGAAGACAAATATCAATGAGGACTGTTGTGAGAGACACCATATGAGTGTAAATCTCGAAGGTTTAATCCAAGGTTTGTTAAAATGTTTTAGCCAGCTGTAATCGTTCTCAGGGTTACAGAAATAATGACTATAGAAATTTTTTGAGTTAAACATACCATTGTGAGCTGATTCCCAAATTAAGAAGTTATCAATGTAAGTGAAAGAGTAGTTTTCAATGACATTTAGAATAGTATCAGGGAGGTGGTCATGTTGAGAGCTTAAAATATCTCTGATAGCGCTGTTGATATTTTCAGGAGTTTGATCAGAAGATATCGTAGAAGTTAAAGGTGTGCCGGTCCAGTTATCCAACCAGAATTTCATGGAAGAGTTTCTGGAGACCATCCATATGGAATTATTCATAATATTGGTGAAATATTGTTTGATGGCAGGCCAAATGGAAGAACTAATGTAGTTCGAATTGTCCGCCTTAAGTTTGTCAAGGAATCTATTTTTGAGAAAGGTTATAGCATCTGAGGTATTATGAAGAAGGTTCAAAGTGAGCTTAGCCTGAAGGTCCTCATTAAAGAATTTTAAATTTTTTATACCAATACCACCATTCTCAATGGGCTTGCAACAGGTTGACCAGGGAATAGTCACAAGTTTTCTTTCCAAAGTACTACCAGTCCAGATGAAATTCTTAATAGTGATGTTCATCTTTTTAATAAGACCAACATGCCATTTGTAGATCATCATGGAGTAAACCATCTTGGAGACAATAGTAGATTTAACCAGGCAAGTCCTACCTGCCATGGTGAGAGCTTTACCTTTCCAAGAGGAAAGCTGATTTAGAATTTGGTCAACAATAGTTGCAAAGTGACAGGACTTGGGTCTGCCCCAAAAGATAGGAACACCAAGATAAGTGAAAGGGAGCGTACCTTCTTTTAGACTGAGTTCATTGATGATGTTACATTTTCTGTTGGGAGGAAAGTTCTTCCCAAAGAAAATGCAGGATTTGTTCCAACTAATGGTTTGGCCAGAAACCTCTTCATAGTGTGAAAGCGCAGTTTTGAGATTAAGAATGTTCCTTTTATCACCTTGAAGGAAAAGAATGATGTCATCAGTATAAAAAAGTGAGTAAGAGCATTCACATTCCTAGAGACATGGATGAGTTTCAGCTTATTTTGGACCACCAGACGGTTGATCAGACGACTAAGAAAGTCCTCTGCTATCGAAAAGAGGATGGCTGAAAGGGGATCACCTTGTCTGACACCTTTGGTGCATTTGAAGTAGCCCTTGGGAGAGCCATTGATCAAAATGGATATAGACGCCGAATTGAATAGGAAAATGATTGCTGTGATGAAAGAGGCATTGAAACCAAAATCTCGCAGGTTCTTGAAGATAAAGCTCCAGTCCATAGTGTCAAAGGCTTTTCTGATGTCAAGTTTAATAGCTATGTTGCCTCTGTTTTTTTTGTTCAGGTTATTGACACATTCAGAGGCAAGAAAGATACAGTCTTGAATGGATTTACCCTTTATAAAACCAAATTGGTTCCAAGAAACAATTTTGTCTATGATAGTTGAAAGTCTATTAGCAATGATTTTTGTGATGATTTTATAAAGAGTATTGATAAGAGCAATAGGTCTAAACAAGTGAATCTCAGAAGCAATATCCACTTTGGGGATTAAGGTGAGAAACTGTGCATTGAGAGCATGAGGAAGCACCCCATTAGAAAAAAAAGGATTTTACCAGTTTACAAACATCAATATGAATCACATCCCAATAATGTTGAAAGAAACCATTATTGAAGCCATTCGGACCCGGAGCACTATCATGATTAAGACTAAAGACAATGTCTTTGATTTCATGCTCCATCGGAGTGTTGAGGAGGAAGGTGTTGTCTGAAGGTTCCGGGCGCAGCAGAAGCGCGTTGGTGAGTTTGCCCAACTTTAATTTTAGCGTTAAACGACGTTCAATCCGAGATCCGTCACGATATAAAACGCCGGATCTTCAGAATAGAACGAAGAACGAAAAAGAAAAGAAAAGTCCCAGAACCCTTGAGATATGATCTTCATATGTTGGTTATAATTAATTTAATTAATTCATAAGAATTACCTCGATGGAATTCTTTCTTCGTTGCTGTCTCCGGTCACGATCCTGTGATCCGTCGTTGCGTCGGAGAATCCAAGTGTAGGATTCCTCTAGCGGTGATCCACACATGTGCCACGTATCTCTGGGCGTCGCCGAAGGGAACTCCAGGTGCTAGCGCGGAAGATCCTTCGCTTGCGATGTCCGTCTTCGATCGCCTTGATCCGGTGGAGGATCTTGCTTTCGTAACTTGAAAATGTTCTTGGTGGAAAGAGAATTTTCTCTTGGCTTGAGAGTATTTCCAATCCGTTGTGCACAACCAAAAATGGCTAACCCCTTTGAGAATAATGTAATTAGGATTTATAATACCTAGAATAATAAAATAAATTAATTGCTCATAAGCATTTAATCATTTCATTTAATTCTTAGTAATACCCCATGTCTTAATAATGACAGTTGACCATCATTATTACTTGACATGCGTCTAACACATTACATTTAATATCATTTAATTAAATAAACAATATTTTCTCATGAATCCCGAAAAATAAACTACACGGCGTGTATATATAAATATACACGGAGTGTACTTTTATTTTTTCAGTTTTATTTATTTTCCTCCACCATATTTATTAGACCTTGAGTAATGGCTATTTATTTCTTAAATAAATGTAACTGCATTACTCGCTAATAAATATATATTATTTCGCCCACAATATATTCTCTCGAATAACTAGTGTCGAAATAAATTCGATCAGACATCCTTGAATAATTATTAAACCACAATCGAGAATAATCTTTATTCAACTTGTTAAATTAATATTTAACTGAGATACATGGACACACTTAGTGTGTGACCCTCTAGGCCTCTTTCTCAGTGGCATTAGGCAGAGCCTGCCCAAAGTCCAAGGTTAGCGTCTAGCAACACGCCAAGACACCCATAGAGAAAGAAGTTAACGCCGCAATGACGTGTCACCTCCTACGAACGCTTACCGTGTAATATAACCCATTTGTCTCGATATCTCTAATCAAGCGGGTTGCATGCTAGTGCCATCAACCCATGTGCTCGATTATTCTTTCTTTGACTTCCCGAAATTGAACTCGCCCATACCTTACCATGACCATGGATTTATTTAGGCTATATCAATTCCATCAAAGGGCCTGAGATATCTACTTCCGTTATGGAATAGAAGGGACAAATCCTTTCTCGCATTATCTATTAATGCAGTATTACTCGTGACGCACCCAATGTATCCTACCTCGCTGCGAACAGTGTGTCGTCACAGTTTTCGTCAATACATCTAAGTGCGCGAGTTGCAATACCCATTAATAATAATCTTAAAGTCTAAGGACCAATACACACGTCCGCAGACAGGAACATCCAATGACACTATGAAATGTGGATTTCCTACTGGCGGGCCTCGTTCTCATAATATCCTCCTGGATATTACCAAGGGCGCACACCATGAGAAGGTGCCTCAAAGTTTTATGAGTCCTCACCCCTAATGACCTGTATTATTTGTGTCCCTCAAATAACATCATCCGGCCATAGAACATATATTCAAGAACAGTGTTATGACACTTCCGGGTTCTCATCATAGCAGGGATCCGCTATGACCCATTAATGCAACAGCTGTCCTTAGGACATTATCACATGCATTGTCACGCAGAAGAACAATCAAGATGTGATAAAACATTTATTAATGAATAAAGTACAAAGTAATTGGTTCTAGGCCACCAACTCCAACATTGTCCTCATCAGTGATCACTAAAGGAATGGCCTCAGGAATGAGGTCTTTGTTTATATCAGGACCATTGAAGATGAATTCATAGTAGGAGACAATATGATGGACGATGTCCTCCTCATTGTCAAGCAGGTTGTCCCCATCCTTTAGAGAGGTTAACGGTCTGCAGGCCCTCCTAATTCTTTGAAGAGAGTTATAGAATTTGGTATTTCTATCACCATCAGTTAACCATTTAACTTTAAATGCTTGTTTTCTCATATTTTCTTTAAACGTGAGTAAGGAGTTTAGTTTGACCACAATGTTTAGTTCTTGAGTAGGATCAATGTTGAGGTTAGAGGTGGTGTTATTGTTTTGAATATCATCGAGATCCTTTTCAAGGATCATGATGTCATTGTTAACTTGTTTGGCTTTATAGCTACACCAAGAATTTGTAGTCTTTTTGAGATATTTTAGTTTGAGGTTACAGGTAAAGGCATCATTGTAATGATACATTGAGGACCAAAATTTTTGGACGATATGGGTGCACTCGTCATCAGAGAACCACACATTGTTAAATCTGAAAGGCAACCTGGGTTTCATGCCTTTGGAGGAGACATTGACGAGGATGGGGTGATGATCAGAGTTAAGCCTGTGAAGAGTGGTGCTATAAATAATGTCACAGTTATCTAAAGCAGGGACATTTGTGAAGGGTCTATCCAATTTGGAGGCAACCACTTTGTTATAATGTCTCCTATACCAAGTGTATTTCGCACCAGTGAGGTTAATTTCAATGAGATTGTTGTCTTCGATCGAGGCTTTAAATTATCTCGTGGATATAGAAGCATGACATGGTCCAATTTTCTCGCTTGAGTTAAGAATGACATTAAAATCACTAATAAGAAACCAGGGGCATTAATGTTAGTGCCTAGATATGAGAGATCATTCCAAAGAATTCTTCTTTCTTGATATCCATTTTTAGCATAAACAAAGGAGCAAAAAGAGTGTGTGCCTTCAATATTAAAAGTGAAAGTAAGAATTTGGTTAGAGATATTGAAAACACTAGTATTCTGTAAAGAAGAGTGCGAAAAAATCCATAACGAATCAGCATTGAGAGTATTATTGATAGCACCAGTAAACACATAATTATGTTGGCATAAGTTTGAGTATTTGGAGGAAAATGTAATTTTAGGTTCAACAATAGAAAATAACATAGGACGGTGGATATTAACCATTCTTTTTGAAACAATGATCGTGTCAGAGTTGGCGATACCTTGACAATTCCAAAAGAGTATCTTTATTTAGACCTACATTTGGAGTTAGAACTCTCCTTTTTCTTTTTTTCAGAACCTTTGTTTCTAGTAGACCTTCTAACCTCTTGAGTGTTAGTGGCCTGTTCTTGTTCATTTCTAGTTGTGATATGATTTCTCATTGCAGGTTCCTTTATTGGATTATTCATAGTTGAGTCAGTAGAAATCTTAGGACATAGCAACAAAGGATTGATGGTTTGTTTAGAAATCAAATTTCCAGACTTCATAGAGCAATCGTCACTAACTATAGGCGAAGAGATAGGAGTACCTGGAGCCTTTGAAGGAGCTGCGACCTGCTATTGGACAGTGTCCAGATCTGAAGGCTGGCACTACATCTGCACTAAGGTGTCATTATTTTCATGCATGATTTTGAGTCTTTGGATTCATTCTATATATTTTTAGATAAATAAAAAATATTGAAAATTTATATTTAAAATGAAATAAATAAATTCATTATTATTAATTCACATCTTGTAAGATATATGAGTCTTTGAATGAAAGATCACATGGTAGGTAAGAAATATTATACTGGGATTTTTTTGGAAAGTGATCATTTTTTAGAATCAATTTTTAATCATCAAGATAATAAAAATTATAATATTATAAATTTTTAAACTCATATTGATTAACAAAAAATATTTATTGAACCACCAAGATTGGATATCAAAGAATTGAAAGGTGATATTCCAATATAATTTGAATAATCCTCACATTTTCTTTGTAATGTAGGATTTTTAATGTATCATAATATTATAAATGTTATTGGTGATGTGGATTAATAAATCCCAACAAAAATTTGCAATTCTATCAAAATGTGAATTTAAAACAGTAAATGATGGCTTAAGTGATGATAATTGGGATATGGACAAGTATTAAGAGCTCAATCAGATTAATTGGGATATGGACAAGTATTAAGACCTCAATCAGATTAATTGGAATATTTTTTGGTCATTGGTGAAATGTACCAAGTTATTGTAAAATATAATAACTAAGTGTATCTTTTAATTAAACATATTTTTAAGTGAATCTATTATCCATAAAAAGATAGGCTTATTGGGATATAAACTCAGAGGTGGTGTTGATTATAATGAAAAATTTTTATATACCACATATCTTTCGGTAATCCAGATCCCACTATCATTTTTAACACATTTGAATTATTTTATTTCAAATAAATAATAAAAGTAATTTATTAATTACTTAACTTCTGAATGAAGTTTATATTGAAAATTTTATGTGTTTTGAATGTATTCATCTATTATGAAATGTTATTAATCATACTAAAAATATTTATGAACTCATTCAATATTTGAGAGCATGATATGAACCTTTATATAGTTTTGCTACTAAAAATTGTTTTTTAAAACAAAATATTAAACTCTACCCATTTAATCAAGAACGTTTTTATAAAATTATAACCATAAAAATCTATCTAGATGACATAATATAATGCCTCATAACATAAAAAACTTAATTAAGTTATTTATAATACGGATTTCAGTTTATTACATTTTGAGGATAATTTTAGTATATATTTCTTGAGAATCAATAAAAACTCTTACATATCAAACCCTTATAAAACAATGTGGACACCTCCACTCAATGTCCATTTTCTCTATATAAAGAGGATGCTTAAGTTTAGAATCATGTTTCTTTCATGAAACACTTTCTTTGTTCAAGGGAAATATCCTTTATTCAGAGATATGCTTCTTAATAGTTCACACTCATCCTTTGGCCTTGTGAGAAACATTTGAAAATGTAGCTTTAGTATAAAAAAACTCCATGAGAGATACAGAAAGAAAGGAAACCTATTAATTGATTTGAAATTCATGAAAACTCACAAGGAAGTGATCTTTTTTAAATAATAAAATCTTGATCTCAAAATAATCATTTTCGTAATAATGAAATAAACATAAAAAACAAATTATTTCATAAAACATTTTTTATAAACTAAAAAAAAGGAAAAAAACACAATTCATCAAACAATTTCCATGATAAAGATCCTTTCACCTTTAAATATCATAAACATTCATTTAAATAATAAACTCATTATTTTCCACTTGAAATCATATTATTAACATGAAAAAACATTTTCAAGCATAGAGTAATCATTTTTTAAGGAGTAACTTATATAAGTTAACTCAACTTTATAGGATTAAATTATTATATGATAACCCCATAAAAATTATCTTATAAGTAACATACATCAGTTAACTCCATATCTTCATCAGTGTAATTAAAAATATCCACATTCTCATAGGAGTAATATACATAAGATAATTTTGTCACTTTACCCAATGCATTGGAGGGCTTTAACGGACCCACCCATCACTTAATGGTTATAGTACCATAAGGGTTTGGGTTAACTCCCTATTCCCACATTCACAAATAATTCCCAAGTTTCATGTTTTGAAATAAAAAAACTATTAACTTTCACTTTCCATCATAAAAATCATAAAATCATGTCCCATAAATAAAACCATTTTTATTTATCTCAAAAAATGACAAAAAATATCATTTTATTTAGAAAAAAATTAAAAAATTCCAAGAATAATGAGATTAACATCTTTTATGAAAAATAATTGAATGTTTATAGTGTAAGTATAATAATGATGGAAGGAAATGATTATGGAATAGTATCTTCATGTCATATACATTAAAAAAAACCCTATTTTCAAACTCTAGTAAAAAAGTGTCATATAAAGAAAATATTAAAAGGATTATAATTTAAACCTTTGTAAGGAAAGTAAAAAAGTAATTGAAAGTGATTATTAACAATCATTAAAGAATAAATAAGGACATTCTTGAAAACATTTATCATAACATGGACATTGAGAAAATATATTTGAATGGAATACTTAAAAATAAAGTTTAAAAGAAATATCTATTACCAATTTGGTAGCATTTGAATAAAAAGATCATTGAGGGAGAGAATATGAATAGGATTTTTAATCCACTTTAATTTTTGAAAATGATTAATACAAAATATCCAAATGGATTTTTATACATTGCAGAAAATAAATATAGGGATGAACATGGCATGAGTGACATTAAAATAAAATTAAGATGAGAAATCTCATACCTCGAGCACGACTCATCACGTACATTCTTTACCTCCTATATAATAAACATATATTAATTATTTAATTTTTTAATAATATTTATCAATTTTATTCCATTATCATCATTCCTTTTATTTCATTTATTACTATGAATTATATAGTTACTAAACTGATTAAGTTTATATCAAATGTTTTGAGGACATTCTGTTCATAATCCCAAAACAATATTGGTAGGTTGACTAAGTTCAAAGCGTTCATTGTTAAATAATAAAAGAAATATTGATACATAATTATCATTTTTATATATTAAATAAAATTTTATAACAATTCATGAAAGGTAAAAATGATAAATGAATCATATCACTTCATGGTGGTGGTAGTCAATATGTACGCAAGTGCGACATTATCATTTTCCAATGGATTGAAGGGTAAAAAGTTAAGTGATATATTATCTTTTTAAAATAATAATAATGTCATGATTATAACATAAATTCTTTAAATCCATCATAATAACCAACCTTATGTGTTGGTGATGAAAAATGAAACACATCGCTTTGTGGAGGCGGTAGTCCACACATACATACGAGCGATGACTCAATTTCCTATAGGATGAAAAAAGAGATGGAAAGGGATCATACCATCTGAATAATAACATTTAAGTATATAAAATATACTAATTTTATCGTATCATAATGGTTATTTATATTTTAATAGAGGTGGAAGAAGAAATAAACATGAAAGCACCCGATTAAGAGTTATACCTATTGTTTGAAAAACCATCTTTATCTTAAACCTTAAGCCTTCTATGATGGTATTTTGGATAGATAAGAACCTATAATACTTGGTGAGGAAGTTTGGGAATGGATTTTTATAGATCATGGTAAATCTAAATGCCTTAATATGCCTTAGTAATAGAGGAGAGGAGATGTCTTTTTATAATTGAGATGGTTGGAGATCATTTAAATACATGAAATATTAATATATGATACTTGTCTCACTCATGTAAAATGGATCCAAAGTTCCTTGAATTTACGAAAACGTGGATATGTTTGAAATAATTTCAACAAATAAAATTTAGAAAATTTTAAGTGTCATTTTATATCTTATCTTTTTTATAACACCCTTGTTAACCTTATTAAATGCAAATACATCAACAAATTTTCCAATCATTTGGGGTAATGAAAGCAATTTTAAAAATGAGAAGTGGAAAATACATGGACCATTCATGATATACTCAAAAAAATCCCATTAATTTTTTATTATATAATTTTAATGATATTCTAATGATTCAAGATTAATTTTTAAACATCGAGTACCATTTAAAGTCATACGTGGGACTATTCACAAAATTCAACATTAAAGACATAAATATAATATTATATTTAAAATTAAACACTTTCAAAAAAATTAACCCTTTTAATTATCCATAAAAATAATTAAATAAAATAATTCATTCAAATAAAATTATATTTAAATTTTCTTATATCATTTACCTGATTTTCCTATTAGTTGCACAAGTGGTGCGTCAATGTTTCAGAAACATTAATGTAATTATAACATCTATAAGATTTAAAATAAATTACTATAATTAAAAGATATTATTATTAAAGAAATTTATCACATATATTCATTCGTATATCATTTTTATCTATATCCATATCATGAAAACATAATAAGTGTGAGGTGCATTTTGTTTTCATTCATTACATAAAACAATATGAATCTTGTAATCCTAGGAAAGTTGATTTTTTTCCATATTATAGAAGATAGGATGATGATGGTAGAAATACACTCATAAAATGTAAATGCGTTAGATTGATTTTTATATCACATCCCATAGTTTTAACCCTGTTGAATCCATTTTACCCTTTATCACAGTGAACAACTTTTCCTATGGTAGTTATTCATTATGACTAAAAAAATGAAATGTACCTTATTAAATAATTTCAATAAGATAAATTCAAATATGGAATCCTTATTTTAATATATAATTTTTAGAAGTGGTAAAAATTAATTTTCATACAAGTGCAAGAAACATAATGAAAAATAGTTTTTAGAAGAATACTCGTTTTATGTATAAAATGATTTTATAAAATAATTTATAAAGATGACCCCAATAGAATTAATTGGATTATAACTCATAAAATTAATCTTATATTACTTAAAAAAATAAAAAACAAAATGGAACATTGAAATTACTTTCATTAAAAATAAATAAATAACATTTTTTGAAAAATTGTTATTTTTCTCTATTCACCCAAAAATCAATATTTTTAGAAAAATACCAAATATTTATGATAATACTATTTTGGCATGATGATTTAAAAATGATATAATTTTAATAAAATAAAATTTCTAAATTTGGAACACAATCATAATATTTGTACACAAAGTTCAAAAACCCCATTTAGAAGAAAATTTATTTTTGAAGTATAAAATGATTTTTTTCTCCTTATCGAATAACCATAAATAAAGGACTTTAAATTCATTTAATTGAATATATAATATAATTATTTCAATATAATAATTTATAAAAAGTGATTAATTTAATCTTTCAAGATAAAAATACTTTGCACACATAATAAGAGTTTTATGAAAAATATAACTTTAAACTTCAAAAGGTTTATCTTCATTTTAAAAAAATTGATAATCAATGTATGATTGATTATACATTTATTTAAGTAAAAAATTTCTATATATATTTTGTAATATTTGTATTCCTATTCATACATACCAAACCAACAACTAGGTCATAACGGTCATATAATAATATATCATCATTTTTTAATCTCAGAGTTTTGTATCCCACATGCTATTGAATATATTATTTAAATAAAATAAATTCTAAAATATTAGGGTATTACATTCTACCCCCTTAAATAAATTTCATCCTAATAATTTTAATTTGATTCTCTCAAAACAAAATTAAGATACAGGTTTTATTATGAACATTAATTTCTATGCCAAGACTAGGAAACATATCATTTAATAAAATAATGCACCTCTATATGACTCATAATTGTGTATGATTTTCTAAAAGCGTACCATGATATTTGAGTGTTACATTCCATATATGAAATGACAGATTTGAGAAATTATTTTATCATTGAGATAGAAATTTTAGGAAAATTTGAGTTCTTAATTTCTTTTCACACCATAAGTGAAATATCATAATTCATTTGTGCTTCGATCAGTTTCCACTTCTATCTAATCTCTTATTCCAAGTGATGTATATTTGAGATTAATTTTTCATGCTTGAAGAACTAAAATTAATTGTCAATGGATCACAGGATCTATAAATGTATAATAAGTTATTCCCCTAGTTTCTATCCATTAACCAAAACCAAAATATGTTATCACAAGTTAAGATAATATCTGATAGGACTAAACAAATATTCAATCTCCAAAGCCTTAACAATAGAAAAAAATATTAAAATTAAATCATTTAATAAAAAAATAACCTTACAAATCTTCTAAATATGTCTAAAAATTTTCAAAACACAAAAAATCAAAAAGTTTTGATCACATATTATTCCATGATGAAATTAACATTTATCTATAGAAAAAAATTAATCACTAATAAATTCATATACCAAAAATATATATTCCCTAATCATATTATCTAAAAAATATGATTATATTTTTGTCACACCTTGAGATTTTAAAATAAAACTATATTCGATTGTGTATACAACACGCAACACTGGGCCTAGATAAAAAAGAAATATTATTATATAAATGTTGTAGTTATAAGACAATTGTTGAATTGGAGAAAATGAATAGGATTATCCATATTATGAAATATATCTAAAATTACAAATAAATACAAATGTATTTACTATTTCTTAATAAGTAAGCACTTAATTTTTTATAGTCATTTTATGCTTCAAAAATATGTTTTCTTCAACAAATATTTTTATTTCTTTTTGGGAGTGAGTATTATAATTAATTTCTAGAACATTTATAAATTTTATTTGATAAAAATAATATTATTTTTGAAATAATCATTTCAAAATTAGCATAGAGTTATTTTTTGGGATTTTTTTCATTATGAATAGCAACCATAATAAATACATGTTACCTCTGTAAGGGAGAATTTGGTAATTAATGTTACAAATAATATGATAAACACTATAATAACCCTAACACTTGTATTTAATCTATTGTATGAGTGAGTTTTAACCATAATCATCCATGTTTCTATTTTATGTAAAATTTGTGCCATTTTTCTTTGAAAATGAATTATATATTATTCAATGTAAAAAGAAATACAAAATGTCACTCTCTTGTATTTAAATTTATCTTATATGTAAAAATAGGGATAAAAACATGATTTGACTGAATTTTAAAGGCTATTTTGAGAATAATGAGGTTTTTTTGTATGATTTTAGTTTATTTTTAATTTTTAGATATGAAATAATTATCTTAAATGATTACGCAATGCTAGTATAGTACTTGTGAAAGTCGTAGAAAAATAAAGTAAATGATTTAAAAAACTATAAAAGTGTTTTTTTGATGAGTTATAGTGTACCGAAAATTTTATATATAAATATAACCATTAGGGATGTTTTAAATGTATATGCTCTAATTCCATTGTTATATTGATGAGTTTAAAGTAAAATTAGATGAATAGTTCTAAAAATCACATTAATGATATTTTATAATAAACAATAATTTATTAAATGATTTAAAATTGATAAAAAACATATATTCATCCAATTGAATTGGATATGGTTGAAAATATAAACTATGTTCAATTTATGGGTATATTTTCCATTTATTATAAATGTATTTACCCCTAAAGAGTATAGAATATTTATATTGTGGTAATCGTTAAAAGGGCTAATGAGGGGTTAAAACAAAAAGATACAAGTAAAAACAACACCTAAACATGTTAAAATTTTATTGGATGTATTTTGAATAATAATCACCCTATATTCAATATATATAATTTTTTATCAACTTTACTTTGAAAATTAATTTATGTTATTTTTATACTTTATTTAATTCTAATAGTGCTCCTCCCCTCACTTATAAATGAACGCCTCCTCTCCCCCATTCCTCATAAATTTTGAGAACTATAATTCATTCACATAACCAAATAACTTTCTAGAAATTATCCCCATGTCTTATAGGTATTATTTTTTCCATAATACAAACCTTAATGTTTTTAAGGTATAAATAAATAGAGGTTATTTAAAGAATAGTTATAGATTGTAACTAATGTTTTTGTTCTATTTCTTATTCAACCTCTTTCAAAACTCTTCTAGAAATTGTGATGTAATAATATTATTATATAACATATACTAATATTATTATATTTATGTAGTAAACTCAATTAATCTCCTTATTCCATCAAATGGGAAAGTAAACCATCGTTCGTGTGTACGACAGACTATCGCCACCGATGTAATTCATTTTCCATCACCGCCTCTCACATATGGTTATAATGATATGTTTAATATATATATATATATATGATATTCATGACTTATTAATAATTCTATAAATATAATATATCATATATTTCCTTACCTTTTCATCCACTGAAAAATGATAACGTTGTTCGCGTGTACGTGTGGATTACCACCTCTACGAAGTAATGTGAATAATTCTTCATCACTGAATCACATGTATAGTATATATAAGTATATTTAATGTTTTAATATAATATTTATGATATAATCACTATAAATTAATTATAAAATAATACTTAACTTATTTCATTCAAGTTTGTTGAAAAATGGAAATGCTACTCATGCGTATGTACTACCGTCCCCATGATTGTAAAGTAATTCATTTTTAATAAACATATTCAATGGTTAGTTTAAAAATTATAATTTATGAGTAATTATTATTATTATTTTGATAATGGGACAAATACCCCTTTGATCACAGTCAACATATTGAGGTTATTTTGAAGTTATGAACTGAACACCCTCAAAACACCCAACGTGGACTTAACTGATTATATAATTAAATATATCATTAAAATAAATGAAATAAATGGTTTAAGGATAATGTATTAATCATGTTAAAGTACATTAAGAAAGAAAATAATTGATATAATTTTATTATATAGGTGTTAAAGTACATATCTAAAATTATGGACTCGAGGTAAGGGATTTGTCTATATTTCCCTTCAATGAGGCATGTTTTAATGTTATACACCTAATTTATCTTATATGGAATATATAATTCAATTTTACATGTTATATAATAAATCCCACATACCTCATGGTATTTTAAGTTAAAATTCATTTTACTTCATTCAAGGGGTTTTGATTTAAATGTTATCAAAACGATAAGGGGTTTCTTAACTCAATTTCTATTCATTGGGTTATATCACTTCTTAATTGATTATATTATTCCATGATTATATATGAAATTAAATTTTTTCTATTTATGCATTATTTACACTTTTTCTTTTTTTATTTACATTTTTTACAGTTAATCACTCCTTGGTTTAATTCTCAATTCAATTATATGATCAATGTAAGGGTTCTTCATCTCAATATTGTTTATTTGGAACATGTTTGATGTTATAAACCTATTTATGTTTATGAGTTGTATATACTACCCCTTTGACATGTTATATCATTAATCTCATTATGATCATGATATTTTCAATTTCATTTGAAGTAATTATTTCTTGGGACTTACGATTCAAAAGTAACCAAAGTGGTAAGGGGTTTATGTTTTAATATCCTTTTAATTGGAATTATTTATGCTAGAGTTTCCATTGAGGGAATTATATGATCCTTATTTGATAAAACCCTATCATATTTATTTATTTTTTTGGATTTTTTTTAGTTTTAGTACTATTTCCACTCTTTGGTACTCAAAATGGTTTAAGAAATATTTTTAACAAAAGTGGGCTTTAACTGTACTCTTTTGGTCAAAAAAACTTTTAATTTTATATCTATGTTTTCAAACATGTTTTTAAGAATGTTTTTGACTATTCTTCAATGATTTTTTTAAATTATATTCTAACCATGTTCTACAAAAAGTTTAAAAGGGATCATCTTGTATTTTTATAAACAAGGTACTTTTTATGGAAAGTGTGACTAAACTATTTATTTTAACAATTATTGCTTGAACATAATTTCACATCATTATGACCACTCAATTCCTTGAAAATTCCTTTACAAGGTTCCATATTTCCTTTCAAATAAAATGTTTTCCTTAATATTTAGCATTTTTTATGTTTTTAAAAGTGATTCTCAAAGTGGAAAGGGTATTTTACTCAAGATTTTTTTAATGATCTTATGGTATTTCTATTTATTAATAATAAAAAACCTTTATTTTACATATTCTTCACTTGATATATGAAGTAATGATACCATTTTTATTCTTTCTCTGGATGGATTGTGATTATTTAAATGGTATTTTCAGGGAACCCATTTATTTTCCATGGGTAAATCATTCTATGAAAGAACAATGGTTTTTGTTATATTGAAAATTGAATGCTTTTAATTGTTTTTCTTATGATATGGTACTTGGAAATTATTAATGAAGGATGGAATGGGTATTAAACCCAAATCCTTAAGGTAAATTTTATGATATGTTATGGGTGGGTCTATTATATACCTCCAATGCATTCAGTAATGATTATGGAGTTGACTGAATTTAAGTTACTCCTAAGAGATAACAGAGTTAATTGATTAATAGGTTTCTACTGCGATATTATAGGTACTAACTAGGTAAGATTATCCCATTATCAAGGGTTATTTTAAGGGTTCTATGAAGATAAATTTCCAAGATACCTTCTTGTTTTCTCTATGCATGCTATGATTTTCTAATGGATCCTTTACCCAATGTTTATTTTGACATGGCACATGATTATTGACTTATATGACTATTGTCTTATGTTAAATTTTTATGCCATGTCTCATGATTTATTATCCGTGTTTTTATTAGTATCGATTTTTATGTTATTCTCATTCAATTTGATTATGTTATCATACTCTTATGTTCATCTTATGCTCATCTTATGCACACTGATGACGTTCAATTGTTAAGCATTTGAGCTCACCATTCATATGTTTCCATTTCCCCAGGTTGTGAAGAATGGCTTCAAATTAATTGTGTATATAAATTTTTAATGTATGAATAATTTTATGTGATATGTTAAATATATTTTATGAAAAAAGAAAAGTTGGGTATAGTATGAAAAATTGATCACTTGATGACATTAGTATTTTCATGTAAGAGTTTTTCCCAATTCTCTAAAACTCTAAACCTAAAAGGTATTTGGGTATGTGAGTGATCCAATATTTCCATTGATTGTGTGTATATATAAAATTGGGTAATGTTAATCACTATCAAAGCTTTAAATGTAAATTTTATGTTTTTATCATCAGATCTAGGAGTGTGAGTTCAAGATTATTATAGCTATTATCAGAATAGGGTCTAGATAACTTTTTAGAATATGATGTTTTCATGTAATGTTATCTTATGAGTTATGGTAACTACAATGGGATTATAATATTAAGTTTGATCATAAGTTCAAATTAATAGGAACCCCTGTTGATGTTTTAAGTGATAATATTTTAAGGTAATTAATGATATTTTGGGTGGATTTTTTTTGTGTGTAGAGGCATATGTAATCCTTTTTTAATGTGAATAATTATTATAGAAGAATACTATTACATTTTGTGAGATGTAGGATTAAATGTATGAGATAAAATTTTATGTTAAAACTTTCTTTAATGTTCAGGATATTGAGGATATTTTGGGATATAGGTTTTTTATTTATGGAATTATCTATGTTGAACATTTGGTAAAATTGTTGAATTTTGGATATTTATGTATTATTTATTCATAAAAGGGTTTATACATTTTTTTATATTATATTAATGTCTCTAACCATTTTAGTTTTAGTAAATATCTAAAGATACATGGAATATATTTTTATCCATTCTTAGTTTATGTGATCCATTTGAAGTTGATTTTAGTGTTTCAGGCCTGAAAAATTCATCTTGAGTACTCATCGTTGTGGAAATATATGAGATTGCGATGAAAATTGATTAAAGGATTGAACTATACTTTTCAAGCATGAATGTTTCCTTATATTATTAGACTAGATGGTAAAGTAAATCCTCTAATCTAGTAAAAGGTTCTTGAAACAAAATTTTTATCTTATTACCATTATTTTTTAATAATTGATGGACTTTTTCACATATCACTAATTTATGGTTTTGTAGTCATTGAATTTCTCATAATCATTCACTTTATTGGTATGAATGTTTTATTTCCATTTATATCATTATTTGGGAATTAATTTTTCCCTTTATGTCTATAATTTCACTTCCCAATAATTTTCTACTACTTAGAAAATAAATTATGTGTTATTCCAGGTGTCTTTAATATTTCCCTTTCCCTCCATTCAAGAGGAACTTTTATTAACCCTTTTTATGATGTCAATATTCAATAAAGGTATTTTCAAATTTCAAAACCTTTATTACCAAGACCAAGTTCAATTTGAGAGGATATAATTTATTAAATAGGGGGGGGGATGTAACACCCTGATATTTTAAAATAACATAATGTCTGATGAAATATACAACATGCAACGCTGAGCTTAAAAAATTATGAAATATTATAATTTAATTTTTATAGTTATAACCTAGATGTTGGATTGGAAGGTATTAATAGGATTAAAAATTTTATGAAATATATATAAGGTTCATACTCAATAAAAATTTATTGATTAATTATTTGAAAATAAGCACCCAATTTTTAGTAAAGTTATTTTATGCTTTGAAAATATATTTTCTTAAAAAATGATTTTTACTGCATTTTGTGACAGAATATTATAGTTAATTTATGGAAATTTTAGAAATTTTATTTTATAAAAGGGTATATTTTTTTGAATTCATCATATCAAAATTAATAGAGGGTAAAATTTTGGGATTTTTCTTAAAAGATTGATTTTTCAGTGAATAGTGAAAAATATTGTTTTTTTGTATAAGATTCATTTATTTTCATTAAAAATACCATTATGCATTGAATTTGATCTAAAATTAACATAATACTACTTTAATTAGATATAATATAACTAAATACATAACAATAAATATTATACTTGATTTTGGTATAAGTTTATTTTTATGCTTAAAAACACATTTTTTATAAAACAATTCTAAGTGTATATTGTTTTTCCATTTTAATTAATAAAAATAATACCAAATTAATAATGATTTAAATGAAATTTATGGATTATATATTGATAAATATGAATTTAAATTCATAAAATGATAATTATTAGTCATAAAGTTAATGTTAGATCATCTTATACCTAAAATGCATTTTTATAAGAATTGCTTTTTGTCACACTTTATTGGTTGAATTTGAAATTAATTTTTTTCACTTATTGAAATTAAATAATAAAAAATGGATTCCATAATTGTAATCAATAAGTCCAAATTATTTAAATAAGTCCTGTTTATTTTTTATCAATAGGAATTATAACTGTAGTAAATATTTGTCACCTATGCAAGGATAAATCGGGCAATTAAGGATAAAAATAATATGATAATGACTAAAAATAACCTTAACACTTAGTTTTAATATATTGGATGAGGGTAATTCGGATATCCTCATCCAAGATTTTATGTTATGGCCATTTTATACAATTTTTATTTGAAAATAACTTATATATTATATTAAATAATGAAAAATATAAAATGTCACACTCTTTCTTTTAAATTTATCTTAAATGTTCACATGGGGAAAAAAGTTGTGAATGAAAATTATTTTTCATTTTTATAATAATAAAATTATTTTTTACGATAATTTATTTTTAATTTTTAGTATTGAAATAATTACCTTAAATGCTTAAGAAACGTTGACATAGTACTTGTGAAAATAGTAGAAAAATCAAATAAATGATTTTAAAAACACTAGAGGTATTTTTTTTGAGTGAGTTACAGTGTCACAAAAATTTTATAGATATACATAACACATTAGGGATTTTTTAAAAGTCAATATTTTAATTCCATTATTATCTTAATGATGATAATGTTAAATTAAATTAATAGTTCAAAAAATGACATTAATGATATTTTATAATAAAAAATATTTATTAAATAATTTAAAATTTATAAAAATAATATATTAAACTAAGTGAATGGTATATGGTTGATAATATAATTTTTTCTCTATTATGGCTCTCTTTTATCTTTATAATAGCTCTTTTACCCCACAAGATTACAAAGCATTGATACCATGATAATCTTTAAAAGGGTTAATGGTGGGTTAAAACAAAGAGATATGGGTAAAAACATCACCTAAACTTGTTAAAAAAATATTTTATGAGAGTATTTAGAATAATCCAAATCCTATAAATAAAATATATCAATTCTATGACACATTTTCAAGAATATTAATTTATATTAATTTAATACTTTAAGTAATTCCAAGAGTGCCCCTCCACTCACCTATAAAAGGGCACATCTTCTCCTCTCATCATCATAGTTTTTAGCACTCTAGTTACACAATGACCTACCCAAATCCATTTCAAACATATTACCCCATTTTCTAGAGATTTGTTTTCAAAATAACAACTATATAGGGATTAATTTATAAATATAAGGAGGTTTTTCGAAGAAGTTATAGATTTTAACCAAATGTTTTGGTATTATTTCTTATTATGCCTTCTTAAAAACTCTTCTAACCATTGTTAAATAATAATATAAGTATATCCCATATAATGATATGTTATTATTTAAATTTATTAACAAAAATACTTCTCCCTATTCCATTAAATGGGAAAGGAATCCATCGTTTGAGTGTACGGAGGACTACCACCTCACAAATCAAAGTAATTATTTTTCCATTGCCACCTCTAAAAACTGGTTATAATGATGGATTTAATATATATATATATATATGATATTAATGAAAAAATTATAATTCTATAGAGGTAATATAACATCTATTTCCTTACCTTTCCATCCATTGAAAAATGATAATGTCATTCCTACGTGTGTGAGATTTACCACCTCCACGAAGCGAAGTGATTCATTTTTTATCACCACATATCATGGATGATATATATAAGTATAATTAAAGAGAAAATATTATATTTATTATATAATCATAATTCTAGGAAGATAAAATAATACTTTCCTTATTTATCTCATGTTCTTTAAAAAATAGAAATGTTACTCATGTGTACGTATGACATATCATCTTCATGATTATAACATAATTCATTTTTCATAACCATATTTCATGGTTAGTTTTAAAAAGTATAATTGATTCATAAAAATGATATTTATTTTATTATTATTATTCTATAGATGATGTAATAAATATCACTTTGACTATCATCAACAAACTGATGTCAATTTAAAGTTATGAATCAAACATCCTCAGAACACCTGACGCAGACTTTACTGATTAAGTAATTAAGCATATAATTAAAATGAATAAAATAAATTGTTTAATAATAATAAATAAATCCTGAAAAAGGTTATTAGAATAGAATTTTTTTGATATAAGTTTATTATACAGGTGTTAAAGTACATACATAGCAAGTCTGGACTTGAAGCAAGTGATTTTGTCTCAATTTACATTCATTGAGGCATGTTTTAATTTTATACATCTAATTTATTTTATATGGTGTATATAATACCATTTTACATGTTATATCATAAATCCTTCATAGTTCATGGTAATTTAAGTTAAAATTTATGTTACTTAATCCAAGGGATATTAATTTGAATGTTACCAAAGTCATAAGGGGTTTCTTAACTCAATTTCTTTTCATTGGGTTATATCACTTATTCATTGATTAAATGTTGTGATTATTGTGTGAAAAATTAACTTTTATTTATTTATTTTGTATTTACACTTATTTTTTGTGGATTTAAATTTGTTACACATAATCACACCATTGACTAATTCTCAATTCAATGATATTATCATTATAGGTTTTTTTTATAAATATTATTTAGTTCAAAATATTTGATGTTACAAACTTATTTATATTTATAAGGTGTATATACTACCCCATTGGAATGTTATATCATAAATATCCTTATTTAAGTGAAATTTAATGTTTCATATGATGTTATTTTTTCATGGGGCTTATGATTTAAAAGTTTCCAAAGTAGTAATGAGTTTATGTATGAATCCAAATTTGATCAGGCTTATTTATGAATGAATTTCCACTGAGGAAATTATATTATCCTTATTTGATAAAACCCTTTCATTTTGTTTCTCATATATTTATTTCTGATTTTTTCTCTTTAGTTTATTTTCCTTTTTTGGTACTCAAAATGGTCTAGAAAATGTTTTTATGAAAAGAGAAAATTATTTCTCCTCTTTCAGTCATAAAACCATTATCTTCCATATCCATGTTTTAAAAAATTATTCCATGATTTTTTAAACAATTATTAAATTATAGTTAAAATAAATTTTTACCCATTTTTTATAAAATTAATAAAAATGATCTTCTTTTAGTTTTCTAAACAAGGTACTTTTTATCGTTGGTGTTAAAAAAAATCTCTATTTTAATAATTACAGATTTAATGGAATTTCCAACAATCATGATCTCTTAATGATTTAAATACTCCTTTAAAATTTTCCATGGTTATTTCCAAGTATTTTTTCCCTAATATTCTTATTTTTTTTAGTTTTTAAAAGATATTTTCAAATTAGAAAGCGTATTTTCCTAAAGAATTTTATAATGATCTTATGGAATTTGTATTCATAAACAAAAATGACCCTTTATTTTACTTATGATCCACTGGGGAAATGATGTCATGATACCATAATTATTATTTCCCTAAATGGATTATTATTGTTTCAATGATATTTTCAGGGAACCTGTTTATTTTGCACAGGTAAATCAAGCTATAAAATATTTTTTTTGATAATGATATTTTACATTGACATTATTACCAAAAGTGGGATTGATAAGTGAACCCAAATCCTTAAGATAATTTTTAAGATATGTTATGGGTGGGTCCATTATACCACTCCAATGATTTGGGTAATAAAGAAAAAGTTAACGGAATATAAGTGGATCCTAAGAGAAAATGAAGTTAACCGATTAACAGGTTACTCCTAAGAGATTATGGGTATTAACTAGGTGAAATTATCCCATATATAAGGGTTATTTTAATGGTTCTATGATTATAATGTTCCAAGATACCAATATCTTTTCTCTATTCTTGGCATGAGTTCCAAATGGGTTTTTTTCTCTCAAGGATTATTTTCACATGGATCATGATTATTGAATTATATGACTCTTGTCTTATGTTAATATTTTAGGCCTTGTTTCCTTATTTATGATCCATGTCTTAATGGGTATGAATTATAATTTATTATGATAATGTAATTTTATCATTTCATGATACTCTTATTCATATATTTTTCTCACTTATGACATTAAATTTTTAATTCTTATATTTACCCTTACTAAATGTTTGAGATCACCCTTTTTATATTTTCTCTTCCCCAGGTTATAAAGAATGATTTTAAATGATTTGTATCTATAAATATTTTATGTTTGGATAATTTTATGGGGGATTTTTAAGACCATTTTAAGATAATAAAAGGTGGGTATAGTAAAAAAAAATCCACTTAAATATATGAGTATTGTCATGTAAGAGTTTGTCCTAATTCTCTAAAAATCTAAACTAAAGAGGTATTTGGGTATGTAAGTGGTACAATATTTCCATTTTATGTTTAATATGAATAAAATTTGTCCATTTTTATCATTATAAAATCTTTGAATGTATTTTCTTTTGTTTTTAGCACTAGATCTAGGAGTGTGTGTTCAAAGTTGTTATACTATTCCATAAAAATCCAAAATCACTATAAAATCACGAATGCATCAAAAAATTAACCTATACATTATTCTTAAAATTATGTTTACCTTAATAATATAATATTACCAAACATATAGTGAACTTTTTCAAAAATAGATTTAATCACTTATTTATCAAATTACTTCTCAATCCCATGGTTATCTATACAATAAAACATATCATCCCAAAATATAAGAGAAATTTAACCCAATTAACAATATTTATATCAAAATTAGAGATCATTTTAACCCTAAAGGTTATCAATAACTTTAAAATTATTTCCAAAGAATATAATAGTATTCTTCCTCAAATAACCTTTTCACCACAACACAAGTTAAACTTAATAGTTTTATATACCTCAAACGTTTATTAAAACTAAATTAATGTCTCCTAAAGTACTCTAATTACATAAAAACTCAAAATAGGTATCTATGAATTTAATTTTATGATCATACTTAGACTTATGAACCCCTATTGGTATTTAAAAATCATAAAATATCCATATCTAAATAATATAAACGTATAAATTTATCTAAACCTTTCCTTTGATAACAACTATAATGCCTCATAACTTAAACAACCCATAATTAAATTTCCTATAATAATGATTTCACATTCTTATATTTTAAGTATATTGTTTGTTTAGAGTTTTAAAGAATTATGAAAACCTATTATATATAAAACCCTTATGAAAAAAGTGAACATTTCAACTCAATGTCCACTATTTTATTAAAATAAGATACTTAGGATCATAATACTATTTCATAGATGACAAACTTTCATAATTCAAGGATAATTTACTTTATGTGGAGTTAGAATTAATATTAGTTTTTACTCATCTGTTTTCCTTATAAATAAATGTTTCAAACTATTTTATGAGTAAAAAAGCTTCATAATGGATACAAAAAAGAATGGATACTAGTTAATCCATTTTAAATTCATGAAAACCCATAAGAAAGTTTTTCTTTTTACATAATAAAATTTTTAGTTGAATATAATCATTTACTTTCTCATGAAATAACCTTCAAAGCCCAATGTTTTTATAATTTTTTTTAATAAATAATAAATAATAAATGAAAAACCAACATTAACAGAATCATTATGATAAAAAAATCATTTCAATATTAGAAGATTACAACCATTATTTTAAATCAAGAAATCAATTTTCACCTTTTGAGATAAAAAATTCCCAGAAACCCTATTTGAAAACATATGGAAAACATGTAGAAACAACGGGAATCGTACTTTCATCATGGAATCAACTAACGATATAATTCCAACATTTTCTTAGGAGCTACTTATATTAGTTAACTACAACACTTCATAGGATTAAATTATTTTAAGAAAACCCAAACCAAATCCTCATATAAGAAACAAAAAATAGATAAATACATTATTTCATAAGATTAATAAACTCCATAAATATTATAATAGTAGTAAAGTAGATTAGTTAACTTTTTCACATTACCCATTTCATTGAAGGAAATTAAAAGACCCACCCATCACATAATGGACATAGTCCCCAAAGGGTTTTGGTTTATTCCCCATTACCACATTCATAAATAATGCACATGTCTCTTGTTTTAAAATATAAACATTTGATAACATGTATTTTTCATCATAAAACCATAAAATTTGAATTTCAACCCATAGAACAAACCATTTTTAGTTATATCATAAAATTTGGATGAAATATCATTTTCTTTTGAATACATTTAAAAAATTAAAAAAAAATCCAAGAACAATGCGAAAAGTTTCTTCCTTGAAAAACCCTCTAAACATGAAGATGAATATTGATAATTAATAAAGGACATGATGGAGGGAAAATATTCTTGTCTCATATATGTTAAAAATACATTTTATTCACACTTTGGTTAAATGAGTAAAAAGTGAGCCATATAGAGAATATTACAAGGTTTATTTTGAAAACTTTTTAAAGAAATTAAAAATTAGTTGAAAGTGATCCATAAAAATAATTGGATCATAAATATGAAAATTATTTTAAAAATTTATGAGAACATGGAAATTGATGAAAATATATGAAAGAAATACTTTAAAATAAGGTTTTAAAGAAAAATCTATTACCACTTTGGTAAATTTTGAATCAAAAGAACATTGATGGGAGGAACATGAAAAATATTTACAAGAAACTTCAAATTCAGAAAATTAATGATAAAATATATCCATATTTAAGTATATATTACATAAAAAATGAAATATGGGGTGAACATGCATGAGTCTCAATAAAAAGAAATTAAGATGAGAAATCTCATACCTCAAGTCTCACTCAACATATACATTATTTAACTCCAACATAATAAAATTATATTAATTATTTACATTCTTATGAACCATTTTAAGATTTATTCACTTATAATAGTACATTTTATTTCCTTTTTTATAATGTCTTATATAGTTACTAAATTGATTAATTTCATGTAAGACATTTTGAGGACATTCGGTTCATAATACCAAAAATAAATTTTACAGGGTGACCAAGGTAAATTGAATAATTATTTCAAAATATAATGAAAATTAATCATGAAATAATTATTTTTCTATACATTAAATATAATTTTATAATCATACATGAATCGAGGATTTGAAAAATGAATCACATTTCCTTGTGGAGGTGGCAGTCCACACACACATGTGAGCGATGTTATCATTCTCTAACTGATGAAAGGGTAAGAAGGTAAGTAATATATGATCATTTGAAAATAATTATCATTTAATTAATATAATATATATATTCCTTAATTCCATAATAATAACCATCCTTGTGAGGAGCTAATAAAAACCAAAACACATCATTTTGTGGAGGTGGTAGTCCACACGTACACACAAGAGATGTTTTCATTTCCCTTGGGATGGAAAAGAAGATGGAATATTTTTGTAACATAAGAAAAATAAATTTTAATTATATTTAAGATATTTATTTTATCATTTCATCTTGGTTATAGAATATTTGAAGGAGGTTAAATAAGAAAGAAACATGAAAACACCTGGTTAAGAGTTACACCTTTTCTTTGGAAAACCTCATTTGGATTATGCCTTAAGCCTTTTAGATAATAATTTCAGTTATACCATAACCGATATGAAATTGGTAGAAATCATGAGATGGAATTTGGGAAGATATTTTTCAATCTAAATGGCACATGAGGTGTGAGAAATGGAGGAAAGGGGGTTCCCTCCTATAAGTGAGGTTCTTGATAATCTGCTAAATACATTAAATATTATATATATAATAAGTGTCAAAATAATCCAAAATGGATCCAATGTACTATATAATAAAATAGAAAGAGTTCATGGTAGAAATAATTTCAACCAATAATATTTATAAATGTTAAATTTTCATTTTAAATCATATATTTTTATTTAACCCCCATGTTAACCCTTTTAACATTTACTGTGGAAACAAAATTTCCAAACTCTAAGGGTCAAGAAAGTAATTTTAAAAATTATAAGTAGAAAAGACATGGACCATTCATGGTTTTCTAAAAAATTTACCATTGAATTTAGTTATTATTTTATTTTTATTATTTTATAACGATTTAAAAATAATTATTAAAAATTAAATTCCTTTTATAGTATTTTTCTGAACTATTCACAAAATTTAACATTATGGACATCAACATAAAATGTTAATTTGAATATAAAAAAATTAATAAAGAATTAAAATTTATATTTACCCATAAAATTCATGGAATTTAATAATTATTTATAATAATATTACTTTTAATGTTATTAATATCATTTACTTTATTTTTTTTATTGCTTGCACAAGTGTTATGTCACATTGCTTAAGCATTATAGGTAATTATACCATCACTAAAATTACAAGTAAATTAATAACATTAATATATTTTATTATTAAAAAAATTTATCATATAAATTTATTCATATTTCATTTTTATGTATATCCATGTCATGATAACTTAATAAGTGACAACAAGTGAAATTTTGTAAATATTTTTTACATAAAATAATATAATGGTTGTAATCATAGGAAAGTGACCAAAAGCTTACATATGTTAGAATATATAGTTTTTATTTCCAAATTCACTCATAATATGAAATAAAGTATTTTTTATTGATTTTAGACCTTATCCAATTTTTTGAACATCATTTAATACATTTTATCATTTACTATGGTGAAAAACCTTTACTATGGTTACTATTCTTTAAGAATAAAAAAATTAAATTAAATGTATTAAATAATTTAAATATATTTATTCGAAATATATAATTAATTTTTTATAATTTAATTCCTATAATTTTTAAAAATTAATTTTAATATAAGTGTGTGAAACACAATGAAAAACAGTTTTTAGAAAAATGCTTGTTTTAAGCATAAAAAATATTTTATACAAAAAACATGTATAATATTTATTTACATGGAATAAATTGAATTAATTATAATAAAATTAAAATTATTTTACTTCACAAAAAATTCTAAACCAATTGTAACGTTGAAATTAATTTTATTAAATGTAATAAAATTTTATTTTTTGAAAAATCGGTATTTTTCACTATTCATAAAAAAATACTCATTTTCAGAAAAATACCAATTTTTTTTTCTAAATATTATTTTAAAATCTTTATTTCAATTTTTTTCCATTTTATAAAATATAATTTCTATATGTGGCTAAAATTAATCATCATATTCACAAACAAAGTGTAATAAAAAATAATTTTTCAAAAATATGTATCGTTGATGTATAAAATGAATTTATACTCATTAATTATATTATATTCATAACTAAATACATTTAAATTAATTAAATTTGATATGTAGTCAATATTTTTCATTATAATCATTTATTAATAGTGATTAATTCAATAAATTAAAATAAAAATATGTTGCACACATAATGACATTTTTATAAATAATATTTCTTTTAACTTCAAAAGATTTTATCTTCATTTCCATCCAGTTGTTAATCAATGTATGAGTGATCAGTAATTTTATTTATAAAAACATTATAAATAATTTGATAATATTTTTATTCCTATTCATACTCACTAAACCATTAGCAAGGTCATAATAGTCATATAGTTATATATCATAGTATGTTTAAGCTCAGTGGTGCGTATTCCACAGGCTATCCAATATATATTTTTAAGGAAAATAAATTCTAAAATCATGGGTTGTTATATATAAACATTAAATAAACTAAAAATAAATTTCAAATAGACTACAAAAACATTTTCTAACTAAGTTTGATATGTGTATTTTGAGTTTCAGGGCATTGAAATTTCATGACTACCTTAAGGAATAATTTTAATGAAATAAAATCATACTAAATATTTATCAAATCATTTTTTTCTATATTACCTGTCAATAATAATTTAAATGAATTTTATTCTTATAAAATTCATTTTTATGGTTTTGGGAAAGAGATAAATTAAAATATTTATACATGGATTATTGAAAGTCTACTTTACATAATAAAAATTCAACTTGATATCATGTTCTGTATTTTTCTCAATACATTTTTTTATGAAAATTTAAATCAATTTTATTTAATAGTTATTAAATTAATACTTTATTATATTAAATTAATAATAATAATTTATTTTTTACCCTATATGGTCATATTTCACCTTAAAAAGTTAAAATTATATTTTTATTAGAGGATCTATATTGGATTGAAGAAGCATGTCTAAAACAAATAACCTATTAATAAAAACACTAGTTTCTTGGTCTAGTAAAAAACATTACACTATAGAAATCTCCATTGATAATATAGATTATATAGAAAATAAAAATTGATTCTCATAATTTCAATGGTTAAGACAAACTTTAATGAATTTTTATATACATTCATAACAAGATTATGTGTGATAACAACAGAGTCCTATCACATTTAAAATTTTGCCACATCACTCACACATGGAACACATTTTGGTTAAATATCATTTTCATTATTTCCATAAATAAATGGGATATATAATTCATGAATTTATTAGAAAATAAAAAAACATAGTTATTATTTTCAAGAAAACTTCAAATTGTTTAATATTTGAGTTTATTAAATAATGTACTAAAATGATCAGTTTGAAATGTCACTTTCTTTTTTTAATCATCACATTGTGAGAATATTAATAATTAGTATATATTATTATAGGAAATGTTCCAATATCATTCATGTACCTCATATATTACTTTAATATGAAAATGTTGTACAAGATTCTAAAATACAAAAAATCATTTATTTACCACCTATTTTGAAATTGGAATGCTAATCAAGGTAACATTTCATTCTTAAATTTTTATATCAAAATGTTATATGGTAAATATATTAATATTTAATGATTTTATTCTATTATTTATGAAAATATAATCCTATATTTCAAAATATATCCTTAAACTAATTATTATACTATTATAAATAACATTAGATAATGATATCCATGTTTACACATATTTGTTAATATAATTGATTAGATAAGAGTTGGTTATATAGAATATTATTTTTCAAACATAGTTATTTATTATATTTTTACTATTTAATGGTTATTATAATATAGTTCTATATATCATATTATGGTTTTTTATCTTCAGTATATTTTACTTAAAATTCCACATCACCAATATTGGGTCTTATTTATGACTTTATTCTAATGATATGAACTAATGATACTATAAATGTTAAAATATTAGAAAACTATTATGGATGGATAATTGATACTGATTTTTAATTTAATATCCATACTTCTGAATAATTTCATTGATATTTAGATGCGAAAGTCAAATTAAATACCAATAAGGAATAACTACTCGATTATAATGAAATAAAGTATCATTTTTTAATTCATTCTCTGATGATACCATTAGATGAATAATGAAGGAAAGCATAAATTTTTAAATTAGTTAATTCTTAAATAATATAGAATCATATGATAATATAGTAGGTATTCAAATAAGAGTATAATTTATATTAGTTTTATATAAACTTTCAGAGATGGAAAAATATTTTAGAAGAGGTTATTCACTTAAAAAAATATTTTTAACTATAATTGAATCTCAAAAGTTGATAAATATGGGTTTTGAACAAAAAATAGTGTACAAGTTCATTAAAACATTTTTATTTCCATGAAAAAGAGATTTATAAAAATTAAATTATAAAGAATTAATATTTTAAATTTTATTATATATATATATTAATTTGATGTCGTATAAATCATTTTAGAGTATATAGAATATTTTCATTTCTAAGTTGAGAAAATAAAGACAATTATATACTAAAGAGTAATAAATATTATTGTTTTGATTATGTTAATTGATAGATAAAATATTTTCAATTAATTTATATTGAATATCATTGTTTTAAACCCACAAAATTGTTCCTCTAAGATGAATTGTTTCATTTTTATGATAATGGTGTTATTTTGAGCTGAATAGTAAAAATTGGCCATTTTGGATTTTTAACAGTTTTAAATTATTTCGGTAGTTTGGCCATAACATTATCTACAATGATCCAAATTGCAAAATTATTTCTTTTCCAGATTCTACACATCCAGGGATTCATTTATTATTTTTGGACTAAAATCTTAATCGGCCATATGGAAGCTCCAAAGAAGCTCACAATTTGGCTCAAGAAAACTGTTTTCAGTTCTTCCTAGTTTTGATGTGGGATTCATAACTCATCCAATGTGGGCCCAAATCTTGTTAAATTTGGTGGGTGGACGCGCAAGGAGTTTTGGCGCATCTTTTATGAAGGAATCACCGAGTGAATTATCCGTTTAGGGGGTCTTTAAATCACCCTAATCCGTAGGATGTCGTTTTGGAGAGTCTGACTGGACAGAATAAATGATCATAGTAAAACGACAATAACTCTCGAATTACATGTCCAAATCCACTGAGATTTTGAGGAGACACGTCCAAGATAATTATGAACAACATTCAAGAAGGTCTCAACGCGTGAAGATGTCATTTAATGGGGATAAAACGCGTCAAATTTCAGGGGAAACATTCTGGCTATAAAAGGAGGAGAGCTCCACCCTCTCAAATCATCCATTCTCCATCCCATTCCTTCTGGGACACCAAGAAGGAGAACTTTTCAGCTTTCTCTTTTATTTATTTTCTTTTTCATATTTTTGTAATGCCTTCTTATTCCACATTCAACTCGATTACCCTTACCATGGTGGGGTAAACTTTTGGAGTGATTGGGGAAGAGTTGGTTTTCTACATTGTAATGCTTGAGTTCTTGGACGCAATTGAATAAATTTCTTTCTTATTCAAAGTTGATTTAAATTTCTTATAGCGGATTTTATTATCAAGTTCGATCGTTCTTGAATATTAATTCTGTTATTTATTTTTTCCTTGGTAAAATAATCAATATCTCCCTCCACTAATTTCTGGTTTATATACGATGGAATAAACCAGGAATTAGTGGTGAAGTACTCGACGATCGTCAGTACGTATAAAAGGTGTAGTGAATGTTCTTGATTGTTTGGGATAAACAAAACCTGATCGGGTATTGCCCATTTTAATTAAGGATATTCAATACAACTATTTTACACATGGAAGGAGATTTGACCAAACCAAGATCTTGGTAAGATTTTCTCTCACAATAATAATTTCACCAAGGAAGTGAGAGGAAACGATTGTGGAAACTCACTTTAATAAACTAAGAAGAAGAGGTTTGAATTAAATTGAACAAGGATAGCATTATAATTAGGAAACCGACCCCGACCTAATCACCTTTTTAATTTCATAGTTTTTCAATCATTTGAATTTCAAATTTCCTTTCCCAACATTTTTCCCCCATTTTAAAGTGACAACCCGTTTTGTGTGCACTCCTCTTCAGGAGGCATCCTAGGTCAACCAAATTAATACATTTTAACTTAGGAAATAATTGTTTTTCCACGCCCTACGACAGGCGTGCGTCAAACTTGGCGCCGTTGCCGGGGAGGTAGTGCCATAATTTATTTGTAAAGATTTCACCTTTTCAAATTTAATTTTTTTAAAAAAAATCTTTTACCATGTTGTTTTAAAATGATTATTTTTTTAATTCATGGAAAAATTACCCACCAGTGAGTGAACCAATTATTGAATCACCTTGTTCTATAGATTATAAAGTTTCTTTCTTGTCTAAACAAATTCGGGGAGCTCGAATCCAAATCATCACAGAGGATGAATTCAAGGATCTCATTGAAAACCTTAAAGAGAACCTCGAATACCCAGTGTTGGAGGGATTGGCCAGAGAATTAATTGAACTTCAGGAGTATTTTATGGAATTTTATCAAGACATAATCAATTTACAACACCAAGAAGAAGAAGTTCACAAGGATATTGAATCCCAATTTGAAAGAATTAATCAAACAGTTCAAAACCTAGAGACCTCAATACAGTGGATTGAGGAACAAGTACATGCATCCCAGGATCAACAACAAATAGAGCCCAAACAAGAACCAGAACCAGAAAAATTGATGGAAGAAGTATCCCCACAAATCCTTCAAGTTTAAGAACCCATGGAAGCATTGATGAAATTAAAAGAAGATCCATTGAACCCATCTCAATCAATGTTGGATGAGATTGATGAAGAATATTTAGCAATTGAAATACATATGGGAGATCAAAAAGATCTGGATAACTTCTGGAATGAGTGTGAGGAACTTCTTGAGCCAACTATTCCTCATAATGTAGTTGATTCAGAAACATTGAAGGAAGAAACCAACCAAGCAGTGGAATTTTAAGAGAAGATAGAGGAGTCTGACTACCTACCTCTATCTACGGAAATTCAACTCCAAGAGCCACCTCCCTTTGAAGAAGAAATTGAATCCAAACAAGCTCAGGGAGTTAATCTTTTCATAAACTCATTATCTTTTGATTTTGTTGAAACTAAATTGAGTATTACCTCCCCTTTTTTTAATTTTTCATATTCATCCAACACTTGTATTTCCTTGGAGGGAGAATATGCATCTGAAGAGGAACATCTGGAGCTCCCCAAACCTGTTGAAAATTTAATGGAAGGACTACATGAGAAGATCAAAGTGAATTTTTTTGAGGAAAATGAGACACAAGCTACTTACTTTGAAAGGGAAGAATTTGATATTGATTCTTCATGCTTTAATTTTTTTCAAATAGAATTAAACTCTGACATTACCTTTGATTTTTCCCCAGATGTATCATACCTTCAGCAACCACTGGAAAATAAAGAAGATGTTGTTCATGTGGAACCCAAGAAGGAGGAGGCTCTATACTTTATCCTACCCCCACCATGCACGGTGTACAACATTGCGAAGGGGGTGGATCTCGTGTACTCTATCTATGGAGTCCTCCTCAACAAGAACAATGAAATGAAAGCTGGGAAGAGCCACATGTGGTGGTTCAAATCAAAGAAACCTCATACACCATCAGATTGGGGATAACTGATTAGAACTGCCCCTTTGGAGGCAGTCAAAACCCAGGGCCCACTTGGGGGATTATACCAAGATTTATCTTTTTTTTCTTATTCAATTTCTGTTTTATTTTCTTTTAATAAATTTCTTATGTTATGTTTTTACTTTTTTTATGTTTTCAAAGAGCAACACTTAGGAGTCAAACTCAACGTTGCATTGCCAATAAGTTAGGTTGTACCTCTCTTTCACACTTTCTTGATGTTGTGATTAATTTTAAAATTGGATTACATGTTAAATACACTTGAATGCATCGAGGACACTGCATCATTTAAGTGTGGGGGAGGGAACCTTTGTAGTATAGGATTTTTATTTGATGTTTGTTTTCAAAAATAAAAAAAATAAAAAATTGTGTGTTTTCAAATTTTTGTGTGTTTATTTTTCAATTTTTGGTGTGTTTTTGAAACTTTTGAGCTGAAAAGATTATCAATACCATTTTTGAAACCCATGTCAATGAGTGAACCAATCTATTTCATGAAACTGAGCTTAAATGAATGTTGAAATGAATTTGTTTCAAGTTCATTTTTTTTTGGAATTTCATGAAAAGTACACTGATTTTTGAATCCCATGCCATATTTCACTGTCAATATCTTTGAAATAACTTTCCTGTGAGGCTTCTGAACCAGTTTTGTCATATTATTTTCATTCACCTCATTTCTTGAGAGAACCAGACCATGCTTACTTTAACCAGAATTTGATTTATTCCTTTCAAAACTTGAGGGTTGGGGTACGTGTGTTTTAAATGATTGAGGCATTTATTTTGTTTGAAGCCCCCTTTTCAAAATAATCCTTTTCATTATGGCCCAAATTTACATTTATCCTTCATTGTATCCCCTAGTATCCATGAATTTCCTGTTAGGTTAGCCACATTACAAGCCAATTTTCCCTATCATACCTGCTCTTGAAGTAAAATTTCATGATCTAGTTGAACTTAAGTGTGGGGGAAGATGTCTTGTGGTGTACTACCTCATTTGGTTATAATTTGGGTGGAAAATAAATTGTGGAAGAGATGTGTGTGATGCTGAAAAATTATTCTGTTGAAAGCTGTGCCTTTTCTGGAGCTTTTATGACAAGAGAAGCTGTGCCTTTCTGGAGCTTCCAATGTAAAAAGAAAGCTGTTCCTATCTGGAGCTTTAAAAAAAATCATGTTTGAAAAGATTGAAATGTTTTCTGTTGAGCTGATTGAATGATGATGTAACATATTTTCAACAAAGGGTAAGTGAAGGAGACCATATTTGAGTGAAAATTAGAATCTTGCAATTTTGCTTCAATAAGAGCCAAGCCTTCCTTTTTCGGCCTCAGAACTTTTAACATATAAATCCTACCAACCGGAAGCCACAGAAAAACCCTAAAAATTACTCATGAGAAACACATGTCCTTGACTCACATCGGGTGGATAAGTAGGAATTTATCAAACCTATGGTGACTCTTGTGTGAGTTTGGATGAGAAAATCCTTGTTCAACCTTTACATTTGTGAGATGAGAGAAAATTCATGTGAGGTAGGTGTTTTGTGTGCATGGGATAAGAAATGAAGTGGAAATATATTAAAATCTTAAATGGAGAACTTGAAATAAGAGTTTTTGATGAGGCATGATATCTTTTTGTTTCTTGAAATTGATTTGATTGATCTCATTGATATGTGTTTTGGATTTGATTTGATTTGATTTTTACTTGTCCAAGAGTCTAAGTGCTAAGTGTGGGGGAATTGATAGAGAAAATATTTTCAATTAATTTATATTGAATATCATTGTTTTAAACCCACAAAATTTTTCCTCTAAGATGAATTGTTTCATTTTTATGATAATGGTGTTATTTTGAGCTGAATAGTAAAAATTGGCCATTTTGGATTTTTAACAGTTTTAAATTATTTCGGTAGTTTGGCCATAACATTATCTAAAATGATCCAAATTGAAAAATTCTTTCTTTTCCAGATTCTACACATCCAGGGCATCATTTACGAGTTTTGGACTAAAATCTGAATCGGCCATATGGAAGCTCCAAAGAAGCTCACAAGTTGGCTCAAGAAAACTATTTTCAGTTCTGCATAGTTTTGATGTGGGATCCATAACTCATCCATTGTGGGCCCAAATCTTGTGAAATGAGGTGGGGGAAAGCGCAAGGGGTTTTTGAGCATCTTTTATGAAGGTAGAACCGAGTGAATTGGCCGTTTATGGGGTAATTAAATCACCCTAATCCGGAGGATTTCGTTTTGGAGAGTCTGAATGGATAGAATAAATGATCATAGTAAAACGGAAATAACTATCGAATTATATGTCCAAATCCACTGAGATTTTGAGGGGACACGGCCAAGAGAATTATTAACATCATTTAAGAAGGGATCAACGCGTGAAGATGTCATTTAATGGGGATACAACGCGTTAAATTTCAGGGGAAACATTCTGGCTATAAAAGGAGGAGAGCTCCACCCTCTCAAATCATCCATTCTCCATCCCATTCTTTCTGGGACACCAAGAATGAGAAATTTTCAGCTTTATCTTTTATTTATTTTCTTTTTTATATTTTTTTAATGCCTTCTTCTTCCCCATTCAACTCAATTACCCTTACCATGGTGGGGTAAACTTTTGGAGTGATTGGGGAAGGGTTGGTTTTCTACATTGTAATGCTTGAGTTCTTGGACATAATTGAATAAATTTCTTTCTTCTTCAAAGTTGATTTCAATTTATTATAGCGGATTTTATTATCAAGTTCAATCGTTCTTGAATATTAATTCCATTATTTATTTTTTCCTTGGTAAAATAATCAATATCTCCCTCCACTAATTTTTGGTTTATATACGATGGAATAAACCAGGAATTAGTGGTCAAGTACTCGATGATCGTCAGTACGTGTAAAAGGTATAGTGAATGTTCTTGATTGTTTGGGATAAACAAAACCCGATCGGGTATTTCCCATTTAAATTAAGGATATTCAATACAACTATTTTACACATGGAAGGATATTTGACCAAACCAAGATCTTGGTAAGGTTTTCTCTCACAATAATAATTTCACCAAGGAATTGAGAGGAAACGATTGTGGGAACTCACTTTAATAAACTAAGAAGAAGAGGTTTGAATTAAATTGAACAAGGATAGCATTATAATTAGGAAACAGACCCTGACCTAATCACCTTTTTAATTTCATAGTTTTTCAATCATTTGAATTTCAAATTTCCTTTCCCAACATTTTTGCCCCCATTTTAAAGTGACAACCCGTTTTGTGTGCACTCCTCTTCAAGAGACATCCTAGGTCAACCACATTACTAAATTTTAACTTAGGAAATAATTGTTTTTCCACGCCCTACGACAGGCGTGCGTCAAACTTGGCGCCGTTTCCGGAGAGGTAGTGCCACAATTTATTTGTAAAGATTTTACTTTTTCAAATTTAATTTTTTTAAAAAAAATATTTTACCATGTTGTTTTCAAATGATTATTTTTTTAATTCATGGAAAAATTACCCACCAATGAGTGAACCAATTATTGAATCACCTTGGTCTATATATTATAAAGTTTCTTTCTTGGCTAAACAAATTCGGGGAGCTCGAATCCAAATCATCACCGAGGATGAATTCAAGGATCTCATTGAAAACCTTAAATAGAACCTCGAATACCCAGTGTTGGAGGGATTGGACAGAGAATTAATTGAACTTCAGGAGTATTTTATGGAATTTTATCAAGACATAATCAATGTACAACACCAAGAAGAATAAGTTCACAAGGATATTGAATCCCAATTTGAAAGAATTAGTCAAACAGCTCAAAACCTAGAGACCTCAATACAGTTGATTGAGGAACAAGTACATGAATCCCAATATCAACAAAAAATGGAGCCCGAACAAGAACCAGAACCAAAAAAATTGATGGAAGAAGTATCCCCACAAATCCTTCAAGTTGAAGAACCCATGGAAGCATTGATGAAATTAAAATAAGATCCATTGAACCCATCTCAATCAATGTTGGATGAGATTGATGAAGAATATTTAGTAATTGAAATACATATGGGAGATCAAAAAGATATGGATAACTTATGGAATGAGTGTGAGGAACTTCTTGAGCCAACTATTCCTCATAATGTAGATGATTCAGAAACATTGAAGGAAGAAACCAACCAAGCAGTGGAATTTGAAGAGAATATAGAGGAGTCTGACTACCTACCTCTATCTACGGAAATTCAACTCCAAGAGCCACCTCCCTTTGAAGAAGAAGTTGAATCCAAAGAAGCTCAGGGAGTTAATCTTTTCATAAACTCATTATCTTTTGATTTTTTTGAAACTGAATTGAGTATTACCTCCCCTTGTTTTAATTTTTCAGATTCATCCAACACTTGTATTTCCTTGGAGGGAGAATATGCATCTGAAGAGGAACATCTGGAGCTCCCCAAACCTGTTGAAAATTTAATGGAAGGACTACATGAGAAGATCAAAGTGAATTTTTTGGAGGAAAATGAGACACAAGATACTTACTTTGAAAGGGAAGAATTTGATATTGATTCTTCATGATTTAATTTTTTTCAAATAGAATTAAACTCTGAAATTCCCTTTGATTTTTCCCCAGATGTATCATACCTTCAGCAACCACTGGAAAATAAAGAAGATGTTATTCATGTGGAACCCAAGAAGGAGGAGGCTCTTTACTTTATCCTACCCCCACCATGCACGGTGTACAACATTGCGAAGGGGTTGGATCTGGTGTACTCTATCTATGGAGTCCTCCTCAACAAGAACAATGAAATGAAAGCTGGGAAGTGCCACATGTGGTGGTTCAAATCAAAGAAACCTCATCCACCATTAGATTGGGGATAACCGATTAGAACTGCCCCTCTGGAGGCAGTCAAAACCCAGGGCCCACTTGAGGGATTATACCAAGATTTATCTTTTTTTTCTTATTTAATTTCTGTTTTCTTTTCTTTTAATAAATTTCTTATGTTATGTTTTTACTTTTTTTTAGGTTTTCAAAGAGAAACACTTAGGAGTAAAACTCAACGTTGCATTGACAATAAGTCAGGTTGTACCTCTCTTTCACACTTTCTTGATGTTGTGATTAATTTTAAAATTGGCTTACATGTTAAATACACTTGAATGCATCGAGGAAACTGCATCATTTAAGTGTGGGGGAGGGAACCTTTGTAGTATAGGATTTTTATTTGATGTTTGTTTTCAAAAATAAAAAAAATAAAAAATTGTGTGTTCTCAAATTTTTGTGTGTTTATTTTTCAATTTTTGGTGTGTTTCTGAAACCTTTGAGCTGAAAAGATTATCAATACCATTTTTTAAACCCATGTCAATGAGTGAACCAATCTATTTCATGAAACTGAGCTTAAATTAATGCTGAAATGAATTTGTTTCAAGTTCATTTTTTTTGGAATTTCATGAAAAGTACACTGATTTTTGAATCCCATGCCATATTTCACTTTCAATATCTTTGAAATAAATTTCCTGGGAGGCTTCTGAACCATTTTTGTCATATTCTTTTTATTCACCTCATTTCTTGAGAGAACCAGACCATGCTTGCTTTAACCAGAATTTGATTTATTCCTTTCAAAACTTGAGGGTCCGGGTACGTGTGTTTTAAATGATTGAGACATTTATTTTGTTTGAAGTCCCCTTTTCAAAATAATCTTTTTCATTATGGCCCACATTTACATTTATCCTTCATTTTATCCCCTAGTATCCATGAATTGACTGTTAGGTTAGCCACATTACAAGCCAATTTTCCCTATCATGCCTGCTCTTGAAGTAAAATTGCATGATCTAGTTGAACTTAAGTGTGGGGGAAGATGTCTTGTGGTGTACTACCTCATTTGGTTATACATTGGGTGGAAAATAAATTGTGGAAGAGATGTGTGTGATGCTGAAAAATTATTCTGTTGAAAGCTGTGCCTTTTCTGGAGCTTTTATGACAAGAGAAGCTGTGCCTTTCTGGAGCTTCCAATGTAAAAAGAAAGCTGTGCCTATCTGGAGATTTAAAAAAAATCATGTTTGAAAATATTGAAATTTTTGCTGCTGAGCTGATTGAATGATGATGTAGCCTATTTTCAATAAAGGGGAAGTGAAGGAGACCATATTTGAGTGAAAATTAGAATCTTGCAATTTTGCTTCAATAAGTGCCAAGCCTTCCTTTTTCGGCCTCAGAACTTTTAACATATAAATCCTTCCAACCGGAATCCACATAACAACCCTGAAAATTCCTCATGAGAAACACATGTCCTTGACTCACATCAGGTGGAGAAGTAGGAATTTATCAAACCTATGGTGACTCTTGTGTGAGTTTGGATGAGAAAAGCCTTGTTCAACCTTTACATTTGTGAGATGAGAGAAAATTCATGTGAGGTAGGTGTTTTGTGTGCATGGGATAAGAAATTAAGTGTAAATATATTAAAATATTAAATGGAGAACTTGAAATAACAGTTTTTGATGAGGCATGATAACTTTTTGTTTCTTGAAATTGATTTGATTGATCTCATTGATATGTGTTTTGGATTTGATTTGATTTGATTTTTACTTGTCCAGGAGTCCAAGTGCTAAGTGTGGGGGAATTGATAGAGAAAATATTTTCAATTAATTTATATTGAATATCATTTTTTTAAACCCACAAATTGTTCCTCTAAGATGATTTTTTTTCATTTTTATGATAATGGTGTTATTTTGAGCTAAATAGTAAAAATTGGCCATTTTGGATTTTTAACAGTTTTAAATTATTTCGGTAGTTTGGACATAACATTATCTACAATGATCCAAATTGAAAAATTCTTTCTTTTCCAGATTCTACACATTCAGGGATTCATTTACGATTTTTGGACTAAAATCTGAATCGGCCATATGGAAGCTCCAAAGAAGCTCACAAGTTGGCTCAAGAAAACTGTTTTCAGTTCTGCCTAGTTTTGATGTGGGATCCACAACTCATCCACTGTAGGCCCAAAGCTTGTGACATTCTGTTTGTGGACGCACAAGGAGTTTTGGAGCATCTTTTATGAAGGCAGAACCGAGTGAATTGGTCTTTTAGGGGGTCATTAAATCACCCTAATCTGGAGGATGTCGTTTTGGAGAGTCTGATTGGACAGAATAAATGATCATAGTAAAACGGAAATAACTCTCGAATTACATGTCCAAATCCGCTTATATTTTGAGGGGAAACTGCCAAGAGAATTATGAACAACATTCAAGAAGGTCTCAACGCGTGAAGATGTCATTTAATGGAGCTACAACGCGTCAAATTTCGGGGGAAACATTCTGGCTATAAAAGGAGGAGAGCTCCACCCTCTCAAATCATCCATTCTCCATCCCATTCCTTCTGGGACACCAAGAAGGAGAAGTTTTCAGATTTCTCTTTTATTAATTTTCTTTTTCATATTTTTGTAATGCCTTCTTCTTCCCCATTCAACTCTATTACCCTTACCATGGTGGGGTAAACTTTTGGAGTGATTGGGGAAGGGTTGGTTTTCTACATTGTAATGCTTGAGTTCTTGGACGCAATTGAATAAATTTCTTTCTTCTTCAAAGTTGATTTCAATTTCTTATAGCGGATTTTATTATCAAGTTCGATTGTTCTTGAATATTAATTCTGTTATTTATTTTTTCCTTGGTAAAATAATCAATATCTCCCTCCACTAATTTCTGGTTTATATACGATGGAATAAACCAGGAATTAGTGGTGAAGTACTCGACGATCGTCAGTACGTGTAAAAGGTGTAGTGAATGTTCTTGATTGTTTGAGATAAACAAAACTCGATCGTGTATTTCCCATTTAAATTAAGGATATTCAATACAACTATTTTACACATGGAAGGAGAGTTGACCAAACCAAGATCTTGGTATGGTTTTCTCTCACAATAATAATTTCACCAAGGAAGTGAGAGGAAACGATTGTGGAAACTCACTTTAATCAACTAAGAATAAGAGGTTTGAATTAAATTGAACAAGGATAGAATTATAATTAGGAAACCGACCCTGAACTAATCACCATTTTAATTTCATATTTTTTCAATCATTTGAATTTCAAATTTCCTTTCCCAACATTTTCCCCCCATTTTAAAGTGACAACCCGTTTTGTGTGCACTCCTCTTCAGGAGACATCCTAGGTCAACCACATTACTACATTTTAACTTAGGAAATAATTGTTTTTACACGCCCTACGACAGGTGTGCGTCATTAATAAAATAGAAAAACATTTATTTTTTAAAACCATCAATGTTTATAAATAATCTAATTATTAAGAATACTATTAACAAGATTATTCTTATTTAGAATAACTGGATAATTTTTTTATTGGTTTGAAATTAGTAGTAAAATAAAATTAATATCATATAGAAAACTCTATAAGATTTATCTATTAATTTCTATAAACCAATTGGAAAGATTAAGATTACAAACTATAAGATGAGTATTATTAAGAAATAAATGTAAAACTTCTACAAATCCATGGGGAATATAAGATTTATAAAAAAAAGATATTTTGGATGGTAATAGTTGGACATGATCTTCAATATGTATATTATAATATGAGGGATTTATAGGAAATATCTACATATATAGTCTGATTATAGAATAAGAATAAATATGGGTAAGGTAATTGAGGGTTTTCTCCACAAAAAAATATGATCATAGAAGATATCAAGGAGGTTATAGAAAGACCTATAAATGATGAGGAAAAATTGTTAGCGAAAAATAAATCAATAATGAATAATAACTATTAATTAATTCTTTATTTTATTATAATCATAGAACCATCAAATAAATAACAAACACTTTTAGATGCACCAAATAAAATTATCGAGTTTACTTTGTAACACTTGGGATTTTAGGTGGAGTGTGAGCCTATTATTTTCCCATGGTTTTAGTGAGAACATAATGTTATATGATTTTTTTATGTTTAATGGGAGTTTACATCTAGTGTTTGTGGTGTTTATAAATTTTTGTTGTTGTCAAAGAACGTTAAGAGGTTGTTTTGGGTCACTTTCACCACATTGTACTATGTTAAGGGATGTCATAACACAACATCTGAGGTTGGGGACCACGTTTCTTTTTGATGAATAGATCATAGTGAACCATCATGGTTTAAGTCATGATTTTTAATTTAGATTGTGTAATAGGATTAAGGTGAGTAAGATGTGATGGTAGGGGAAGAGAGTCTAACTAGGTGGGTGACATTTCATCATGGCCTCATCCACATGATTATTGGTTACTCCCAAGGAATGAGTGGGGGAAACCATTTTGGTATGGCACATTGGGTTATGGTATAAAGGGTTTTAGTTTTATCTTATATATGATTCATTGTATGGTTTTGAAAGGTGTTTCACAATTGAAGACTAGGTAGTAAATTTCCTTTTCTCTTCCCTTTCAGGGATCATTGAACCATAGTGGTTGGGTTACATTGTGTTGTTCCTTGTGTTAAATTTTGTTGAATATTTTAATATGGGGTGTTTGGTGTGGTGAGGAATGCTGGAACACAATGTTTCCCATAATGATTTAAAATCCATGATATTTTTTTCTATGGGATGTTTATTGAATATTCGTTTCAGTGTGATGGGTCTCATAATTATTTAATAAGGTTGTTTCCCATTAAAAATATATTGGTTTGTGGGTGGTGGGGTCTAGAATTATTTCATTTTATTCAAACTTACTCAATCCTAGGAAACCCTATGTGTGGATTTGGGAGATTCATTACCCTTTGTTGAATAATTTTGATCATTGAATTATTAGTTTATCAGGACATCATGGTACACCTAAGATTTGGATTTTTGAATTCTGATCATCTCATTAATTTGACCTAGAATCCTATCATGGATAATATTACCTATAAATTTACATTTTTAAATTGAAAATTATAATTCCAATGATATAGAGGTTGGATACTTTCAATAGTTAGTTTGAAGTCTAGGAATCATCTCAAGATTTCACAACTAGGTAGGTGGATTCAAAAATAACCTTTAATTGGCTAGTTTAATGAGTTTTTTATTTTATAGTGATCCTTGAAATTATAATTTTTATATTATGATAATTTGGTTTTTACAAAATGAGGATTTTTTTAAATGATGATCTTCAGTAAAAATGTGTAATTTAAATTTTTATTTTAAAACAAGGGTTTTAAAATTGTTTATTAATAAAAAGAGGAGTTTGTGTGAGTCACGTGCTTTCTTATTATTTGACATGTTTTCTTTGATAATCATATGTTGTAAAATATAGGTAATAAAGGATTTTAAAAATATTGTCCTTGGATTTTTATGAGGATTGAGGTTGTTTGGATGATGGGAACTATTTAGAAATCTTAAAGTTGTATGTTATGAGGATGGGACACATAGAGTGTGTGGTTGTGTGTGTGTGTATGTGTGTCTGTGTGCGTGAAATATATTTTTGTGAATAGTTTTGAAAAATCAAGGTTTTATTCCATGGGTATGCGTGGTTTATAGAGTCCAAGTAAATATTTTTAGTTCCATACCATGGGGATAGGTGGCCTAGGTAGAGTAGTATGTGTTGGATGGGATATAAAGAAACATTCAAGGAGAGAAAGTTCACCTTCAGCGGGGGAAGAAAGAAATAATTAGACCAGAACATGAAATAGAGTTCCTTTTTAGAATGTGAAAATGAAACAAAGTTCCTATGTGAATCCAAGATATACGAAGTCGAGTTTCCATGGAATTATTGGAAAAACTTAAAACAAATGTTACATTCACTGAGTTTGGAAAAATTTAACATCATAACGTGATCTTGGATAGGTGATATAGATAATATTTTCATAATTATTCATGTGTGTTTCCATGATTTAATCCCTTCAAATTAATCAATTTGATCTGATTTTCATCATTTTAATATTTTTGGTGAATTTTGGGCTTAATTGTGAAAATTGGTTAATTCTTAAAATTTAACTAAATTATGGATCCTCTATTTTTCAGAAATAACTTTTACAATTTTGATCTGATTTAAGTGATTATATTTTTGGAGGATTCCTTTTTAAATGGGATTTGACTTATTCTTTTGGACCCAGATCCAATTCAAGACACACTAGACCAGAAAAATCAATCAAGTGGAGAAATTTTTCTGGATGATAGAATAGAACCCACATCATTAATAGAGGCTATATTGGTATAGAAACATCCAAATGAAGTGATTCTATATGTATTAGAGAGAAAAATCCGAACCTCATTTCCATAATAAATTTCTTGAAGAAATTCAATCATTTAGGAAACCATTTAATATGAGAAAGTGGAGGGAGTTGAGTAGTCTCTTCAGGATGAAAAATTGTTCTTTAGTAACTTGAGTATATTTTTTAACGATTTTATAAATGAGATGATATTTTGTGGAAACATGTAAAAGAGTGAGGGGAACACATGTTCTGAATAAAACTTACTAATATTCATTGATTGACTATTCTAAATAGACTCGATCTTTTAGATAAGTTAATTTAGAGGGAAATTTTTTAACCCCTTAACCATATAAATATGAGTGTTCAATTCTATTAAAAGGTTTTGAAGGAGGATAAGGATGGGATGTTCTAGAGGATTTTAAGATTTAAGTGATTTGGATTTTTTCTTTTCTATTTTTTTAGTTTTATAATTATCTCTTCTTCCCCTTTAAACTATATTACCCTTCATATAGAGAGGTAAAACTCTTGAGTGACCGGGGAAGGGGGAGTTTTCATTTTGTAATATCATAATTTTGTGATTTAATGTAAAAATATCTTTTTTATTTAATGATTTACATTTTAAATATTTCAAAATTCTCTTGATGTGATCATATATTGGGTTTTGGTTTAATTATTTTTTAATATCTTTGGTTGAAGATCTTTGAACTCCCTCTACCAAGTGCAGTTTGTCTCGATCGAGTATATTATGTTAGGTGGTGAATGTTTAGTGATTGTTGGCACATGTGTAGAATAATTGAAATGTTTATAGATTTATTAAGAGAAAAAAAAAATCCCGATATGGACTTTAATTAATTGTTTGGGAATGATTTATGAACTTTCATGAACACAAGAGTGGTTTCTATTGATTCCTTCAACCAAGAGTGATTGACAACTCGACCGAGGAATATTTCATTTACCATTTAATAGAAAGAGAGAAAGAATGCTTTTTACGACCATAATGACATTGAAAAAGGTGATCCTACCCTAAAATTATCACTCTATTCATTAAATTATGTGTAAATTTCATTTTAATTTATTTATTTCTTTTAAAAAACAAACAATTTAAAAAAATCACACTTCTTTCTCAAATTTCAAGTGAAAAATGAAATTTTTGAGTGCTCCTCTCTGAAGAAAACCTAGGTCAACCACATTAATTCATTTTATCTTAGAAAATATTTTTTTATTTACACCCCACAACATGTACGTGTCAAAACTTAGTGCCATTTCTAGGGAGGTGATTCCAATAATTTTTTTTTCTGTTTCTCATTTCTTTATTTTCTCTTAAAAATTGCATGAATTGAACCTAAAACACTGAACCTTTCTCCCTAGATCCTGATATTTAAAGTACCTTGTTTAATATACTTAGAAACCTTAATTTGAAATCTAAATTTGAGAAAATTTCTCTTGCAAACTCAAGTGAAACTCTAAGTGTTCACTCTGAGCCTGTCATCATGGATGGAAATCAAAACCCAACCATTAGAGACCTCTGTGCACCGTAATCCATTAATCAAAATAATAAACTTTCAATTAAAAATTTACAAAATTATTTTGATATTAAAACTAACATGATTCTATTACTCCCAAAATTTCATGTCATGGTTGGTGAAGACCCAAAAAAACATATTTAAAAGTTCACACATGTCTACACTACTTTCAGACCCCAAAGAGTAGCTGAGGAGAAGGTAAAGTGGAAGGAATTCCCATTTTCATTGGAAGGAGCTACCAAAGAATAGTTTTATGACCTATAACAATGAGATTTAAAAGATTGTAATGACTTGGTGATATGCTTCATTCAATGATTCTTCCCCACCTCCAGAAGTAAAGCCATCATAAAGGAAATCTATTCCACCAAACAATCATATATAGAAACCATTTATGAGTACTGGGAAAGATTTAAAAAGATTTATGTCACCTTCCTACATCATGAAATTTATGATCATCAATTTATTTTCTTATTTTAAAAAGGATTACTAGCCAATGATATAAATATTTTGGATACATCATCTGGAGGTGTATTGATTGACAAGTCACCAGAAGAAGCCAAGGGCTTGATTAAGAAGATATACCCAAACTCAAAATAGTTTGGCACAAGAGTTATTATCAAAATAGGAATTAATGAGGTAATAACTTATTATCTATCACCTTTTGGGAAAACTAAGATTTATGATCTAACTAGTATAGTGAGACAGATGGCCCTGAAACAAGGGGGTGGCCAATAAGCGCCAACTAAGGCATGCGGTTTATGCTCATCACCTTATCATTTCACTGACCAATGTGATGAAATATAGGGAATGCAATTTTTTTTGGAAACCTTTAATCCTATTAAATTCTAATAAATTCATGTATGGATATATCCCAACCAATTTCAATATAGATTTGGAAATCAGCATAATCAAACAAGACCCCCATACCAAAACCATTTTCAAAACCAACACCCATTCCAAGAATAATTCCAAAACCCACCACCATTTAAACAAAAGAAATACTATAACCATTTTTCTTACTAATAAACCACCACTTTACAAATACCCTATTAGAATCCATCCACTAGTGAAAAAACTTTAATTCAAAACCAACAATAGATATCTAAGATTGAGGAGCTGAAAGAAACCGTAAAATATTTGTCCAACAAGTTAAAAAGTCTCAAGGACTTCCTAAAAAAACAAGGCAAAATCCCTTCCTAAAAAAATACAAAATAAAAAATATAATTTCATCATGATAATAACAAGAAGTGGAAAATAACTCTCACCTTTGATATCCCATGATCCTAAAAGAGACCACCTGAGATGAGGGATAATGAAGATGAAAATTCTGAAAATTATGTGAAAATGCACTGAGAAGAAGAAAGGAAAGAGGAGGGTAAGGATAGGATGAGGATGAAGAGACAATAAACCCCATTGAAAATTCTACAAAGGGAAAATAAAGAATTACCCCACTATTTCTATTAAGTATAATTGAATCAAAGAGATTGCAGGAAGAAGCACTTCAAAAAGAAATTATGGACACCTTCTAAAAAGTGGATATTAATATCCCCTAGTTGATGTAATAAAAAAAATTCCAAAGTATGATAAATTTTTAAATAATATATTCAGCAAGAAGAGAATAATTTAAGGGAATTTTAGGATCAACTTGGGAATAAGTGTCTCACCCCTTATCACACCACAGTTCCCAACCAATTTTTAATATCCAAGGATTTTTTCCATTCCATGAACCATTGGTTCCTTAAATTTATCTAATGATTTGTGTGATCTAGGTGATTAAATTAATGTATTGCCTCACCCATTATACACTTCTCTATATATGGGTGACTTGAAGCCCATAAGAGTGGTGGTACATCTTGCAAACATATCCATAATCTTCCTAGTAAAATTTTTGGAGAATGTCCTTGTAAAATTCAAAGATTTCTTATCCCCACCCGCCTTCTATGTGAAGAATATGGAAAAATATAGGATCCCATCGCACTCAACCATAATTTTGAGGATACCTTGCTTAAATACGTCCAAAACCATCATCAATGTCTATAAAGTTACCATCACCATGGAGTTTGGAGATAACACCGTCTACTTCAATATTTTAGAATCCATGAGGCACCTATCAGATGATCACTCACTCTTTGAACTCTCCCATGAAGTTGGTACTAAAAAAATTGAAGAATTAGGTATGTTCCATGAATTACCATTCTCATGAGATAATTTTTCCATTGAAAATATCACTGAACATGTGGATTCCCAAAATGCTAGAGATTATGATTTCATGTGGGAAGAAGAGGTAAAATATGATTTCTTTGATGATTTGTTAAATGAAGATGAATATGATATAGTTTATTATGTGTAGGAGTTCTAACCTTTTTAAGTGGGTCATGTCATTTTAATTTCACCCCTTTAGAATCCCCCTGATATGGAATTAAAACCACTTCCCAGTGATTTGAAATATGTGTACCTTAAGGGGGGGGAGATAAATTACCAGTTATAATTACTAATAATCAGTTTGAAACCCTATATTTTTTTTATTTATATTTTTAGAGATATTTTCCAAGAAATAGGGTGGATCTTAGGTGATATCCCAGGAATAAACCCAAAAATATTCTCACATATAATTATTCTTGTGGGAGATTCCAAACATGTTAAATAGTCCCAAAGAAGGATCAATCCCACTATGATGTAGGTTGTGAAGAAGGATATTGAGAATCTCTTGGAAGCTAGGACCATCTATCCAATTTTAGATTCACAATGGGTTATCCCCATTCATGTAGTTCCAAAAAAACTGGACTAACCACTATAAGAGATGAAAAAAATGAATTAATACCTATAAGAATTTGAAATAGCTGGAGAGTGTGCATTGATTTCTAGAAGTTAAATCAGGTAACTTAGAAAGACCATTTCACCATTCCCTTCATTGATCAGTTGTTATAGAGATTCATAGGGAGAACTCATTATTTCTTTTTGGATGGAATTTCAGGTACCTATTACTCCCAAGGATCAAGAGAAGACAACCTTTACTTGTACCTTCACACTTTTTCATATAAAAAGATAGAATTTGGATTATGTAATACTCTATGTAAATTTCACATGTGCATGGTAAGTATTGTTTTCGACCACATTGAATATTTATTGGAGGTTTTCTTATATGATTTCATAGTTTTTTGAAATTTCATTGACCATTGTTTGAGAAATCTAGAAAAAGTTTTGAAAACCTACATTGAAAAGAATCTTGTTTTAAATTTTGAAAAGTGTCATTTCATGGTAGAGAGAGGAATTTCCTTGGGAATGTCATTTAAAAAAAAGGCATTGAAGTGGATAAATCAAAAATTGAAGTGATAAATTCATTGTCTTACCCAACTTGTGTGAAGCATGTTAGATAATTTTTAGGATAACAAGATTCTATAGAAGGTTTATCAAAGATTTTAATAATATTTATCTCCTTCTCTCTAGGTAGATTTTGAAAGATGCTGATTTTTATTTCACTGGTTTGTGTAGAGAATCCTTTGATGAGCTGAAGAGGGTATTTATTACACCATTGGTGATGTAACCACCAAATTGGGAAGAACCATTTGAGATACTTTGTGATACTTCCAACCAAGAAGTTGGGACAGTCCTTTATCATAAAATTGAGGGTAGGACACATGTCATTTCTATGCCTTGAGAACCTTATATATGGCTTAATTCAATTACACAACTAAATATAAAGAATTTTTAGCATTTTTTTTTCATTAGAAATATTTAGATCATATCTGTTTGGAACTAAAGTCACTTTTTTTATAATCATGCATCCCTTAGGTAATTGATGAAGAAGTATGAAGCTAAACCAAAGTTAGTGAGATAGATGTTACTACTGTATGAGTTTCAAATATAAATTAAGGACAATAAGGGAGCTGAGAAATAAGTTTTTGATCATTTAAGAAGATTTCCTAACACTGCTAAAGATGAAATTCTAGAAAAAGAACCATTGAATGATCACATTTTAGGAGAGAAGTTGTACTTGATTGAAGGATAAGTGACTTGGTATGCTAACATGGTCAATTATCTTGTAACATATCAAGTCCCATCTTATTTCAATTCCCATAAAATTCAAAAACTAAAATCTGAATCTAGATATTACATTTGGGATGATCCATTTATTTCGAATATTTTCAATGACCAAGTGATAAGAAGATGTTTTCTTAAGAGTGAAATTGGTTCTTTATTTGAGTTTTATCACACATTATCTTATGGAGGTCACTTTGGACCTCAAAGTATATCATGGAAGTTTTTGGAATATAGAATTTATTGTAAACCCTTTTTAAAGATGGTCATGAATTTTGAAAAAGGTGTGAAAATATCAATTTTCTAGAAATATTTCAAAGTGACAAGAAATGAACCCAAAGCCACTTAATTTTTGTGAGATTTTTGAAGTCTAGGGGATATATTTTATGGTTCATTTACCAATTTCATTGGAAAATTATTATATATTTCTTGCAGTTGATTATTTTTTCAAATGGGTGGAAGAAAAAGCCACTATAACTGACAATGCTAAAGTTGTTTGTGATTTTTTCAGGGTTTACATATTTTATAGGTTTAGAGTTCACAAAGCCATCATCATTGATTAGGGGACTCACTTTTTCAAAAGTATAATGGGTTATTTGATGAATAATTATAGGGTGGATCATAAAACATAAACTCTCTATCATCCACAAACTAATAGTCAATCTGAAGTGTCTAACAGGGAAATCAAAGGAATTTTGGGGAAGACTCTTAAACAAAATAGGAAGGATTTGAACCAAAGGTTTGAAGTCACATTATGAGATTATAGGATATCCTAAAAAACCCTAATTTAAATGAGTTTATATAGGCTAATTTATGGTAAAATTTTTCACCTATCTATGGAACTGGAGCATAAGCCATATTGGACTATAAGGAAGATGAATTTGGATCTTGAAAGTGCTGAGAAAGAGAGAATATTGTATTTGTAGGAGATAGATGAAATTATAAGGGAATAGTTTTTAAAATTATAGGATTTAAAAAGATAGAAAAATAGTGTCTCATTAAATATTGATCCAAATGAAATACTTCCATCCTAGAGACAAAGTGTTGTTATTGAACTTAAGACCCAAGCTGATGTTAGGTAAAATTTGTTCCAAATAGGAAGGTCCATTTATAGTTACTAATGTATATCATTTAATTGCTTTGTAAATTATTATGTATGGATAGTAGGATCTATTAATTATTAATGGAAAAAGGCTGAAGAAATTCCATGGGACCATTCCATCAGATTCAGTGGAGGATATCACACTCCTCAAACCTATTTATCAATAAAATACATCAGGTCATATCTCTCATTTACACTTTCTTACTTGATATGATTCATTTTAAAATATACTTACATGTTAAAATCTAATTGAATTAATTGAGGAAACTACATAATTTAAGTGTGGTGGAGGGAACCTTTTTAGTTTAGGATTTTCAATTTTTTTCCTTTTTTATTTTAAAAAAAAATCACATTTTTCAAATTTTTGCGTGTTTCTTTTCCAATTTTTGTGTCTTTGAATCTTTTGAGCTGAAAAGATTATAATTTCAATTTTTTAAACCAATTTAAATGTGTGAAAAAATTTATTCTATGAAACTGGGCTTAAATGAATGTTGAAAATGACTTTGTTTCAAGTTTAATTATTTGGGAATTTCCTGAAAAGTACTTTGATTTTTGAATCTCATGCCATATATCATTGTCTTTATCTTTTAAATCACTTTCCCATGAGGACTATAAACCATTTTTTTCATATTTATTTCATTCACCTCATTTATTGAGAAAACCAAACCATTCTTTCTTTAACAATAATTTGATTTATTCATATTAAAACTTGAGGGTTTGAGGTACTTGTGTTTTAAATGATTGAGACATTTATTTGTTTTTAAAGACCACTTTTCAAGATAATCATTTTTATGATGGCCATAATTGTAAATTAAATCCTTTTATCCCTTTAAATTCTAGAAAATCCTATTAGGTTATCCATATTACAAGCTAATTTTCTCTATCCAACCTGCTCTTAAAGTGAAATTACAGGATCTAGTTGAATGTGTGGGGAAAATAGTATTATATTGTGATACCTAATTTGGTTGAACTTTGGGGGGAAAATAAAATGATGAAGATATTTGTTTTCATATGAAAAAAACTCACTCTACTAAAATTTATTCTTTTACAGATCTTTCATTATAAGATAAGTTATGCATTTCTAGATCTTCCAATGGAGAAAGAAATTTGTGCCTATCTAGAGATTCCAAGAAAAATTATATTTGATAAGATTGAAATTTTTATGGGTAAAATGATTAATGGTGTGAAATTTCCTTGATTTTTCATGATGATGGATCTTATTTTCTACTTAAGGGAGTGAGGAGGAGACCATTCTTGATTGAAAATTAGAATCTTGCAATTTTTCTTCAAAAAGAGCCAAGTCCTCCTCATTCAGCCTCATAAGTTTATTTGACATATAATCCTACTAACCAAAAGCCATATAACAACCCTAAAAGTCCTTATAATAAACAAATTTCTTTGACTCACATCAGGTGGAGATTTAGGAATTTATCAATCATATGGTGACCCTTTCATTAGTTTGGATAAGAAAAGACTTGTTGAAAATTGACATTTGTGAGATGAGAAAAAAAATTCATGTGAGGTAGGTGTATTGTGTGCATGAGAAGATAAATGAAGAGGAAATATTTTTAATGATATGGTTTGATAATTTGAAATAATGGGTTTTTATGAGCCATTATATCTTTTGTTTCTTGGTGTGGAATTGGTGGATCTCATGGGTATGTGTTTTGAATTTACTTTGATTTTGATGACCACTTGTCTAGGAGTCCAAGTGTTAAGTGTGGGGGAATTAATAGAGATAATATTTTCATAATTATTAATGTTTGTTTCAATGATTTAATCCCTTACAATTAATAAATTTTATATTATTTGTATCATTTTAATATTTTCAGTGAATTTTGGGATTAATTGTGAAAATTCATTAATTCTGGAAATTTAATAATTTTCTATATTTTCTATTTTTTGGGAATAAATTTTACAATTTTGATCATATTTAAGTGATTATTTTTTATAGGATTATTTTTTATGTGGTATTATACTTGTTATTTTGGACCCAAATCCAATTCGAGACACATTTTCCAAAAAAAATCAATCATGCGGAGAAAATTTTCCGGCCAACAGAATGGACCCCACCTCATTAACGGAGGCATATCACGCTATAGATACATCAAAATGAAGTTATTAAAACTATATTAGAGATAATAATCCAATCCTCATGTCAAAAATAAATTTCATGAAGAAATGTGATCATTCAGGATTCCATTTAATACGAGAAAGTGGAGGGAGTTGAACTGTCCCCTTAGGAAGAAAAAGTATTCTTTAGTAATTCAAGCATAATTTTTTTGACACCTGTCCAAATGTGCTGAGATTTTGTGGTCGCATGAAAAATATATATTAAAACAGCTTCTAGGAAGAAAACATATTTATATTCTATCATTTACTATTCCAAACAGACTCAATCTTTCAGATAAGTGAATTTGGAGGAAAAAATTCCCACCCCTCAACCCTATAAATACGAGTGATAACTTCCATTCAAAGGTATTAAAGGAAGAGAAGGAGGGGATGTGTTGGAGGATTGTAAGATTCAAGTGTTTTGGATTTTATCATTTCTCTTTTATTTTTTTATAATTCTATCTTCTTCCCCTTTTAACTCTATTACCCTTCACATGGATGGGTAAAACTCTTTAGTGACTAGGGAAAGGGGGAGTTTTCCTTTTGTAATGTCAGAGTCTTGAAATTTAATATAAACATATATTTTTTCTATTGAATGATTTCCATTTTAAGTGTTTTCAAATTATCTTAATGTGATTTTATTTTGGGATTTTTTAATTCATTATCAATATATTTGGTTAAAGATCTTTTAACCCTCTCCGCCCAGTACAATTTGTCTCAATCGAGAAGATTGTGTTAGGTGGTGACTGTCTAGCGATCATTAGCACATGTGTGGAATAAGTGAATTGTATCTAGATTTATAAGAAGAAAGAAATCCCAATATGGACTTGACATAGTTTTTTGGTAATTTTGTATGAACTTTCATGCACAGATGAGTGGTTTCTACTGCTTCCTTCAACCAAGGGTGATTAATAACTCGATCAAGAAGTCTTTTATTTATCATTCAATAGGAAGAGATAAGGAATGTTTTTGATGAAAATAATGACATTTCAAAATGTGAACCTACCCTTACCTTGTCACTCTCTTCATTAAATTTTGTTCAAACATAATTTTAATTAATTTATTTTTTTAAAAAACAATCAATTTTAAAAACAAACAATTTCAAAAATAGTCACACTTCTTTCTTTAATTTCAAGTGACAAATGTGATTGTTGAGTGATCATCTCTAGATACAACCTAGGTAAACCAAATTAATTCATTTTAACTTAGAAAATATTTGTTTTTTTCATACCCTATGATAGTCACATGTCAAAACATGGCATCATTTCCAGGGAGGTGGTGCCAATTTTTTTTCCTTTTCCTTCTTTCTTTATTTTCTCTTAAAAATTACATGACTAGAAACTCAAACACTAATCCTTTCCCACTAGATCATAATATTTAAAGGTACTTGTTTAATATAATTATAAACCTTAATTTTTAATATTAATTTAAGGAAATTTCTCTTGTAGACTTGAGTGAAACATCAAGTGTTCACTATTAACCTATCATTATGGCTGGAAATCAAAATTCAACCCTTAATAACCTCTGTACACTAAAAATCCTTAATAAAAAAACTTACAATGCCAGAGTTACCAAATGATTTTGATGTAAAACCTAAAATGATTCCATTTCTCCCAAAATTTCATGTCTTGGTAGGTGAATACCCAAACAAACATATTAAATATTTCACACATGTCTGCACTACTTTCATACTCTGAGGAGTAGCTGAGGAATAGTTAAAGTGGGATACATTACCATTTTCATTAGAAAGAGCTGCCAAATAATGGTTTTATGGACTAAAACCAGAATATATACATGATTGTAATTCCTTGGTGATATTCTTCATGCAAATATTCTTACCCACCTTGAGAAGCACAACCATCAGAAAATCTATTCCATCAGACAGTCATATAGAGAAACCCTTTATGATTACTTGGAAAGGTTTAAAGATCTTTTTTTCTAGATTCCCACATCAAGAAATTTATGAGAATAAATTTATTGTCTTATTTAATGATGTCTTACTAGACAATGATAGAAATATTATGCATGCATCATCTAGAGGAACATTTATTGACAAGTCACCAGAAGGATCCAAGGGCTTGATCGAGAATATTTCCCAGAACTCACAACAATTTGGCACAATAGGTATTGTAAAAAGATGAGTTCATTTGGTAATAAATTATTGTGTGGAAGCCTTCCATCCTAGTCAATTACAACAAATTCAAGGATAGATAGATCCAATCCAAGTTCAATATGGATTTGGAAATGAACATAATCACGCTAGACCCCCATACCAAAACTAGTTTCAAAACCAACCCCCATTCCAACAACAATTCCAAAACCCACCACCATTTCAACCAAAGAAATCCTATAACCATACTTTTTACCACCAAACACCCACTTTACAAAGACCCTATGAGTATCCATACACCAATGAACAACCTCCAATTCAAAACCAATAGTATATATCTTAGGTCTAGGGGCTGAAAGACACCATAAAATATTTTTCCAAAAAGTTAGAAAGTCTCATGGAATTCCTAACCAAACATCAAGGGAAACTAACTTCCCAAATAATCCATAATCCAAAATAGAATGTAAAAATGATAAAAACAATAAGTGAAAAGGAACTCTCACCATTAGTATCCCATGATCCTAAAACAATACCACCTGAGCTGATGGAGAATGAAGTTGGAAATTCTAAAAATTCTATGAAAATGCATTGAGAAGAATAAAGGAGAGAGGAGGAGGAGAAGGATAAGCCAGAGAGGAAGAGACAAGAAACCCCATTAAAAATTAAACAAAGGGAGAAGAATGACTTACCCCCACCATTTCCATCTAGGATGATTGAATCAAATAGATTTTAGGAAGAATAACTTCAAAAAGAAATTATGGACACCATCGAGAAAGTAGAAATTAATATCCCTCTGAATGAAGAACTCAAAAAAATTATAAATTATGATAATTTTTGAAGGATCCTTCCACCAAGAAGAGAATAATTAAAGGTAACGAGAGGATCAACTTGGGAAGAAGTGTCTTAGACCTTATCACACCATAGTTTCCAACCAAATGTCAATATCCAATTACATTTTACATTCCATGAACCATTGGTTCTTTAAATTTCTCTAATGATTTTTGTGATCTAGGTGCTTCAATTAATGTATTGCCTCACTCAGTGTACACTTAATATAATATAGGATACTTGCCTCCTAAATGAGTGGTAGTACATCCTGCAAACTGATCCATAGTCTTCCCAATAGGAGTTATGGAGGATGCCCTTGTGAAATTCAAATATCTCTTCTTCCCAACTAACTTTTATGTGGTGAATATAGAAGAATCTAGGAGCTTATCATGCTCACCAATTATTTTGGGTATAAATTTCTTAAAGATGGTCAAAACCATCATAAATTTCCATGAAGGGATACTCACCATGGATTTTAGATATAACACTATCCACTTAAATATTTTTGAATCTATGAGTCACATATCGGATGATCACTCAATTTTTCACTCTCCCATGAATTTGGTATTGAGACAATTGATGAATCTGGTATGTTCCATGAATTCTTATCTATTTCCAATGCATTTTTCAGGGTGTGATGTGCCACTTTATCTCATTGATGCTCACAAAGAAGTCATATTGTACCCTTCATTCCCGCTTTCCAAATTCAGGAGGCATCCATCACCTCTTTGGCAATGTTTTCTCCTTGATCGAAATGGGATGATGGGATGTCGGTTCCTCCTTCTATGGATTACTCCTCAGAAATTGTCTCATAGTCTAGGTCTCCATCATAGATTAAGACATTCGTGAACTCATTCTCAATACCATATCTTTATGGAAAATAGTTAATTATGCTGCTTATATTAGGACATTCCAAGGGTTTAAGTTAGGGAAGCAACCTTCAGTCAGGGGAGTATTCACACTGAGGCATCTGTGGCATGTCTTTATGATGGAACACTAAAAGTCATATATTATTTCTTGTCAAAGGGCTTATCAAGGGTTCAGAAACCTGAGGTTTCCCATAGATATTGTGGTGTATCCTATGCCAGAGTCATGTATCCAAAGTTTTCCATGGCTTCCCATGTTTAGTATGGGGTATTCCACAAGTTTAACCTCTATAGGAGGTAGATCATACTGATAAAAACACTAATGAGAGTGGATTAGATGGGTATGTCCCTAGGAGGGGGGCACCTAGAAGGTTACCAGATGGGTGAGTCAGAACGACCAATGAGGAAAGATCCAGGATGGTGTATCTCATAAAGATAAGGTTTCACATCATAAAGGCTTATTTGGATTCTATAAAGGGAAGATCAGAATAGGTGGTCCCCACAAAGTGGGACACCAAGGTTTGTCGTTGGTTGGGATTGAACCTCAGGGAGGCTTTCTACATACCCTGTGCAGAGGACAAGGATCAAAACCCACATAGTTCCAAAGGGAGGTTTGGGGCTTATGAATGGTTAGATTCCCGTATGAATTGCATGATCCCACAGGGATGTGGCAACCTAGGTAATAATCAGGATGGATATAGAGGAAGTGTAAAAGGATGAGGTATATGGTGAATGAGATGGAACCGATGTGAAGATGATTATTATGTTGGTATTGAACCTCAGAGAGGCTTCTTACATATCCCCATGGTAGGGAATCAAAGTACACATAGTTTTTTGGGGGTGATGGGACACCTAAGGAGGTGGCCCTTGAGAATGGAATCCTTGGGTTAGGATATGATCTTCCTGAAAAACAATGGATCAAGGGAAATACCAGGATGGGAAATGGATGATGGGATTGAACCTCAGGGAGGCTTCCTATGTATCCCCATTTTAGGGAATCAAAGTTCATGCAGTTAAGGATGGAGCATAGAATTTGGGTGTACATAAAGGACAATGAACCTAAAATATGTTGGGGCTTTTGCATGGTTAACATCCCATCGTAAGAGGGGAACTCTTGGTTGAAGGGGTATGGTGAAGTGCGGGGCTTATGCATGGTTAGAAGCTTGAAAAAATGGGACATGTGTTTGGGGTGTACACAAAGAACAACAAAACATCGACATTATGGGGCTTACACATGGTTAGCAGCCTAAATGGATGGATCAAAACACCTCAGGTGGGTAGATCCAAGAGATGTGTCCCAAAAAGGGAAGATGTCACATCAGGAGGGTACATACCTAGAAGGGAGCACCAGAGTATACTGATAGAAAAAATATTTTCAATTATTTTATTCTGAATTTAAATTCTTTTAATATAACCAATGTGTTATTTCAAGGGAAATTGTCACATTTTATAGTTTTTGAAGTATTTTGAGCTTAATTGTAAAAATGAATTATTTTGGAATTTAAGAGTTTTAATTTATTTCACTGTTTCAACCATAACTTTTTGTAAACTGAACCAAATTGAAAAATTCTTATATGGGATTCATTTTATCCTTCTGCACCCAAAGATCACTCAACCATTTGAGGGCCCAAATCCATCTCACAAGTCCAGCCACAAAATCCATCCACAGATCTGGATAATTTTATTGTTGGGACCATATATCATAAAATACCAAACCAAATGAGATGAAATTCAACATTCTAAAATTGGATACCGAGATAAAAAAATTTCAGTAAGATAAATGTGTCTGAATCCTTAATTTATAAGGCCATAAATGTGTTGTAACCCACTATATTGGAATATGAATAGTCAGCATGGGAAAATAAAATTTCCTAAGTCAAACAACCATAACTCCTACATCCAATGGCCATTATAGATTAAATTTTTATGGTCGATGCATCTAAAGTATATTAAAAACTTTAAAGAATAAAACTTTTCACAATTCATTTATTAAAGATGTATAACATGCACATACATTCAGAGGATTATTTTGGATCCAAATATTTTACTCCCTTTGCCTATAAAATTGTGCCCCATCTTCATTTTCAAGGGGTTGGAAACTTGGGGGTAGACTTGGTTGGCCATTTTCTATAGTTTTGTAGTTTCCTTTATGTTTTAATAGTATTATGAAATTTTATTATATGTTATTTTTCTTCTTCATCTCATTCTCTCAGATTTTTTATCTTTTGTGTTTTCCACTTCGTTCTTTCCATTGTGATCTATTATACTCATGATCATGAGTAACTAACCCAAGGAAGTTACCTGGGGATATATACAGTGTTTAACCTAAGTAATTTCATATTCATGTTTTACTTTTCCTATTTTCTTAGAGTTATGATGAGGGGGATCTTAGTGGTCAAGACGCCATTGTGTCTCCACTTGCCACATGAGGCTTAGCTTTCACTTATGCAATATTCTCCCTCAATCGAGGAGGTGGATGTGTGGTATCTTGGAAACCGTTAAGTGTATTGTATATTCACAATCATAGACAGAAGAGGATGTTCATGTATACAATGGACCATGTTCATTAAGTAAATTTGAAACTAATAAAGAGACGATGAAGGTTTAATTTGGATGATCTCTAGGGAGGATATCCTTTCTATCTAACATCATTCTTTCTTCATTCATTACATTTTCATTGCATTTGCATGTTTAATTTTAGTTTTTCATTCTCATTTCTCAAATATCCATTTCTGTTCATTTTATTTCATAAATAAAAAATATAAAAAAAGTGAATTAGAAGTAGTGAGTGATTGATTGCAAAAGCTCCTCAAGAGTTTGACCTAGTCCAACCACTATTTGCACTTAGTTATAAATATTTTTGAGAGATTACACAACAACACTTCATAAAATTGGAACCATTTATGGGGATTCAAGTGGTATTCATTCACTATTTTTATTCATATTTTTTAAATAATTTTCCTTTCTTAAAAAAACCATGAAAAAATCCTAAATTTCAAAAATACTAAAAAATATATATTTGTTCATGATGTCTTTCAATTCAAATTTTTATGCATGGACTAACCAATATCAAGTTCCAAAAGAAGTTTAAAATTATCTTAATGCTAAGTATTAAAGGATTAGTGATGTAGTGGAAAAATTGGAGAGCCAAATAGAGTTGATAGCTGAATACTTGCATGCATGTCAAGAGAAATCCAAATATGAATTCATGCTAAAATAATGTTACAATTGGGGAAAAAAGGGAATAAATTCATTTATTATGAAATTTCAAGTGTTAAATTCCCAAATAAAGATGTTTTTAGAGGTTAATAATTTTCTAGATGATTGAGGAGCACACTATTCTTGAGAAAAACTATTTTCATGCATTTACTTCACTTTAGAGCACAAACCTCCTCATTTTGCCACATATTTTTTTACATTTAAAACCTAAAAACCCTCAGCCTCAGATCAAACCATGAAAAATACCTCATGATTGAGACATTTTTGACTTTGTGAAGTGGAGATACTAGAAGGATAGTAAGACTATGGAGATCACACATGTTCTTGAGAATGAGAAAAATTGTACATTAAAAATCCCTAAGTGAGGAGAGAAATATTTTTCTGAGGAGGTTGGTACAATATTCATGTGAGGAATAACATGATATTTAATAGATTATTATGTTTTTTAAGAGTTATGGAATTTTTATCCATGTAGGAGGCATGCTATTTTCCTTGATATGATAATTGAGTTGTATTGTCATTTATGCTTTGAGAAGTTTGTTTTGACCTTGGTATAAGATGATTGCCCATGAGTGCAATGTTTAAGTATGGGGGAATTGATAGAAAAAATATTTTCAATTATTTTATTCTGAATTTAAATACTTTTAATCTCACCAATATTTTATTTCAAGGGTAATTGTCACATTTTATAGTTTTTGAAGCATTTTGAGCTTAATTGTAAAAAATGGATTATTTTGGAATTTATCAGTTCTAATTTATTTTAATGTTTATGCCATAAATTTTTTTACATTGATAAAAATTGAAAAATTATTATTTTATAGGTTTATATATTCTATGGGATTAATTTTATCCTTCTAAACCCAAAAATCAATCAACCATTTAAGGGCTGAAATCCAGCTCACAAGTCCAGCCTCGAAATCTAGGCACAGATTTGGAGAATTTTATTTTTGGGACTATATATCATAAAATACTGAACAAAATGATTTTAAATTCAACAGGATAAAGCTAACATCTGGATAAAAAAATTTAATTCAGATATAATCACCGTAATCCTTCATTTAAAAGGCCACAAATGCGTTGTAACACACTACATTAGAATACGAATAGTCAGCCTGGGCAAATACAATTTCTAGAGTCAAACAACCATAACTCCTACATTCGATAGCCATTATAGATGAAAGTTTTATGGTAGACACGTATAAAGTAGATTAACAACTTTAAATAAGAATTTTTTTCATAATTATTCCATTAAATATGTCTAATACGCAGATGAATTCAGAGGAAGATTTTGGATCCAAATATTCCACCCCTTTGCCTATAAAAGAGTGTCCCTTCTTCATTTTCAAGCGGTTTACAACTTAAGGGTAGCCTTGGTTGGAAATTTTTTATAGAGTTGAAATCCTCACGTTTTAACCATGTTTTAATGATCACAAATTGTTACTCCTGTTTAATCTATCTCATATCATGTGTAGATATTCTTGGTTTCTTTATGCTTCAAATAAATTTTCTCAAGAAATTTATTCTTATAAATCATGGATGATTATTGTAAACTATATTTAACTTTGGTATATAGTGATTTATTTTATGAATGATTAAGTCTAATTCATTCGGTGAATATTACTGCTTAAGTCTGTATACAGATATTTGGTTAAGTATGAGAAACCGTGAGTCTGCCACCAGTTCTGGTTTTTTGGAAAATGACCTAGACACCATGACCCAGACACCGTGACTCAAACACCGTGACTGGACCCCGTGACCAGACACCGTGACCAGACACCGTGACCAGACACCGTGACTAAACACTGTGAACCATACACCATGACCCAGACACCATGACCAGACACTGTAATCAGTTTCAGATCTCATGAAGTCTGTGACCCTGGTTCCTTGCTAAGACACCATTCAAAGTTTGGAAAAGGACCAGACACCATGATCCTAACACCGCATTTGTGATACGAGTTCCTGATCTTAACACAACTATTCCATCATAACTGTCTCACCACTCAAAGGCAAAGAAGAAGACACCGTTTCGTGGTGACACCATTTCCAAGTGACACTATTTCTAGACAGACTGTGACACCATTCTTTAATTAGTTTTTTCATTTTTAATTTAATTTCTAACGGTCATATTTGAGTCTTTTAAATGCACTGAAATAATTAATATTTCTTTGTAGACATGTCACCTGACAGTACAAGGTATGAGGTGCAGGATACATGCAACCTATCAGCTCCAACACATGCACTCCAATAATAAAAAGAAAAGTTTGGCCCTGAAAGAAGATACATGAAATAGTGTGTAGCAGAAGCACAAGAATTCTTGAAAAGTGGACCAATACATGAACCAAGATACATCTGAAGAACACATGAATCATTCTCGAATAAAAAATCTGGAATACCACAGATCAGAGCCAAATCATCTTCATAATACCAACTCCACAAATAACATGAGCTAGATCTAACTAGAAACCAGAGCACCAGACTTATGATACTCTATTTCTCACAAGAGGACTCGATACTTGCATCTGCTTTGTCCTAGAAGTCCAGAGCTACATAGAATAGAACTCAGAGCACTTCTAACGTTATCTCATCCTCTTTTCTCTGTTGTGTATTGTTTTTAGCTTTTGAGAAGTGTGTGTGTCTGTATTAAATACACACACTGTCTCCTACATTAAACTGAAGGATACAATATATCCTTCCTCTAATATTGTTTTACACTTGTTTACTCCCACAGATAAGTGTGGAAGAGGTCCTTGTGTGACCTGGTTGTTTTTACCCACAAAGAACTATAGAAGAGGTCATGTGACCTGGACAGTCCTGTGCACTATTGTTTACCCTGATCCAGGGTGTGGATCAAGTTTATTAATATAATTTTCTTGGTGGTATGTGATCACCAAGTAAAGTAGATTAGGTCTTGTCTTGAGACTGAACCACTTGTTTTATCCACTGTGTTGTTTAATTTAGTTTTTCTCTGTTTTACTATATAATTCAAAAATCACTAGATTTACTTTGGTAGTTAATCTTGGATAGAAGTTATAATTGTTTTTCCTTATTAGAATAGCTTTATAATTAATATAAATAACTCATTGATATTAATGAGAATTAATCAATCTTCTGAGAAGTTATTTGAATAGTCAAACTTTTATAACCATATTACCTTTATTAACTGGGTTGTATTAAATTTTATTAAGGAACCTTTTTAAGAAAACTTTTTAACATAAATTTTTATAGATACTCAATTCACCCCCCTCTTGAGTAATATACTCTAACAAACATTTGGTATCAAAGGGGTGTTTTAAGACTATTTTTGAAACTATTAAACTGTGATTTTAGTTATACTTTAAAGATCTATAGATTTCTATTAATTATAAATTTCTATCTCTTTAAAATTATTTCTTTATTATGGATAATAGACTAGAAGGTGCTGCAACAAAAAGACCACCATTATTTAATAGAACTAGTTATTCCCATGGAATATTAAAATGAAAATGCGTTTAGAAAGTATGGATTTTGAAATTTGGTATTCAATTATAGATGAGTATAAGATTCCTACTACTGATAGAATTACTTGGGATGACCCAACCAAGATTGCTTATAATAACAATTGAAAATCCATGAATTATTTATATTTCTCTTTAGGAGATGAAAAATTTAACAGAATTTCCGCATGTAAAACTTCCCATGAAATTTGGGATACCTTGTCTGTTTCACATGAAGGAACTTATAGTGTGAAAGAAATGAGACTTAATACTTATACTATTAAATATGATAAATTTAAAATTAAAACTGATGAGACTATTACTAACATATATCTCAAGTTTAATGAAATTCTTAACACAATGATTTCTCTTGGAAGAGAAGTTACTACCAAAGAACAAATCATGAGGATTATTAGATGTCTACCTGATAGATGGAGAGGAACCTCTGTCTCTATTAGAGAGTTATGTGACATCAGAAAATTACCTTTCAAAGAACTCATTGGGAAACTAATGATGTATAAAGAGGAGCTGAAATTCAACAAGGAAGAGGAGGATGAACCCAAAAGAAAATTTATTTCATTTAAGACCACCACCTCTAAAAACAAAGAAAAAGGGAAATTGAAAGTCTCTATAGAAATTTCCAGCAGTGAACAACCATCACCTGATAGTGATGAGGAGATGGCTCAATTAGCCAGAAGGTTTAATAAATTTTACAAGAAAAAGAAAAATTTTAAAAATCCTAACTTCAAAGGAAGATATGATCAAAAGGGAAGCTGGAAGAAATATTGGAAAATAAGTGACAAGTCTGATGAGATAGTATGCTATGAATATAAGAAAAAGTGACATGTAAAGGCTGACTGTCTCAATCTCAAGTATAAAAATAAATATGAGGACAAAGAAATAAAGTATAAAAAGGAAATGAAAGAAACTTGGAGTTCTTATGAGGACAAATCAAGTGACTCAGTGTCTTCACATGATGAATAGACTAACAAGGAAAATATGTGTTTCGTGACAAACACATCTGAGGTAACCTTGACATCTACTGTACAAAATTCCTATTAGTCTGGAGATAAAATTGATTCTAAAAATATGTCTAAAGAATAAATGTTTGAGTATTACAATATGATTGAAGAGACATGTAATGAACTAAAAGATAAATACAATTCTTTAAAGAAAAAACATGCTCTTACCTCAACTGTTAAATCTTAACATACTATAGAAAGAGATAAAAACTTTCAATTAATCAAAGAAAAAATTGAACTAAATCTATATAATGATAAATTTAAAAATGACCTTGAAAGGTTTACAAATGGTAAATACAATTTGCTACAAATTCTAGGTAAACAGATTGCTCCTAAATATACTACTGGTATTGGATATAAACCTGGTAAAAGAAATTTTGGAAAAAACAATTTTGTTTCTAAATCTAGTACATATAGCTTTACTCATAGTTTAGGAAAACATTATGCTAGTTCAAGTTATAATACACTCTCTACTATTTCAAGATTTTCTAGACCAAATAGAGTTTATTTTTCAAGCACTTTACATAATTCTTATAGAAAACTTATGAGGTAGACGTGGGTTCCTAAATCACTAGTCACTAATATTACTAGACCCAAAAAAATATAGGTACTAAAGTATGTTTTTATTTGACTATTTTATAAGAAAATTGTTTAAAGAGCTCCTGAAAAATCTTATGGTACTTGAATAATGGGTGTTCAAGACACATGACATGAGATTATTCATGCTTTAAGAACTTAATAAAAATTTATGGTGGACATGTCACTTTTGGGGACAATTCCAAAGGAAAAATCATTGGCCTTGGCCAAATCGGTAACTCTAACTCAGTTTTAATTTCCAAAGTACTTTTTGTTGATGGATTAAAATATAATCTGCTTAGTATTTCACAACTATGTGATTATGGATTTCATGTTAAATTTGAGAATGATGCTTACAATTTTTTTAATTCTAAAAATTAATTAGTGTTTTCTGCATTTAGAAATGAAAATGTATACTCTGTTAACTTATATTCTTTAGTTTATCAAAATGATTCATGTTTAATTGTATTTCACAGAGTCTTGGATTTGGCATAAGAGACTAGGACACTATAATATTCATTCTATTAGAAATCTAACTAGAATTTTTTTAATCAAAGACCTACCCAAACTTGAGTTTCCAAATGATAAAGTGTAAAATCCTTGTCAAAAGGGAAATAAACACAAAATTTCCTTCAATCCAAAGAAATAAGTGTCAACTTATCAACCTCTCGAACTGGTTCACATGGATTTGTTTGGACCATCTGGAGTTTCTAGTTTAAATGGGAAGCACTATGTTTATATTCTTATAGATGACTTTTTTAGATATACTTGGACTTTCTTTTTGGCTCACAAAAGTGAAGCCTACTCTCATTTCACCAAATATTCGAAAACTTTAGAAAATCTTAGTGGACTTAGAATTAAATCCTTAAGAAGTGATCATGGCCGTGAGTTTGAAAATCAAGAGTTTAAATCCTTTTGTTCAAAAAATGGCTATAGTAATAATTTCCCAACCCCTAGAACACCTCAACAAAATGGAGTTGTAGAAAGAAGAAATATAACCTTGTAATAAATTTGTAGAACCATGCTTAGTGAATATGACTTACCTATTTATTTCTAGGTTGAAGAAGTAAATACAACACGCTATATCATTAATAGAGTGTTGATTAGACCTATTCTTAAGAGAACTCCATATGAGTTGTGGAACAATAGAAAACCCAAAGTAAGCTACTTAAAAGTTTTTGGTTGCAAAGTATATATCCTTAATACTAAGAAAAATATTGAAAAGTTTGCATCCAAGTGTGATGAAGGAATTGTTCTAGGATATTAAATCTCTAGAAAAGCCTATAAAGTGTCTAACAAAAGAACTAAATGTGTGAAAGAATATGTCCATGTCAAGTTTTATGAGACAGATCCACATGAACCTAAGACCACTCTAGAGAACCTGGAGGATGATATGTTAGATCTGGACATCAATGCTAAATACTCTAACAATCCTATAAAAGAATCTGTGAAAACTTCTAGTTCTATAAATTCTCTAGATTCAGGTCATAATGATCCGAACCTACTGATGAACCTGAAATCACAAGTCCCTCTTTTTCTAGAGCTGTTATAACCCTTACGAACCATACTTTAGATTCTGTTATAGGAGATTTAGATAAAGGAACTCAAACTAGAGCTTCTCTTAGAAATCAGGTTGAACATCAAATTTTCTTGTCACAACTTGAACCTAAAAACATTGATGATGTTATCAATGATGAATTTTGGGTGTCGGATATGCAAGAAGAACTTAATCAGTTTGAAAGGAACAAAGTTTGGAAACTTGTTGATAGACCTAAAGACACATTTATCATAGGAATTAAGTGAGTATTTAGAAATAAGGTAGATGAAACTAGTAATATAGTTAGAAAAAAGGATAGATTGGTTTCATAAGGCTATAATCAAGAAGAAGTAATTGACTATGAGGAAACCTTTACACTAGTAGCTAGACTTGAATCCATCAGAATACTACTTGCTTATGCTGATCATATAAATTTCAAACTATATCAAAGGGATGTTAAGAGTGCATTCCTAAATGGCTATATAGCTGAGGATGTCTTTGTTGAGAAACCCCCTAGTTTTTCAAATCCTTATTTTCCAAATCATGTTTTTAAATTATTAAATGATTTGTATGGTTTAAAACAAGCTCCAAGAGCTTGGTACGATAGATCAAGTACTTTTCTTATTTCCAAAGGTTTTACAAAAGGAATAGCTAATCCTACCCTTTTTATAAAATGAATTTCCAATTATGTTTTAGTAGTTCAAATTTATATAGATGATATTATCTTTGGATCTTCAAAAAATTATTTATGTATTGAATTTTCTAAAATGATGCAAAACGAATTTGAAATGAGTTTAATGGGTGAACTAAAATTCTTTCTTTGATTTTAAATCTTTCAAAATAATGATGGTATTATTTTAAATCAAAGAAAATATACTAAATATCTTCAAAAACGTTTTGTCTTGGATATCACTAAAAGTAGTGACACTCCAATGAGTACCACTTGTAAGTTGGATCTTGATAAAGACAAAAATTCTATTGATCAAACCACTTATAGAGGAATGATTATAATATTACTCTACTTAACTACTATCCAACCTAATATTATGTTTCATGTATGTATGTGTGCTCATTTTCAAGAAAACCCTAATGAATATCATTTAAATGATGTTAAAAGGATTTTCAAATACCTAAATCATACACCAAATCTAGGACTATTTTATCCCATAAGAAAATAATTTGATTTAGTTAGTTATTCTGATGATGATTTTAGTGGTTGTAAATTAGATATAAAGAGAACCTCTGGAACATGTCACCTTTTAAGCAAGTCTCTAGTATCATGGTGTAGAAAGAAGAAAAACTCTTTTGCATTATCTACTACCGAAGTTGAATACATAGCTACTAGTAGTTGTTGTGCAAAAATTTTGTTGATGAAACATACATTACTAGATTATGGATGTAAATTTAGGCATGTACCTATAAATTGTGATAATAAAAGTGATATTAACATCTCAAAAAATCCTGTTTCACACTCTAGGACAAAACATATTGATGTAAGACATCACTTTTTGAGAGACCATTATCAAAAAAGTGATATAACTTCGGAATTCATTGGAACTAAATATCAGCGTGCTGATATATTCACCAAACCATTAAATTATTAAAGAATAGATTACATCATACATGAATTAGGAATGATAAATATTAAGTATAAAATGTACTGATTTCAAAACTTACTATTTCACAGCTTACTGTTTCACAGTTTACGATTTCACAAGTCACTGTCTCACTCTCACAGTTCTGTAAGTTACTGTCTTAAATTTACTATCTCATGTTTACGATCTCACGGTTACTATCTCTTAGTTACCATTTTTCACATACTATTTCAAACAATACGATCGCACCGTTTTAAATTCACACAGTAGAGATGACACCGTGAAAACCTGTTACAGTCTCACTACGACAACCTGTTACGGACTCACCGTGAAAGTCTGTTTCAGTCTCACCGTAATAACACTTTTTTGTTTTATTTATATATTATAACCCGTATCACTGTGATTGATTATTTTATTCTTTTTCTTTCCCATGCTTTTGAATTTGCAACACTTGATATCCCTAAATGATAAAAACAAAAGAGGTTTCACTCTTTTCTTTACTCGAGATCTCTTCTCTCAAACTGTAACTCCTCCTTCAACCCTTTAGTTCTCTCTCTCTCTCAAACCTTCACTGAATGCCTAGAATGAAATTCCCATCTTCATCAACTCCTAAGAAGCATAGATCAAAGAATAAAATGAAAAGAGCACCGAAGATATCACCCGAAGGTCCATTGAATCTGAATATTATTAATAGAATAGTGTTACTAGAAAAGGAAATCTGTCCTAAGTGGTTGCTGTCAAGTAAGTCTTTAGTGTTGAAATAACTGAAAGTGCAGGGATGGCTGGCCTGGTTTATAAAAGATAACATGCTGATTTACCCAAGGCTAGTTTCCCAGTTCTATCAGTTTGTTCAATTCTCTTTCAATACAAAAGATTATTTTTTTAAGAAGCTGGATCAATGGACAAAGATATACATTTTCTTCAAGGTTATGGGCTGATTTCCTAGGGATACCTGATGAAAGAATTTTTGGGGACTATAAGAGAGATCCTCCTCCTCCCAGTGATATCTTTTTTTTAGAATAAGCCTTGGGAATCTTGAATGGAAATAAAACAAAGTGATGATCTATTTCTACCATGATAGATGGTGAAACCAGATTGTTGTTTAAGTTTATTTAGAATATGATTAGTCCAAGAAAATGAGATTTTTCTACCCTCAAATATCAAGTTATATTTTTGATACATCTTATGAAGAATGGACACACGATTAACCTGTGTAAGTATGTTACACTTCATATGTGTGTGTTGATTAAGGCAACCTCAAAGTCTACTTCCTTATTATAATCAAGGTTAATATCTTCTATACTGTATTCTAAAGAAATGGTTGGACCAAATAAAGAAGTTATCAAGGACTGTGAATTCTGTATCTCAAAGGTTACATTCAAAATACTGAAAATTAGTTAAAATCCATGAAAAAAGGCTTGGGTGGAGGATAATGAAAGGTTGTATGAAAAGTTTAATTCGGTTGAGCATTCTTAAAAAACTAAGGACATATCTGATCCTAGTTTGGAACCAGATGAAATTGTTGACTATACTTTTGAAGAAGAAGAAGATGAGGTTGTTGCACCTACAGGGGAAACTGTATTAGACAGGGAAGATAGTGGACCTGTTCCTCAAGACATATTTGATAAGAAAGTACCTGTTCCTAAAGAAACTTTTGATTTGGAAGAAGAACTTACTTCTAGAGAAGAGTTTGTTGTTAATGTAAGGGAAAGGCTGTTCTGGAAGAGCATCTAAAAGAAGAACTTTCTCTTGAGAAAGAAGCTACTTTTGAGGAACACCTAGAGGAACAAGATGATCCTGAGATTATCCTATCTACTGAGGAAAGAATGGAGAAATCCTTTCAGCTGGCTATAAAAGAAATGGGTGAAGCTATTGGAGATGAAATTTTGAAAACATATAAAATAACTGAATCTCTTAGTCCTATGAGAGATGCACTTGTTGAGGGGGAGCAGCACCCTAGTCTAGAAAGTGTTGAAATTCCTAACCCCATTGATCAAGGCACTTTGGACACCTGGTACAAGTTCCCTAGCTACTTTGATGTGAATGATAACCAGGAAGCCTCAGTTAAAGGCATAGACCTGTCTACTATGTTTCAATTGAAACTGATATCTTCTCTTGAAGTAATCTTGAAGTAATCTATGAAAAGGAACCCGATCCTATCTCAAATCCTATTCCTAAACCTTCACACAAATCTCTTACTTTTGTGAGTTAGAATGATCTGAAATCCTTTGAAGCTACTTTATTTGCTGGAGTTGAAAATATCATGAACTCTCAACCTGCTCCTGTAACAAACCTAAGTGAAAGAGATTCTTCCCTTCTATTAGAAAATATCATATGGAAGATTCATCAAAAAATGATTCATGAAATTCAAGAGGTCATAATTGAGAACAAATAACTGAGTGATGAAGTGTAGTCTCTCAGATAAATGGTTGATGATATGCAGAAAGTGTTGAAATCAGGACCAGATCCATTTTCTCATCTTATTGAGGATGTTAGTGGTCAGATTCCACATGAATTTTCCTCTTTGATTCAACCAAACCTAACTTCCTTAGCTGACAAGGTGGCTGATAGAAACAAGAAGATAGTTTAAGAAACAAGTGAGCTTGTTATTGGTCTCAAAAAATTGACTGATGAGTATAAGGGATGTCTACAAAAAATTCTGAATCAACTAAAGTCCCTCAATTCAGCTTTTATAGCCTCTAGTGGCTCTGGAAAATCCTCTCAACCCTTTGATAGTGATCTTCTCAGAACTATTTTTAAGGAGGAACTTCAATCATTACTAAGTGGCTTTGACAAGGAGATTCTGTCTATGCTTGTCAAAAATAGAGGCAGAGTCCTTGATTTGGTAAGGATTCATTCAAATATTTCAAATGATGCTTAGTAAGAAATTACTAAGAAGGTGTATTTATACTTCAATAAGATTTTCTCTAAGCATTATATGAAAAATCATTTCAAGTACCTTGTAGAGAATTTGAAAATTCATCATGTCACTCAAGAACTCAAAACTCAAGTTCAAAAGTTTAAAGCTTTCACTCTTTTTTTGGAAAGGTTCATAGAGAATAAAGATGATTTTGAGAAAGCAATGCAGTATGGTGGTGGGATTATTGCTGACTTCATTAAGTTATTGAGGCCTTATCTTCATGTCTAGAGCACTGATATTATGGATCCTACAGTTGTACCCATGTGACTTGGTTTGCCTCCTTCCTTATCCATTTCCTTTTCCTATACCTATATGTCTATCTCTGATTCATATCAGACTTGTTATCCTTGACCAAAAATTACCTCAGTATTCCACCAAACCTACCTTGGAACCCTCTGTTTTTGAAGGGCTCCCTCTTCCTTCTTTGATAGTTGGTTCACTCCCTTATTCAACTTCTACCTATACTCTTATGGCTCCTCCTACTGCTGCTGCCAAGGGCAAAGAGAAGATAGCCAGTGCTGAATAAAAGTGAACATAATCTTTTTATAGGGATATTTTGTATTTTTTTGTCTACTGATTGTAATGTCACATCCTTATCCATCTAATGCACTATGCACTCTTATTTTCTATTCTCTTATTTACTTTTGTACTCTTTTTGATAATCCCAAAAGGGGGAGAGACATGTAGACACATACACTAAGGGAGATATAACACACTAAGAAAAGATATCTCACTCATATGATTTGTGATCATCAAAAAGGGGATATTATTGGACTCCTCATATTTTAATCATGTTTTAATGATAAAAAATTGTTACTCCTATTTAATCTATCTCATATCATGTGTAGATATTCTTGGTTTCTTTATGCTTCAAATAAATTTTCTCAAGATCTTGATTCCTATAAATCATTACTGATTACTGTAAACTATATTTAACGTTGGTCTATAGTGATTTATTTTATGAATGATTAAGTATAATTAATTCGGTTAATATTACTGCTTAAGTCTGTATATAAATATTTGGCTAATTCTGAGAAACCATGAGTCTGCCATCGGTTCTAGTTTTCTAGAAAATGACCCAGACACCGTGACCCAGACTTTGTGACCCATACATCATGACCAAACCCTGTGACCAGACACCGTGACCAGACACCGTGACCAAAAATCATGACCAGACCCCGTGACCAGACACTATAACCAGACACCATGACCAAAAACCATGACCCAGACACTATGACCTAGACACCATGACCAGACACCGTAATCAGTTTCAGATCTAATGAAGTCTGTGACACCGGTTCCTTGCTAAGACACCGTTCGAATTTTGGAGAAGGACCAGACATCATGATCCTAACACCGCATCTGTACTGATGGTTCCTGATCTTAAAAAAACTATGCCATCATGACTGTCTCACCACTCAAAGGAAAAAAAGAAGACACCGTTTCGTGGTGACACCATTTCCAAGTGACACTGTTTCTATACAGACTATGAAACCATTCTTTAATCTATTTTTTGTTTTAAATTTAATTTCTAACAGTCATATTTGAGTCTTTTAAATGCACTGACATAATTAATATTTCTTTGTAGACATTTCACCTGACAGTGCGAGGTACTAGATGCAGGATGCATGCATCCTATCGGTTCCAACATATGCAATCCAAAAATAAAAAGAAAATCATGGCCCTGAAACAAGAGACGTGTAGTAGTGTGTAGTAGAAGCATGAGAGTTCTTGAAAAGTGGACCGATACATGCACCAATATACATCTGAAGAACACATGAAGCATTCTAAAATCAAAAAGATAGAATACCACATATCGGTGCTAAATCATATTTGCAATACAAACTCCACGAAGAACACGAGCTAGATATAACTAGAAACCAGTGCACCAGACTTACGATACTCTGTTTCTCACAAGAGGAATCGATACTTTCATATGCTTTATCCTAGAAGTCCATAGCTGCATATAATAACACCCAGAGAACTTCTAACCTTATCTCATCATATTTTCTCTATTTTAAATTGTTTTTAGCTTTCAAGCAGTGTGTGTGTGTCTGTATTAAATACATACACTGTCTCCTGCATTAAACTTAAGGATAAAAGATATCCTTCCTTTAATATCTTTTTACACTTGTTTACTCCCTTGGATAAGTGTGTAATAGGTCCTTGTGTGATTTGATTGTTTTTACCCATGAAGAACTTTGGAAGAGGTCGTGTGACCTAGAAAATCCTGTGCACTGTTGTTTACCCCGATCCAGGGTGTGTATAAAGTTTATTAATATAAACTGCTTGATGGAAGGTGATCACCAAGTGGATTGGATTAGGTCTCGTCTTGAGACTGAACCACTTGCTTTATCCACTGTGTTGTTTAATTTAGTTTTTATCTATTTTACTATATAATTCAGAAATCACTAGATTTACTTTGATAGTTAATCTTTGATATAAGTTATAATTATTTTTCATTATTAGAATAACTTCAAAAGTAATATCAATAACTTATATTTAGATTAATGAGAATTAATCAATCTCATGAGAAGTTATTTGAATAGTAAAACTTTCATAACCATATTACCTTAATTAACTGGGATGTATTCAATTTTATTGAGGAACCTTTTTAAGAAAACATTTTAACATAAATTTTTATAGATACTAAATTCACCCCCCTCTTAAGTACTCTACTCCGACCAACATATAGTTTTTTATTTTCATTTATTTTGTAATAGTATTATGAAATTTTATTATATGTTAGTTTTATTCTTCATCCCATTCTCTCATAGTTTTTATCTTTTGTGTTTTCCACTCCGTTCTTTCACTGTGATCTATTATTATCATGATCATGAGTAACTAACCCAAGGAAGTTACCAGGGGATATATATAGTGTTTAACCCAAGTCATTTCACATTATTTTTTTATGTTTCCTATTTTCTTAGAGTTAGGACAAGGGGGATCTTAGTGAGAAATACACCATTGTGTCTCCACTTTTCACTAAAGGCTTAGCTTTCATTTCTGTAATATTCTTCCTTGATCAAGGAGGTGGATGTGCGGTATCTCATAAATTGTTTAGTGTACTATATATTCACAATGATAGGAAGAATAGGATGTTCATACATATGATGGAGCATGTTCATTAAGTAAATTTAAAACTAATAAAGAGACAATTAAGGTTAACTCTGGATAATATTCAGGGAGGATCTCCTTTCTATCTAACATCATTTTTTCTGCATTTATTGTGTTTGCATTGCATTTGAAAGTTTAATTTTAGTTTTTCATTCTCCATTATCAAATCTCTATTTATATTCATTTTATTTTATATATAAAAAAATATAAAAAAAGTGAATTAGAAGTAGTGAGTTATTTATCATAAAGGCTCCTCAAGAGATCCACCTAGGTCAGCCACTTTGTTGCACTTAGTTATAAATATTTTTGAGAGTACACACGACAATGCTTCAACAAATTGGCACCATTTTTGAGGATTCAAGTGGTATTCTTTCACTTTTTTTATTCATATTTTTTAAATAATTTTCCTTTCTTTAAAAAAACATGAAAAAATCATAAATTTCAAAAACAATAAAAAAATAATCTCTTTGTTCATGATGTCTTTAAATTCTAAATTTTATGCATGGAATGATAAATATTAGGATACAGAAGAAGTTTATAATGATCTTGATGCTAAGTATCAAATGATTAGTGATGTAGTGGAAAAATTCGAGAGCCAAATAGAGGTTATATTTGAATATGTACATGCATGTTAAGAGAAACCCAAACATGAACCTGACCCAGAACTAGAAAGAGTGGTGAAAGAGATTTCATTGATCATTTTTTTGTTAAAGAACCTAATGAGGGTGAGAAAGATATTCTTAAAGAATTAATAACATCATCCTGCACTCAAACTTTGCTCGAGGATGCCCCTCAAGTACACATGCAAGCTGATTTACTTATGGGAGATCAACAATTTTTAAAAGAATACTGGAATCACATTATTGAAGATAACTTGAAACTGAATCATTATACCTATCTATTGATTTGTAATATGAAATTTATTAAGATTAACCTACTAATATTGAATTTATAATGTTCATACCAAAAGAGATCAATTTCCTTACTAACATAATTGAAAGGGAAGACTTCTTAATTGATTCATCATGTTTTAATCTTATTCAAGTTGAATTATTTTCTAACTTTCCTTTTCCTGAAATTTATGACATAACACAAATGGTGTAGGAACTGGATGTTAATTATGAGACCACCCAAGTGGTGGAGATCAAAGATTAATATCCATAGGATATTTTGGTGGTGAGAATACCTCCTCTACAATAACTTACATACCATATGTAGGAAACCTCATAAGTCAATAGGGAGCACCCCTATTTTATTTTCCCTCCCACTCTTGAACTCAAATTATATCATTATTATTACTTAGGGGTTGGGAAATTTATTATATTATTTTGGGTTCTCTAATATCTATGTTTACTTATGGACATTGAGAAAAGTCACATGTGGTGGTTCATCTCAACGAAACCACACCCACCTTCTGATTAGGGATAATCCACTACAACTACCTAACTAGGGGTAGTAAAAACCCAGCATCTTCTTGGGGGTCTAAACCAATAATTATCCCTTTTATATCCCTTTTATATTTATTTTTTATTTATTTTTCTAATTTATTTTCATTTCTTTCTTGTAGTTTTAAAGTGGTAGCATCTAAGATATTAACTTAAGGCTGCCACTAAAAAATAAATTAGGTTGTGTCTTTCATTTTCTTTATTTTATTTACTGCTCAATATAAATTCCATGTGAAAATTTATCTTGATCTGATTTGAGATAAGAAGAGTTTATTAAATGTAATAAGTGTGGGGGAGGGATTTCAACTTGTTTGTAGTAATTTTCTATGTGCTTTCATTTTATTTTTCATGTTTTATTTTTCTGAATTTTTCATGCTTTCATTTTTTGTGTGTTTTTAGGAATCTTGATCTGAATTGAATACTTTGTAAAATTCAAACCATATTGGTGTTTTTGGACAATTTATTTATTTTTATTATTTGAGGATTTAAATTATTTCTGATTGGATTTTGTTTCTTGATTTCCGATCTTTTCATTTTATGAAGTTTGATTGATTGCGAAACTCATATGCATTAGTACTATCCAAATTGAATACCTTTCCCAACCCGAGAGGTTTCTAAACCTATTTGACATCTTATTAAAGTTCTCCTTATCTTGAGAGTTTTGAGACATGTTGTGTGATCCAAAAATTACTATTTTATATTTTTCAAAGATGTTGGAGTTCATGGAATGTGTTAAGTATGATTAAGGCACCACCTTGAAAGAACTTTTTTCATTGAACTCTTATTTTAGACTACCTTTTCATATGAACTTATTTAAGACCCTAGTATTCATGAAATACCTTATTATTAAGACACCTTAAAATCCATTTATCCATTTCCAACCTTCTCTAGAAGTTAAATTCATGATTATTGTTGAAATCAAGTAGGGGGAGGGAGTAGATGAGCATTATTTTACTTTCTTTAAGAATCTATTTGAGATGAATTAAAAGTGTTTACATATTTATTAATTCTTGGGTGGAAGAAATTTCATGATCGGAACATGTATGGGTGGACCAAAATATCATTACACATATGGGATGGTTGTTCACCAATTTTTGAAGTTTAAAATCTGCTTCTCTTTTCCTAAAAAACATGATTCTGAAGAGAAATCCATATCTTAATTCAAGAGGAATGCTACAATTGGGGAAAAGAGGAAATAAATTCATTGATTATAAAATTCCAAGTGATAAATTCACAAAGAAAGAGGTGTTTGGAGGTGAATAATTTTTGATATGATTGAGGAGTACACCATTCTTGAGCAAAACCATTTTCATGCATTTACTTCACTTTAGAGCATAACCCTCCTCATTCCGCCTCAAATGATTTTACATTTAAAACATACCAACACTCAGTCTTCGAACAAACCATTAAAAATTCCTCATGATTTACACATTTGTGACTCTATTAAGTGGATATACTAGTAGGATTTTAAGCCTATGGAGATCACACATGTTCTTGAGAATGAGAAAAACTCCACATTAAAAATCCATTGAGTAAGGAGAGAAATATTTTTCCAAGGAGGTAGGTACGACATGCATGTGAGGAATAACATGATATTGAATGGATTATTATGATTTTTTTTGGATTTATGTAATTTTTATTCATATAGTAGGTATGATATTTTCCTTGATATGATAATTGAGTTGTGTTGTCATTTATGCTTTAGGAAGTTTTTTTTGACTTTGATATATGATGATTTCTCATGAGTGTAATGTTTAAGTGTGATATAATTTATAGAACAAATATTTTCAATTATTTTATTCTGAATTTAAATGATTTTAATCTCACCAATATTTTATTTCAAGTGAAATTGTCACATTTTATAGTTTTTGAAGTATTTTGATCTTAATTGAAAAAATGGCTTATTTTAGAATTTAATAGTTTTAATTTATTTCAATGTTTCAGACATATATTTTTGTAAAATGATCAAAATTAAACAATTTTTATTTCATAGGTTTCTATGTTATATTTGATTCATTTTATCCTTATGTACCCAAAGCTAAATCAACCATTTGAGGGCCCAAATCCAGCTCACAATTCCAGCCTTGAAATCTATGCACAGATCTAGAGAATTTTATTATTGGGACCATGTATCATAAAATAACTAATAAAATGATCTTAAATTAAACATCATAAAAGTTTAAATCTGTATAAAAAAATTTAATTAAGATATACACACCTTAATCCTTCATTTACAAGGCCATAAATTCCTTGTAACTCATTGCATTGGAATATAAACAGTCAGCCTGGGTAGATAAAATTTCCTAATTCAAATAGCCATAACTCCTACATACGGTGTCCATTATAGCTTAAATTTTTATATTCTATGCATCTAAAGTTGAGTAAAAAATTTCAATAATACAAATTTTCATAATTCATCTATTAATTATGTCTACCATGCACATAAATTTAGAGGATGATTTTGGATCCAAATATTTCACTCCCTTGACCTATAAAAGTGTGTCCCTTCTTCATTTTCAAGGGGTTGGAAACTTGGGGATAGTCTTGGTTGGAAATTTTTTGTAGTTTTTTAGCTTCATTTATGTTGTAATATTATTATGATTTTTTATATTTTATTTTCCTTATTCATCTAATTCTCTCATATTTTTTTATCTTTTGTGTTTTCCACTTCGTTCTTTCCACTGTGATCTATTATACTCATGATCATGAGTAACTAACTTGAGTAAGTTCCTTGGGGATATATAAAGTGTTGAACCCAAGTAATTTCACATTCATGTTTTATGTTTTCTATTTTCTTAGAGTTAGGCCTAGGGGGATATTAGTGGGAAAGGAACCTTTGTGTATCTACTTGCCACATGAGGCTTAGTTTTTACTTCTGCAATATTCTCCCTTGATCGAGGAGGTGGATGAATGATATATCGGAGATCGTTGAGTGTATTTTACATTAAAAATAATTGGAATAAGGTAATTTTCATGCATATGATGGATAATTTTCATTAATTAAATTTGAAACTAATAAAGAGATGATGAAGTTTCACTCTGGATAATCTCTTGAGAGGATCTCCTTTCTGTCTAACATCATTCTGTCTGCATTCATTCTATTTGCATTGCATTTTCATGTTTAATTTTATTCTTGAATTCTCATTTCTCAAATCTCCATTTCTGTTCATTTTATTTCATAAATAAAAAATAAAAAATAAAAAGTGAATTATAAGTAGTGATTGATTGATTGAAAAGGCTCCTCAAGAGATCGACCTAGGTCAGCCACTGTGCTGCACTTAGTTATAAATATTTTTGAGAGAGTTCATGAAAATATTTCATCATATACCATTGGTTCTAATTGAGCCTCAGAGAGGTATCCTATGTACCCTGTGTAGAAGATAGTGATCAAAACTCCCATTGTTCAGAAGAAGAAAGGGGTCTGTAGTTTATTGTCATTCAGGACGAAAGTGAACCGATGTGAAGTGGTCGGGACTGACGAATGTTAGGATTGAACCTTGAGGAGTCTTTCTACATACCTTGTTGAATATAGGTATCAAAGTACATGTAGTTCTAGAAAAGAAAGAGGCATGGGTATTACACATGGTTAGTATCCCATAGACATATTGGGGCTTACGCATGGTTATTAGCCCAAAGACATGGTGGGGATTATGCATGGTTAGAAGCCCAAAGATATACTGGGGATTACTCATGGTTAGAAGCCCAAATAAATAATGGGGCTTATGCATTGTTTGCATCCCAAGTACATTCTAGGTCTTACGCATGGTTAGCAGCCCAAAGAGGATGTCACAATTGTTTCTTTCTCTAAGCCCACGTGAGTCATGCTCAGTGTGAGGAACAAGAGGTAGCAGTGGACCTAAAAATCATGTTGTGAAAATGCATCCAAGAGGGATGGTGAAGACTATGACTTACTCTAAGAGGGATGCATGAGGAGGGTGACCTGACATATGATGAGGATATGACCATTGCACAGGGAACACCCTATCAGGGTGTGTCGGGGATTATGTAAAGACTGCCTAAGGTGCACATAGAGACAAATCCCAAAGGTAAAGATAAGGTGAGAGAGATCTAATGATCATTATCATTAAAATTCTTCCAGTCCTATCACACATGTGGTGATCACAGTTTAACGTCATGTGTTGAGGAAAAGGGGTGCTTGGTAGTTTAACGTTATACAGCTCAGATGATGAGGACTCACTCCTCACCCCTTGGACTTACATAACTTGTACCAACCCACACTTGGGGGAGGTAAGACACAAGAAATTCCATCTAGGACTGAGATGGAGGAGTTTTCACTCTAGGGGATCATGTTAGTGTGTCTATGAAAAGAATAAATAGCTATTAGCGTGCCTATATGAAGAAGCATGAGGTAGGGAAACACAACATGGAAAACCACTCGAGGGACCTTGAAATCACTTCATATGATCCTGGAGGGTTTCACGGGAGAGGGGTTCAAGAAGAATAAAGACTCTCTAAGATGGGATTCATGAATAGAGGGAGCTTCATGAAGCATGGAAAAAGGGATCTCTGTGAAGGGAGGAGCTTTGAGAAGCATGATGACCCAACCTAGGCATGGAGTCTACATGTTCTTAAAGGGAACTTCATCAAGGATGAATGCTATGCAATGTACCGAGTTCCCAAATGGGTCTCCTACCTTCGTGATGGCTGTTGGGATTTGTGAAGGGCATCCCCTCTTGAAGTAGAGGGAAAATTGAACAAAGGGAAAGATGGTTTACGATACTCAAGTACCTTGGGTGATTCATTTTATCACTGGTTGGTGAAGTAAAGGGTGCTTCAAGAATCGAGAGTTCGGAAGGTGAAAGGTTAGGGTAATAATGGTTATGGGGTGGGGGGGGGGGTGATCCTTCTATTTATAAGAAATGGGGTATTGTGATTCTCGGAAGCATGCCACAAAGGAAACCGAGCTTCACAAATGGAGGCAGATCTGTCAGAATCACAGAGGCTTTCATCACAACTACGTGAGGGTGGCGTGAAGATTGTAAAACTCATGGAGGCTTCCATCATAGGTTTAGTGGTGCCTACAAAGATTTTCAGACATTCAGAGGCTTCCATCACAGATTCATGGTGGTATCGCGGTGGAGTACATTTTTCCTAATTCACACCATTCATAGTGATGAGGTTCTTTGTGATAGTGCTTCATGAGGTAGCCTCCTTTTGGTGATTTTGGGGTCCCGTAAAGGTCTAATGTTATCCTAAATAGTGTAGAACTTACTTGATTTGTCTTTGGCACAAATTTTAGTTCCAAAAAATTCCCCCTATCAAAATGGGATTCAAGGAAAATGGAGGGTCATATTATGAGGTTAGATCACTGAAAATATGTAAACCACGAAGCTGGATCATGATGATGGCATACAGAGCGCATGGGAGGATCTTCATGAAGCTCGTGATGGATGTGGGTTCCATGAAGCTCAGGGTTCCACTGCCTATAAATTTAGTGCGAGGCCCCCTATTTTGTCCACATACTATCTCCACAAACTTGTTCTTGTGCTTTAAAAACACAAAGCTCCAGCACCCCCGTGAATGCTCTTTGTGAACTAGATTCCTTGGATCGGTGCTCTGCAAATAATTCTTAGAGAATTGGTGAGTCGTGATCCTATGTTGCTCTGGGAAGCACACCATGTCCTTCAAGGCTTCATGACCATGTGCTCCATGAACGTTCTTTGTGAACATTCTCCCTGAACATGATCTATGAATAGAGTAGAAAATCACTAAAGTATTGGAAAATATGACCAATATAGAATCTTCTTGGGAGGTTCTTGCGGATCATGCTCAAAGGGTGGACATGATGAACAATGTCAAGACTGAATAATGCATACAGAGTCATTATGATCATGAGTCTCTGGTGGAGATACTGACGGAGAGGAAAAAGGAACACCCCCTCTCCAAGAGGTTTATATTGTATGGATTCAGCCTAAGGGATGACGTTTCCATCCCCAAAGAGAGTAGGGATGAACCAGGATACTGGTTTAGGGGAACACCTTGCCAATATTAGTTGTTCAGGGATACTGATGGCCATACCTAGAAGGAGAATATGCCAATTACTGTCAACTGCCTTTGCAACCATGTCAATAATTTTGATGGAAAATCACTGCAACCAGAGGTATCTCCACTGCAATAACACACCCTTTTCAAGGAGGGTTTATGGAACCTAGAAAAAGGGTGGAATGATAACTATGATCTTCTCTAGTGGGGGAAATTCATGGATGTATGGGACTGGTACTACTAGGTTTGCACATATTGTGATGAATTCAAAGCATAGATGAGGTGGGTAGGACTGTAAGAGGCTGCATGGGCTTCTCAATTCCACATCTACCAACTGAAACACATAATTCCAGAGCTGATGAGAAGTTAGTCATCAAGGACCAACGCGTTTCATCTTCATCACGGGGAGGTCGGAATCATCCTCTAGGAACTCCACCATATTTTAGGGATTCTAATCCTAGGGGAAATGTGTGATGATTTCCTCCCTGTGAAGAATACATGGGAGGACCTAGAACATATTACACAGCTGGAGAAGACGAAGATAGACTTGGTGTCAGGTGATAATAAATATCCAATGAGGGATGCCCACTTCAAATAGTGGTTCATACATTTCCCAAATTCTCCCTTAGAACATCCTACTGAGGGAGATGAAGCACTGGGGAAACTACCAACGAGCCCCACCTATCCAAGGGGACATCAACGTAGCAAGTAAGGTTCTTATTAGAGAAACTTGGAAGACAACCAATGGAACATATGGGGGTATAATGTCAACATTGAGTAGAAATTGGTGGTTAGGTTGGCTGGGTTCATCTATGGACTCATTTGTGGATGTATTTTTCCATTCAGGGATGCACGCATGGGTGCATAGACAAGCACATTTATCATGGAGTCCATGCTGGCTATGGGGAAACACATCAACCTTGGGATCCCAATGTTGGTATAAATGTACAAGGTGTTGTGGAACATTATTGAGGGTAAGAATCTAAAATGGGTATGTGTACCAATCCAATTTTTCTATGGCTGGATAGAATCACACATGAGGGAATATGAATATCTGAACCCCATTTCTCCTCCTGAGTCAGATTTTCGACTGACCATTCTGAATACAATGGAGAGTTTCCCAATAAATCCGACCTCACTAGCATCGCTGAGCAATGTCTAGAGGTTGGACCAATTCAATTTCCATCCATTCCTACCACCAACAAGAGTATTAACTGATAACGTTAAGGGAACTGAAGAGAATAAATCATATTTTATGGCCTTTTTAGGTGGAGTTCTAGTATCACATGTAGATTGTGAGCTTATCTGTGATCTATACACTCCACATTTCTTTGTAAGGCAATTATGGTGCATGTAGAGGTTTACTCCAAAATTCTACTTGGGGGTATGACATGAGGATCACCCATGTGTGATGAGGTAGATGTGGATCGTGTTTAGATAGGAGGATGGTAAGATGTAGAACGATCTGCCTCTGCCTACTACCGCTTATAGGATAATTGAAGAGTATGAAAAGGGATGGGAGGAAGCTTACCCAGGGGATATGCTGAAGTAATGAACTTACCATGTTGATTATGGGGTTCCCCCTCAACCTTGAGGTCGGGGTCAGACAATGGAAAGAACACATCGTGGTGGTAGGGACGATTCACATTGCAGTGGTGGAGTTTCAGTGGTAGTAAGGTCGGTAATTCCAAGGATTACAATGAGTGGAGGTAGAAGGTAAGAAGAAGCAGTAGATCCACCTATCCCAAATGAGAAGAACCGAGAGGAAGGGAGGCCATCAAGAGGATTCTGCAACATACCCAATCAAGATCCTAGGAAGTGACTTTGCTGTGTGGACATAACTGAAGACGACGTCTATCCGGAGGCTTGGGAAACCTAGTATGTTAACAGGAAATTCTGTATTCCTTCTGAGATGTGGTACTAACTCAACCAATTTGTACTGGAACTTCCGAACATCAGCTATGCCAAGACCATATTTCTGGTTTCTCAAATGAAGAGGGAGTGATATGTGGATGAGCTTGAAGACTTAGTGCACTCCCCCCATGTCCAATGATAGATCATGGTAAAGGTACTACTTAATTGAACGTCTCCACAAAAACTATCTACTAATGAGATAGAAGAGAGATTCTCACTGCCTAAGGGATCATAAGAGTGTTGGAGATAAGATTCCAACAAAGGGAACCCTCTAGAGGAAGGCGAGATTGCGGCCTTAGAGTTGAGAGAAATTTCCAAAATTCTTAAGGTAAGATCTAAGTCATTCCTTTGCACTATGATCTTACTCATGTTATCCAGGTTTCTCAACTGAAATTTGTTCTGTATAGGAGATACTTGCACAAAAAACCCCTCCCCACATGGCAATGGACGTAGAGGGATAGGCTCTATGGCCTTCATCGAGAACAATAGTGGGCGCAAGGACCAACAAGATTTCAGAAACCTGGGTGACCATTCCAGAATCCTTATAGTTCCTGAAATTATATGGGGGGATATGTCTTGGGATTCCAATGGTAATGACCTTGGGATGTAATCAAATATTCAACCTTTGTAAGTTCTCTTCCTTGTAGAGTCATAACTATTGTCCATCAAGCCAGGCCAATTGACACTGTCTTTTTCTGGATAGTTCTTCAAGCAGTGGACATACTACTAGTGAGGATCGATAGGGGTATGAGAGTGAAAGGTTCTGTCATGGGCGCTTTCAAATGATATGTGATTGTTGAGTACTTAGGTGCAGTAGAGTGGCTGACCAAGGTCGTCTCTCAAAGGAGGAAGTAAAATTAACAACATATTAAAGATATTTTTAAAATAAAATAAAAGTAAATAAGAATACTAATTAAAAGGATTGGTTTGTTTATCATTTATAAATATAGAATAATTTTACTGGAAGAAGATTGTATTTTTTTGTTTTTATTTTTGAAATGAAGTTCGATTAAAATAACACAACAAGAAGATATTTTTTAGAAAATATTTAAAAGGTGTAATCGATCTAACTCTACATATTCAAAAATTTATTAATCATTATAATTTAAATTAATATCCACTTAATTATTATCCATTAATTTTTTAGATCTTAAACCCTATGAGAATTAACTTTACCACAAAGATGAAGCGAATTTAACCCTAGGATAACTTCAGAACATGCAATTGCAACACCCTGCTTTGATTGATGTTCTAAGGTTAGCTTATGATCAGTAGTAAATTAAGGGACAATTACTCTCTATAAATTATAATTAATTGAGTTTATAGATTATATTTTAACATTACAAATTAATCCCGTATGGTTTTGTATTACCGATTAAGGTTGTACTCTCACAATTCACACAATTTCTGACCTCACGTGATTTGTGTTAATTGTTCAATTTCTTGCTTAGTTTCAATTAAATCAAAAAATATATTAATAGATCATACTATGTTAATTAAAATAAATCATTTATTCAAAATAAATGAATGAATAAGGATAGAGGTTAATCTATTACTAAAAAAACTACTCTTCCATGGGCAGTGTAGTCATCGTAGAAATGTAATGCAAGTGAAAAGGTTTAGAAAGGGTATAACCCAATATTGTTTCTACTCTTGATTCCAGACCAAAGAGGAAGAATAAATAAAAAGAGAAATGAACAAAATAGAAAAAAATAGAAGAAATTAAATAATAACTAATGAGTTTATTATGAAAACAAAATTATTACAACACCAAGAATAAGAACAAGGAGAAGAATGAGGATTCATTGAAGGGATTGTTTTTTCAAGAGCTAACCTTATTGAAATGGTTGGAGAATTAGAGTGGATCCACTTATCCTCTACCCTAAACTTTCAAATGCACATCCCAAACCTTCCAAATGACAAATCACCAATTTATAGAGTGGAGGGGAGGCTAGGTTCAAAGTGGTTTCAAGTGTGAATAGAGAATCTCAACCAAATATTTTAAGCCAACTTTCACCTCCCATTTGACCTCCAAAACACGTGAAACAAATATTCTTTCAGAAGAATCATTTGTGATTTTTTTTGGAGATATCCTCTCAAAATTTATGTCCAATCAAAGCTCGGATGAAGAAGTTATGGCCCAAATACAGAACCTATGTCAAATCTGGTGGGTCCAGCCCACCTTTGACTTCATGGTCCATTTAGTCCAACCAAATGCACGATTTAGCTTCAATGTCCTGAAAAAAAGTTGTATCCCATTAAATAAGGAACACACTTGAAAAATTTCATGTTAAAATAATAAATATAAAAATATTTATCTCCGAAATACAACAGTGCACTATAAAGGCTAAAACTGGAATTTCCATCAAATTTTCAAATGAATCATCTAATCCCAAATATTTTATATATAAACATATTTAACATAATGTGAGGAAATTATATCATTTATTATTAATAAAATATTCAATAAAATTGTGTTTTATCAACTCCCCACACTTACTCTTTTTCACTCCTAGGAAAAACCTCATATCATATATTCGAAAAAATTGTGACAAGATAAGCATATTCTTATTTCTCAATCCACAGTGTAAATATTGGAAAATTAAGAATCCCTTCAAGATTAAATATTAATAAATTTTAAATTCATTGTCTCATAAATTGTGTCAAAACAAAATCTAGTGATATTCATAACACTAATCATAGTGAAACAAGCCACAGTTCTACCATGCCACTAATTCTCCACGTGTGTGTGTGTCAACCATTCCAAGCTCATAAATCCACCCTTTATTCAGTATATTCAGGTCAAGTAAAACAATTATTCTTACCTGGTTTAATTCACCGAACCTGTTCTACATTCCTTTGCAATCAAATTTCAAGACCCACTCACTTAAGCATTCTTGAATGTCAAACCTTAAGATCCGGACCTAGATATCCCCATATGTTGTACATTTCATCACTCCCCTCATTTATTATTATTATTATATTTTTTTAATTTTCACTTAGAAAAAATCTCACACTCAACTCTTAACCCATTTTTGATCTCTTTAGGACACTAATTGTAATAGTTATAATAAGTTCAGAGGTTGATAAAGAGTGGTTTTGACCTGTCCAAGACACAACCCATATTTTTTTTGAGGGCGTACAACATTTGAATAACAGGTACACACACATAGGTCAATTTAGTACAATAATGAAACGAATCAGAAGAGAAATGAATGTTTGGATTAACCAATGATTTTTTACCTAATTTGACTATACCTTCAATTGAGTATGAAATTTTTTTCAAGTCATGGTTGAGTGAAAATTTGTGTGGAGAAATCAATGACACAATTTACTATGAAAAAATATCACAAATAATGAAGTCAAAATCTAAAAGGTTTTATAATGAAAAAACCATTCATATCATCGATGAATTCAATTTTTATAAAAATCAACCCTTGATGATGAAATCTTACTCATTCTTATAATTATACCAATGAATTTTGAAAACATTCATTTTCCATATGTTTCACATGAGAATGTTACATGATATATTTGTTTCTTTTTTATTGATTTTTTTTGTTCTATTATTTTTTTTGAAAATTTTAACCAAAAAATTAATAGAAAATACACAAAAAACACACAAATGAAAATCCTAAATATCTACCCCAAAATGATGTACTATCCCCCACACTTAAAATATTACATTGTATTCAATGTGGACCTATGAGATGATATATGCATATGAAATGTATAATTTTAAATAGGACAAAGAATATAAAAGTGAAAGGGTTAAGAACAACCTGATATGCTCAAGTGATGATGGAGTCATGTAGTTTGATGGAATCTACTCCATCAGTTGGAAGTCCCTCAATGTATTTCTTCAAACGTTGCCCATTGAATATAAATATTCTTCTATTATCCACTTGTGTGATCTCCACTGCACCATAAGAAGAAACATTAGATACAATATAAGGACCTAACCATCTGGAACACAACTTACCAAGCATCAGCTTCAGTCGTGAACTGTAGAGAAGGAATTTATCTCCAACATAAAATTCACTTTTCTGGATTGTTTTGTCATGAGATACTTTGTATTTTTCCTTGTAGATACTTGAGTTCTCATATGAAGATAATCAAATTTCCTCAAGCTCGTGAATTTGCAGCTTCCATTGAAGTCCATATTGGGCCAAATCCATGTTTCATTTCTTTACAGCCCAATAAGCCTGATGCTCAACCTCCACAGGTAGATGGCACGATTTCCCAAAAACTATCTAAAATGAGGACATACCAATGGGTGTCTTGTATTCTATTCTATAATCCCATGGCACGTCATCCAAGCGCTTTCTCCAATCCTTCCTATTCGGCATTACGGTTTTCTCCAAAATTTGTTTCATCTCATGATTTGAAACCTCAGCCTAGACATTTGTTTGGGGGTGGTATGGTGTTGATGTTTTGTGCGTCACCCCATACTTCCAAAGCATGGAATCCAAATTCTAATTGCAAAAGTGTGTCCCTTGGTCACTGATGATGGCCTTCGGTACTCCAAACCTGCAAAAAAATTATGCTTTGAAAAAGTCCACAACAACATGAGAATCATCAGTTCTGGTGGCCTTGGCCTCCACCCATTTACTCACATAATAAAAAAAACCAAAATATAAAAAAAAAGGAACTAGAAAAAGGACCCATAAAATCAATGCCCCATACAATAAAAATCTCACAGAATAGTATGGGTTGTTGGGGCATCTCATTTATCCTAGAAATATTCCCAGTGTGTTGGCAATGAGAGAATGACTTAAAAAACACATGGTCATCATGGAATAATCTAGGCTAATACAATACAGAGTCTAAGACTTTCCTATCTGTTTGTTGGGGTCCAAAGTGTCCACTATAAGCAAGTGTATGACAAAAATGTAAAACAAACTCAAAATAATGATTAGGAACACACCTCCTAATAACTTGATTACTACACATGTGCTAGAGGTATGTATCATCCCAAACATAAAATCTTGACTCACTCTTTAATTTTTGGACATGATGCTTCTTTAAATTTTTAGGTATTTCAGAGGCAACAAGGTAGTTAACTAAATCTGCATAACAAGGATGCATACTTGAGATGGAATAAAGATTCTCATTGGGAAAAGTGTCTTGAAGTGGTACCTGGTCCAAGGTGTTATCCTCTAGTGTGTGAGTAAGACTACTCATGTGGTCTACCACCAAGTTCTCTGACCCCTTCTTGTCCTTAATCTCAATATCAAATTCTTAAAGAAGGAGTATCCATCATATACGTCTAGGATTTGTGTTTGGCTTCTTCAAGAGGTACATTAGAGCTATATGGTCATAAAAATTACTTTAGAGCCCAATAAATATGAAAAAAATTTATCTAAAGAAAATGTAATATCAATAAAACTATTTTACATGGCTGTGTAGTTTGATTGGGTTGAATCCATTGTACTCAATGCATATGCAATCACATATGAACATCCCTCCACCCTCTGAGATAAGACATCTCCAACTGTGAAGTTAGAGGCATCACACATTAATCTCAAAAGGAAGCTCTCACTGTGGAGGCTGTATGATAGGTGGAGTGATACAATTCTATTTTAGATCATCAAATTAATTCCTACAAGAATCATCAAACACAAAATTGGAATTCTTTTGAAGTAATTGTGACATAGGAAGAGAAATATTACTAAAATCTTTGATGAAGATCCGATAAAATATTTCATTCCCTAAGAAATATCTAACATCACACACACATGAAGGATAGGGTAAGGATGAAATAATATATACATTAGATCTATCAACCTCTATCCCAGGTTTCGACACTGCATTCTCTAAGACAATGCCATGCTCTACCATGAAATGACACATTTTAAAGTTCAAGACTAGATTCTTCTCAATACAATGATTCAAAACCTTTCGCAAACTTGAGATACAATCATCAAATGAATACCCATACAATATAAAATCATCCATAAATAACTCCATGAAGGTATCAATAAAATTTGAAAAAATACTCACCATTCATCTATGAAAGGTACCTAGGGAATTGCAAAGTCCAAATAGAATCCTTTAGTAGAAAAAAGTTCCAAATGGACAATTGAATGTTGTCTTCTCCTAATCCTCCATAGCAATAGGAACTTGAAAATATCCAGAAAATCTATCCAAGAAACAATAGTGTGTTTTCCTAGCTAGTCTCTCAAGCATCTGATTAATAAATGGGAGGGGGAAATGGTCCTTATGAGTGGACAGATTTAGTTTCCTATATTCAATACACACACACCAACTGTTTTGTACCCTCATTAGAACTAACTCATCTTTATCATTTTTAACAATAGTGACACCACTTTTCTTAGGCACAACCTGAATATGAATCATCCATCAGAAACCTGAAATGGGATAGATTATACCCGCCTCGAGATATTTTTAACCTCTTTTTTAACAACTTCCAGAAGGGTTGGATCGAGTCTCCTTTGTGGATGCCTAACTGATTTATCCCCATCCTCCAAAAGAATCCTATGCATGCAAATGGAGGGGATACCACCTGATATGTCAGCCAAGGTCTACCCAATTTCCTTGATGTTCTACCTCAAAATATTCAAAAGTTTTTCTTCATGTTCAAAAGGGATATTTTTATCAATTATAACAGGTAATTTCTCACCACTCAAAAAGTATGCGTATTTCAGATTTAGTGGTAATGGCTTGAGTTCCATTATAGGGGGTGATGTATGAATGGAGAAATTGAAGGAACAAAAATATGTGCACGATTAACATTAGTATCAGAATATACATCATCAAAATCAGAGAATAAATCATCAAATCCATTAGTATACTCAATTGCCATGTCATAATCAGAGTGAACATGATCAAAATTAGAATATGTCCATTTAAAAATAAAATCTAAGAGAGTCTTGTGCATTAGAAATAGGTGTGGAAGTATTCTTAGAGATCAAACTAGAACCAATGATCATAATCTCCCTAACAATAGGACAATCAAAATCCATGGGGTTTTTACTTGGTGGTTAAAAATGGGAGATAAAAAAGCAGAATGGTCCTCTGAGGGGTACTTCATGGAGTCCATAACATTAAATATCACAACTTCATCTCCAAACTCCATGGAGAGTGTACCCTAATTGACATTTATGATAGTTTTTGCAATTTTGAGGAAGGGTCTACCTAAGATAATGGGATCATGTGAACTTACCTGATCGTCCTCCATTTCAAGCACATACAAATCTTCTGGAAAGATCACATCTCTTACCCAGACAAGTACATCCTCAAGGACTCCCACTAGATATTCCGTAGCTCTATTTGCCTACTGCAGCACTACTCTCATCAGTTTCAACTCACCAAACTGTAAAGAAAAGAATACAAAGTGAGGCATCACATTTATGGAAGCTCCTAAATCACAAAGATCATAAAAAAGTGAAACTCCCCTATGGTGCATGGGATGGTGAATGTCCCCATATCCTTTCACATTATTGGAATTACTAGAGTTGGTTTAATGAGTGTTGATAAATTTCTTTCAAGATTGATCCTCTCATTTCCCTTGATCCATATTCGATTGGTACAAAGTTTCTTTAAAAATTGGGCATACCTTGGGATTTTCTTGATGGATTCGAGTAGAGGGATGTTGATCTCCACACACTTGAATGTGTTAAAAACCTCTTTTTTCATCGCCTCTTAAACTATATTCTTGGTTTTTAAAAAACCTATTTGGAAAGGGAATGTGTTTATGAGGAACATCATCAATCTTTTTCTTACTTTGTTTCTTTCTCCTTTGGATGCACTTCAGTTAGTATGGAATGTGGCTTCTTCAGAGTTGAGGTGAATCCCGGTGGAACGATAGATGCAAATATATCAGTTTTTTGCTTCCCACTTCTCAATATGATGACAATGAAATTTCACTTAGGATTTGGAGTAGGCTGGGAAGATAGATTTCCAGAATTCTTACTTACTAGTTCATGGAGGGTAGTGGTAATCTGGATCATTTGAGTCTTCAACTCCCTCAGCACTGAAACTTGACTCTTCAGCTCATTCTATTGACTAAGAAAAATTTGTTTCAAAAGTTTATCGGTGTTAGAATATAACTTTGGTTGGGGATTCCATTATTTTTTGTTTGTTGATGCTTGGGATTAAAATCACCTCTAGGGTTGTTGGAAACCCTGCTGGTAAGGTGAAGGCTATTGGAAGTTTTGTTGAAAGGGGGGAATTTCTTGTTGTCTATAGCCATACCTCATGTCCGTTTGATCCTACAACCCTTGGTTATATGTTGGTGAAAAATAATCAAACTTCTTTTGAAGATGTGGCTATTGTTGTTGCTGATATGGTCTCCCAGGGAATACTGCTGCACAATCCTTTGACTCTTGTAACTGGGGGAAACTGTTAGTTGGGTGGTCTGTTTCAGTGCAAATGCCACATGACCTCATAGGAGTGGGTTGGGATGTTTTTTCATCCAAATAAATCTGCCTCACCATAGTGGTCAATTATTCCAACTTGGTATCAATCAAATGACTCTCAAGAGAAGAAGGACTTACCTGATGTACTCCCCTGACATGCAGTGTACCTCGATCGCCAAATTGTTGGGAGTTTTGGGCCATTTTGTTAATAAATAAATGTGAAACTACTGGTGTCTTGTCCACCAATGATCCTCTAGCTATAGTATACACCATGCTCTTATCTATTGGTGTGAGTCCTTCATAGAAGTATTGTATGAGGAGTTTCACAATAACTTGGTGATGTGGGCATCTTGCGCACAACTTATTGAATCGCTCCTAGTAATCATAAATTGACTACCCTTTGGCATTCTTGATCCCCGAGATATCCTTACAAATGGAAGTGGCCCTTGATGCTGGAAAAAATCTTTTCAAGAAAATATGCTTTAAATCGTTCCAACATGTTACATCTTTAGGTTGTAAATAATGCATTCAGTCTTTTGTAGCTCCATCAAGTGAGAACGAGAATGATCTTAGTTTGATTTGATCTTCAGAAAAATTTATTGGTTTAAGGGTTGAGAAAAACACATTAAATTATTTTAAATGTTTGTTTGGATCCTCACCAGATAATCCATGAAACTTTGGAAGAAGATGAATTAACCCAGATTTCAGTTCAAATTATGATTCAATATTTGTGTATGAAATGAAATTTGGTTGATAATTAATATCTGGTGCAACCAATTATCTAATGGTTATATTAAGTTCATTTCCATTATTTTTATCCATTGGTTCTTGTTTTAAATTTTACTTAGAAGTATTTCCAATTTCAATGTTCTTGGAGTGAAGGAAATCTTCAACTGGTTGAATGTTGAAACTTTACATAGACTGAGAATGTCTGATTCGAGCCCTAAGGATGCGTTCAATCTCAGGGTCAAGATTTAAGAGACCTTCAAGATTAGTTCGTGTCATAAATCAAATAAAAATAAAAATAATAAAATTATACCATAATAAAAATGATAAGTTTGAGTTGATGGTCCAAAAAGAAGAAGAAGAAAATAAAATAAGAAGAAAAGAAAAAAATAAGATTGGGTAAAGAAGGAAGAAAGAAGAGAAGAAGAGAACAAAATGTAAAATAAAATAAATAAATCTAATTGGTTGAAATAATTACTTGCCTCCCTGGAAATGAAACCAATTTGAAAGGCACTATTATGGTCACTTTCAAATGATATGTGATTGTTGAGTACTCAGGTGTAGCAGAGTGGCTGACCAATGTCGTCTCTCAAAAGAGGAAGTAAATTTAACAACATATTAAAGGTATTTTGAAAATAGAATAAAAGGAAATAAGAATACTAATTAAAACTATGAGGCTGGTTATCATTTTTAAATCTAGAAGAAGTTTTCTAGAAGAAGATTGTATTTTTTTTTGTTTTTTTTGAAATGAAGTTCGATTAAAATGACACAACAAGACGATATTTTTTTCAAAAAATATTTAAAAGGCGTAATTGATCTAACTATAAATATTCAATCATTTATTAATAATTATAATTTAAATTAATATCCACTTAATTATAATCCCTTAATTTGTTAAATACCAAACCCTATGAGAATTAACTTTACCACAAAGATGAAGTGAATTTATCCCTAGGCTAACTTCAGAACATGTAATTATAGAACCCTGCTTTGATTGATGTTCTAAGTTTATATTATGATCAGTGGTAAATTAAGGAACATTTAATCTTTGAAAATTAGAATTAATTGAGTTTAGGGATCATATTTGAATACTACAAATTAATCCCATATGGTTTTGTATTACCGATTAAGGTTGCGCTCTAACAATTCACACAATTCCTGACCTCAGGTGATTTGTGTTAATTGTTCAATTGATTTATTAGTTTAAATTAAATTAAAAACTCAATTAATAGATCATATTATGTGAATTATAGTATATCATTGATTCCAAATAAATGAATTAATAAGGATAGAGGCCGATCTATTACTAAAAAAATTACTCTTCCTTGGGCGGTGTAGTCATTGTAGAAATGTTATGAAAGTGCAAAGGTTTAGAAAGGGTATAACTAAATCTTGTTTCTAATCTTGATTATATCCCAAAGAGGAAGAATAATGAGGAAGAGAAATGAAAAAAATAGATAAAAACAAAAGAAATAAAATAAGAACTAATGATTTTATTATGCAAACAAAAGTATTACAACATGAAGAAGAAGAAGAAGTAGAAGAAGAAGTTCGTCGAAGGGATCCTTACTTCAAGAGATACCCTTATTGAAATGCTTAGATAATTTGAGTGGATCCACTTATCCTCTTCCCTCAACTTCCCAATTCACGTCCCAAACCCTCCAAATGATAAAAAAACCAATTTATAGAGTGGAGGGGTGGCTAGGTTCAAATTGGTTTCAAGTGTGAATGGTGAATCTCGGCCAAATATTTTATGCCAAATTGCACCGGCAATTTGACCTCCCAAACACGTGAACCAGCTATTCTTCCAGTAAAATGATTTGTGAAAAATTTGTTTGGAGATATCCTCTCAAAATTTGGGCCTAATCAAAGCTCGAATGAAGAAGTAATGACCCAAATACAGAACCAATGTCCAATATGGAGGGTCAAGCCCACCTTTGATTTCATGGTCCATTTAGTCCAACCAAATGCACGATTTAGCTTCAATGTCATGAAAAAAAGTTGTATCACATTAATTCAGAAACATAGTTACAAAATTTAAAGTTCAAATAATAAATATAAAAATGTTTATCTACGAAATACAACAATGCACTATAATGGATAAAACTGGAATTTCCATCAAATTTTCAAATGAATGATCTAATCCCAAATATTTTATATATAAAAATATTTAACACAATTTGAGGAGATTTTATCATTTATTATAAATAAAAAATTCAATAAAAATGTGTTTTATCAACTCCCCCACACTTACTCTTTTGCAATCCTGGGAAAAACCTCATATCATGTATTCGAAAAAATTGTGACAAGATATGAATATTCATATTTCTCAATTCACAATACAAATATAGGAAAAGTAAGAATCACTTCAAGAGTCAATATCAATAAATTTTAAATTTATTTTCTCATAAATTGTGTCAAAACAAAATACAATGAGATTCATAACACTAATTATAGCAAAAAAAGTCATGGGTCTACCATGCCACTAATTCTCCACGCGTGTGTGCACCAACCATTCCAAGCTCATAAATCTGCCCTTTATTCAGTATATTTAGGTCAAGTAAAACAATTATTCTTACCCATTTTAATTCACCAAACCTGTTCTACATTCCGTTGTAATCGAATTTCAAGACCCACTCACTTAAGCATTCCCAAAAGTCAAACCTTAAGCTTCTGACCTAGATATCCCCATATGTTGTACATTTCATCACTCCCCTTATTTATTATTATTATATTTTTTTAAGTTGCACTTAGAAAAAATCTCACACTCAACTCTCAACCAATTTTTGATCTCCTCACGACATTAATTGTAATAGTTATAACAAGATAAAATGGTTGATGAGGAGTGGGTTTTGACCTGTCCAAGACACAACCCATATTTTTTTGAGGGGGTACAACAGTTGGATAACAAGTACACACACATAGGTCAATTCGGTATAGTAATGAAACTAATCGAAAGAGAAACAAACGTATGGATCAACTAATGAATTTTTTTACTATCTTGAATATACCTTTAATTGAGTAGGAAAAATTTCTCAAGTCATGATTGAGTGAAAATATGTATGGAGAAATCAATGATAGAATTTACCATGAACAAATATCACAAATAATGATGTCAAAATCTAAAAGGTTTTATAATTACACAACCATTCATATCATCGATGACTTCAATTTTTATAAAAATCAATCCTTGATGATGAAATATTACTCATGATTATAATTCTACCAATGAATTTTGAAAACATGCATTTTCCATATGTTTCACATGAGAATTTTACATGATATATTTGTTTCTTTTTTTTTTATTTTTTTTTGAAAATTTTAACCGAAAACTTAATAGAAAATATACAAAAAACACACAAATGAAAATTCTAAATATCTACCCCAAAATGTTGTCCCCTCCCCCACACTTAAAATATTGTATTTTCCTCAATGTGAACTTATGAGATGATATATGTACATGAAATGTATAATTTTAAATAGGACAACTAATATAAACGTGAAAGGGTTAGGAATAGCCTGATATGCTCAAGTGATGAATGGGTTATGCAGTGCGATGAAATACACTGCATCAATTGGAAGTCCCTCAATATATTTCTTCAAACATTGCCTGTTGACTGTAAATATCATTCTAGTATCCTCTTGTGAAATCTACACTGCACCATAAAGAAAAAAATTAGATACAATATATGGACCTAACCATCTGGAACACAACTTACCAGGCATCAGCTTCAGTCGTGAACTGTAGAGAACGACTTTCTCTCCAACATGAAATTCCCTTTTCTGGATCATTTTTTCATGAGCTTCTTTGGATCTTTCCTTGTAAATCCTTGAGTTATCATATGAAGATAATCTAATTTCCTCAAGCTCTTGAATTTGCAGCTTCCATTGAATTACAGCTTGGATGAAATCCATGTTGCATTTCTTTATAGCCCAATAAGCTCGATGATCAACCTCCACGAGTAGATGACAATCTTTCCCAAAAACAATCCGAAATTAGGACATACAAATGGGTGTCTTGTATACTACCCTATAATCCTATAGCTCATCATCCAAGTGCTTTCTCCAATCCTTCCTATTCGGTTGCATGATTTTCTCCAAAATTTGTTTCAACTCACGATTTGAAACCTCAACCTAGCCATTTTTTGGGGTGGTATGGTGTTGATGTTTTGTGTTTCACCCCATACTTCCAAAGTAGGGAAGCCAAATTATGATTTTAAAAGTGTGTCTCTTGGTCACTGATTATGGCCTTCGATACTCCAAACTTGCAAAAAAAAATTGTGCTTTGACAAAGTCCACAACAACATGAGAATCATCAGTCCTGGTAGCCTAGTCCTCCACCCATTTACTCACATAATCAACAACACCCAAAATATACAAAAAACCAAAGGAACTAGGAAAAGGACCCATAAAATAGATGCCCCATACATAAAAAATTTCACAAAATAGTATGGGTTGTTGGGGAATCTCATGTCTCCTAGAAATGTTCCTAGTGTGTTGGAAATGAGAGCATGACTTACAAAACACATGGGCATCGTGGAATAAGCTAGGAAAATAAAATCCAGAGTCTAAGAATTTCCTAGCTGTTCATTGGGGTCTAAAGTGTCCACCACATGAAAGTGTATGACAAAAATGTAAAACAGACTCAAACTCATGATCATGAACACATCTCCTAATAACTTGATCACTATACATGTGCCAGAGGTATAGATCATACAAAATATAAAATCTTGATTCAATCTTTACTTTTTGGACTTGATGTTTCTTTAAATTTGTAGGGATTTCAGAGGTAACAAGGTAGTTAACTAAATCTGCATACCAAGGATGCGTACCTGAGATGGAATAAAGATGCTCATTGGGAAAAGTGTCTCAAAGTGGTACCTGGTCCAAGGTGTCAACCTATAGTGTGTGAGTAAGACTACTCATGTGGCCCTCCACCATGTTATATGACCCCTTCTTGTCCTTAATCTCAATATCAAATTCTTGAAGGAGTATCCATCGGATAAGTCTAGGCTTTGCATCTGGATTCTTCAAGAGGTACCTTAGATCTGTCTGGTTAGAAAAAACAACCACTTTGGAGCCCAATAAATATTAATGGAATTTATCTAAAGAAAATATAACATAACGAAACTCCTTTTCTATGGTTTTTTAGTTTGATTGGGCTGAATCTAGTGTCCTTGATGCATAGTAAATCACATGTGAACGTCCCTCCACCCTCTAAGATAAGACAAGTCCAACTGCAAAGTTGGAGGCATCACACATAAGCTCAAAAGGAATCCCCCATCGTGGAGGCTATTTGATAGATGGAGTGGAAAGATGCTATTTTAGATCATCAAATTAATTCCTACAAGATTCATCAAATATAAAATCATAATCCTTTTGAAGTAATTGTGACATAGGAAGAGAAATATTACTAAAATCTTTGATGAACCACTGATAAAATCCTGCATGCCCTAGTAAAGATCTAACATCACACACACATGTAGTATAGGGTAAGTATGAAATAATATCTACCTTAGATCTATCAACCTCTATCCCATGTTTTGACACTACATTCCCTAAGACAATTCCATGCTCTACCATGAAATGACACCTTTCATAGTTCAAGATGAGATTATTCTCAATATAATGATTCAAAACCTTTCCCAAACTAGAGATACAATCATCAAATGAATACCCATACACTAAAAAATCATCCATAAATACCTCCATGAAGGTCTTAATAAAATCATAAAAAATACTCACCATGCATCTCTAAAAGGTACCTAGGGCATTGCAAAGTCCAAATGGCATCCTTCGGTAGGCAAACATACCGAATGTACTAGTAAATGTTGTCTTCTCATGATCATATGGGAAATAAGAACCTAAAAATATCTAGAAAATCCATCCATGAAACAATAGTGTGTTTTCCCAGCTATTCTCTCAAGTATCTGATCAATAAATGGGAGGGGGAAATGGTCCTTGCAAGTGGACTGATTTAGTTTCCTTTAATCTATACACACACACCAACTATTTTGTACCCTCATTGGAACTAAATCATCTTTCTCATTTTTAAAAACAGTGACACCACTTTTCTTAGGCACAACCTGAATAGGAATCAACCACTGGGAACCTGAAATGGGATAGATTATACCTACCTCGAGAAATTTTTTAACCTCTTTTCTAACAACTTCTAGAAGGGTTGGATTGAGTCTCATTTGTGGATGCCTAACCGGTTTATCCCTATCCTCCAAAATAATCCTATGAATGAAAATGGAGGGGCTAATACCTGATATGTCATCCAAGGTCCACCCGATTTCCCTGATGTTCTCCCTAAAAAGATTCAAAAGTTTTTTTTCATTTTTAAAAGGGATATTGTTAGCAATTATAACATGTAATTTCTCACCACTCAACAAGTATGAGTATTTTAGATTTTGTGGTAATGGATTGAGTTCCAATGTAGGGGGTGATGTATGAAAGGAGAAATTGAAGGAATTGAAATATGTGCACAATGAACATCAGTATGAGAATATACATCATCAAAATCAGAGAATAAATCATCAAATCCATCAGCATACTCAATATCCATGTCATAATCACTGTGAACATGATCAAAATAAGAATATGAATCCATTTCAAAATCAAATATAAGAGAGTCTTGTTCATTAGAGACAAGTGTAAAAGTATTCTTAGACATCAAACTAAAACCAATTCTCATAATCTCCCTAAGCACAGGACAATCAAAATCCATGGGGTTTTTACTCGATGGTTCAAAATGGGAGATAAAAAAAGCAGAATGGTCCTATGAGGGGTACTTCATGGAGTCCATAACATTAAATATCACAACTTCATCTCCAAAATCCATGGAAAGTGTACCCTTATTGACATTTATGATAGTTTTTTCATTTTTGAGGAAGGTTCATCCTAAGATAATGGGAGCATGTGAACTTAGTTGATCATACTCCATTTCAAGCACATAGAAATCTATTGGAAAGATCATGTCTCTTACTCAGACAAGTACATCCTCAAGGACTCCCACTGGATATTCCGTAGCTATATTCACCAACTGCACCACTAATCTCGTCGGTTTCAACTCACCAACCTGTAAAGAAGAGAATACAGAGTGAGACATCACATTTATGGAATCTCCTAAATTAAAAAGAGCATAAAAAAGTGAAACTCCTCTATGGTGCATGGGATGGTGAATGTCCCCAGATCCTTTCACTTTTTTGGAATTTCTAGAGTTGGTGTAATGAGTGATGACACATTCCTTCCAAGATTAATTCTCTCATTTCCCTTGATCCCTCTTTGATTGGTACAAAGTTCTTTTAAAAATTTGGCATACCTTGGAATTTTCTTGATGGATTCAAGTAGAGGGATGTTGATCTCCACATGCTTGAATGTGTCCAAAACCTCTTGTTTTCATTTCCTATTTAGCCATGTTCTTGGTTTTTACAACCCTATTTGGAAAGGGAAGGGGTTTAGGAGGAACATCATCAATCTTTTTATTACTTTTTTCTTTCTCCTTTGGCTGCTCTTCAGTTAGTATGAAATAGGGATTCTTCGAAGTTGAGGTGAATCCCAATAGAATGATAGGTGCATATATATCAGTTGTTTGCTTCCCACTTCTCAATTTGATGGCACTAACATTCCCCTTGGGATTTTGAGTAGGTTGGGAAGGTATATTTCCTGAATTCTTACTTACCAGTTCATGGAGGGAAGTGGCAATATGCCTCATTTGATTCTTCAACTCCCTCAGCTCTAAACCTTGACTCTTCATCTCATTCTATTGATTAAGAACAATTTGTTTCAAAAGGTCATTGATTTTAGAATATAACTTTGGTTAGGGATTCCCTTGTTGTTGTTTTGTTGATTCTTGGGCTTCAAATCTCCTCTGGGGTTGTTGGAAACCCTATAGGTAAGGCAGAGGCTGCTGTAAGTTTTGTTGAAAGGGGGGCCTTTGTTGTTGTACAGAGCCATACCTCTTGTCCATTTTATCCTTCAACCCTTGGTTGTATAATGGTTCAAATGAATCAAATTTATTTTGGGGATGTGGCTATTGCTGTTGCTGATATGGTCACTGAGGGAATACCGCTGCACAATCCTCTGACTCTTATAACTGGGGGAAACAGTCAGTTGGGTGGTCTGTTTCAGTGCAAATTCCACATGGACTCATAGAAGTGGGTTGGGATGTTTTTTGAGCCAAAGAAATATTTCTCACTATAGTGGCCAATTCTTACAACTTGGTATCAATCTAATTACTCTCAATAAAAGAAGTACTTACCTGATGTACTCCCCTGACATGCAGTGTACCTCGATCGCCAAATTATTGAGAGTTTTGGGCCATTTTGTCAATCAATGCACCAAAATCTACTGTTGTCTTATCCAGAAATTCTCCTCCAGCTGAAGTATCCACCATTCTCCTCTCCATATGTGTGAGTCCTTCATATAATTATTGGATGAGGAGTTTCTCACTGATTTGGTGATGTGGGCAGCTTGTACACAACTTCTTGAATCGCTCCCAGTACTCATACATTGACTCCCATTGATATTTCTTGATCCCCGAGATATCCTTATGAATGGAAGTGGTCCTGATACTAGAAAAAATATCTTCAATAAAATACGATTCAAATTTTTCCAACATGTTACATCTTCAGGTTGTAAATAATACATCCAGTCTTTTACAACTCCATCAAGTGAGAATGGAAATGATCTTAGTTTGATTTGATATTAAAAAACATTTCTTGGTTTAAGGGTTGAGAAAACCACATTAAATTATTTTAATTTTTTTAGATCCTCACGAGATAATCCATGAAACTTTGGAAGAAGATGAATTAACCCAGATTTTAGTTCAAAGTATGATTCAAGATTTGGGTATGAAATGCAATTTGGTTGATAATTAATATCAGGTGCATCCAATTATCGAATGGTAATATTAAGTTCATTTCCATTATTTTCAGACATTATTTATTATTTTAACTTTTACTTAGAAGTGTTTCAAATTTCAATGTTCTTGAAGTGGAGGAATTCTCCAACTGGTAGAATGTTGAAAATTTATGTAGACTAAGAATTTCTTATTCGAGCCTTAAGGCTACATTCAATCTCAAGGTCAAGATCTAAGATATCTTCAAGATTAGTTAATTTCATAAATAAAATAAAAATTAAAAGAAGAAAATTGGTCCATAATAAAAATGAGAAGTTTGAGTTGATGGTCCAAAAATAAGAAGAAGAAAATAAAATAAGAAGAAAAGAAGAAAAAAAATCAGATTGGGTAAATAATGAAGAAAGAAGAGAAGAAGAGAATAAAATGTAAAATAAAATAAATACCTATAATTGGTTGAAATAATTACTTTTCTCCTTAGAAATGGTGCCAATTTGAAAGGCACTGTCATGGGTTCTTTCAAATGATATGTGATTGTTGAGTACTTTGGTGCAGTAGAGTGGTTGACCAAGGTCATCTCTCAAAAAAGGAAGTAAATTTAACAACATATTAAAAGTATTTTGAAAATAAAATAAAAGGAAATAATAATACCAATTAAATGGATGGTGTTGTTTATTGTTTATAAATCTAGAATATTTTTTTATGGAAGAATATTTTATTTTTTTTGTTTTTATAATTGAAATGAAGTTCAATTAAAATGACACAACAAGAAGATATTTTTTTAGAAAATATTTAAAAGGAATAATTGATCTAACTCTACCTATTCAGTCATTTATTAATCATTATAATTTAAATTAATATCCACTTAATTATAATCCCTTAATTTGTTAAATACAAAACCCTATGAGAATTAACTTTACCATAAAGATGAAGTGAATTTAACCCTAGGATAACTTTGAAACATGCAATCGCAACACCCTGCTTTGATTGATGTTCTAAGGTTAACTTATGATCAGTGGTAAATTAAGGCACATTTTATAACGACCCATACTTTACATACATTGTTAATACTTCGAAATTTAAGCATACTTATTACAACATATAACAAAACCACGAAAGGACCGTATAGGTATAGTGTCTTTAGAAACTGGGAAACATAAACAACTGGTTCATAAAGCGTCTACACTATCTCCCATTTATTTCATCATATCTATAGTCCCTTTTGGAATATCTTACTTAATAACCTTCTTCCTAACCTGGGGAAAGAAAACATACAAAAGGGTGAGCTCAAATGCTCAGTAAGGGTAAACAAAAGAAATATCAATCACATCATATTCATAAGAACATAACTTTTGGAAATCTTAACCTGCAAAAGAGAGCATAATTTCATAACATGGGATAAATCATAGTAGTGAAATGGAATCCCAATAATCATAACATAAAACATGAAACTTTGTGGCATACACACATAATCATAGATAATCATTTCTTATTAGTCAAGACTCATTTCCAAGACTATCTTAGTGGACAAAGTCCATTTCTGAACCGAGTTCACTCCTCGTTTCAGTCCTGTTTCACTGAACCGGTATAACCTACCGTTCCAGCCATTTCTATCTCATGAGATATAAAATCTTTACCCAATGCATTGGAGGGAGATATAGGTCCCACCCATCTCATAATGATACCATTATTATTTGTGCCACAAAATCAGAAAACCATACATCATAGCATAACCCATGTAATAAAAATGGGAATCTTAAACATCGTGACATCATAAAACAATTCATATAAGATAAAGGAATTCATAAAAATATAATTCCATCACAACATAATCAAATCAATGTAATAATAGGGATAGAAACAGAACCCTTTATTATCTTAGATGGAAAATAATTTTGATAAAACACTTGAACTCCATTCTTGAGGAAAATATCCTTTCTGCTTCAAAAACACTTTTCCTTTCTTAACATGTCGTACAATTCCAAACTAAAAGAAGTTGATTAAAAATAAACTTTAAAACTTGTAAAGTAAGCTTCTTGGAAATAATGTCTTAAAAATCCATTCATGCCGTATAAGTTAAAAGAAAACATTCTTCTCGTACTTTTGTCGGAAAAGTCAAAAAGTACCTCGTACGAAAAACGACAAAAGATTCCTTTCATATCTTTTACTATAAACTCACCGAAGGGTAAAATTGGATTTAAACAATTTTAGGTGTATTTAAATAATATTACATATTCAGGAAACATGGATGTGGATGATAAAATACACCCCAGTAAATACCAAAGTATAAACAATCTCAGATAAAAATGAGATTGTGATATTTCCCTTACCTTAGGTCCGATTTGCCTCGTAAGTGTCCGAACCTCCTATATAATGATTTAGATAATGTTATTGACTTATTCCAGAATCATACTCATTGTTATGATATCATATATGGTCATATTCTTAGCTTCTTATTAGTAATATTTCATTACTACTTGTTATTCGGGTGTTTATTACTTTTTGTTCTTATGCGTGTTTTGTTGAATAAATTCTTATTCTTATCTTTAGGTTATAGATAACTCATTTCAATAATTTCATTAGTGTAATATATATCATATTCATTCATTAAATTCATTTATATAATCATTATGAAATGAAGATCATGTAGAACGAGTCGCATCACATCTTGGAGACGGTATTCCGTACGTACGCACGAGTGATGATATCGTTCCTATGATCGTGGAATTGTATTGGAGTGTATGTATACTATTTAAGAATCAATATCACTTTATAATAGTCATATATAGTCATTATTTACACCATTATACCCATCCAAGTAAGGTGGTGGTGGAAAATAGATTACACCACGGCGTGGAGACGGTATTCCGTACGTACGCACGCGCGGTGATTTCTTTTTCCGTAGGATGGATAGATGGTGAAATAGGGTTGTTTCATACTTATAATAAAATATCAGTATGTTAGTGATACTTATGTTATTACTTCATAATTAAACAACTAAAGAAGAAGAAGTGGAAGAAGAAATAAAGATTAAAGAATCGGTAACGGACATTACCTCTTCTTTGAAGTGCTTCTTTGAGACCTCCTTTTAGGGCACTAAAATAGGTCTTTGAAGAAGACCAGAACCTCTAGGATGTTTCTAGGGAAGGGGAGAGGAGAAATTGGCAGGGTTTGGCCGAGATTGAAGGCTCAAAGTGGTGTGAGGAAGAGGGGAAGGAGGTTCCCTTTTATAAGGGAGGAGAGGGGCACCTTTGGAATAACTAAAAATATTATTTTATTATAAAGTCAAATTCAGTTTTTAATAGCTCCAAATTGATATATTTAGAAGCTAATGTGGGTAGGGGTCTAAATCCTCTCATCCAATAGAATTTAGACAAGTTTAGGTATCAATTTTAACCTTATCATTTAGATTTAACTTTAAGTTAGATAATTTAACTTTTACCGTGTCTTCTTGTTTTCTTACACTATAAGGTTAATAAACTTACCATATCAAGCCAAAAGAACCCCAAGTTGTTTATTATTAATATATATAACCTTATCTAAGTCATTTGTCCGAACCTTAGATTTTTAGGAATAAAATAACAATTAATAATATAATATTTGTTTTAAAAACTATTTTATGTCAATTTTGACACTATTTAGTAATTGATTTTTGTGAAAATCATAACAGAATGATTAGTTCGAACCAAGTTAATTAAATCAATAATAACATGTCATATTAACCTATAAAATTAGTTTAATTCATAAAACGTCTCAAATTATATTTATTTGGGTATTTATAATATCAATAATTCTAATTTTTCACTATTATGGTAATTACTGCATCATCGTTGTGTCATAAATAAATTAAATTATTTAATGTATAAAAATTACAAATAAAATACCATTATGTAGAAAATATTTATATATTTCTAATTAATATTTATAGTCGAATTTATCTTATCTATAACCCCATATTAAAAATGATTTACTTATTAAACTTTGATTTTAACTATTTTAACCCTTCTTTAAATAAATTAATAATAAATGTCCTAATCTAATCCAAGTGGGCCTAAATGGTCATATTTTATTACTAAGGTTGTTTTTGGTCGAATTACACTTATCCAATAGAATTAGGACATGTTTTAGGGTAATAATAATATCATTTTTACCCTTAATTACCCTATTTACTTTTAACTGTGGTAAAAAAGTAAAAAGTTACTATTCACCAAAAATTATTTTCATCTCATTGAACCAAATTTTAGTCCTTGATATTAACCGTGTCTCTTGGATTTTCTAAATTCCACTCACAGAAGCGGTAAAATTAAGTTTTATGAAAAATTCAGTTTTTTTAACTACCACTTAGTGGTTTCACTATTCATCAAAAATTGAAAGTTTTCAGAAAAATACCAAAATTTCACCCTAGGCTAATTTCGATATTCTGAATCCAAAAATGAAGTCCATTTTGAAAAATAAAATTTATAAAATTTCAAAAAGTGGTTATTACTATTCATAACGGCTAGTTTTAATAATATTTAAATAGCATATCATTGTTTAGTGAGACTCGGTATTGCGTACGACACAAGATATCGAGGAAGGCCGCAGTTGCGTGTAAAGCAAGCCAAGCCAATGTTAGTGAAAGATTCCTTTGATGATTTATATAACATAAAAACAAAATATTTCACATAAAAGTCTCGGGTGTTACACATTTACTCTCTGGAAATTAGAATTAATTGAGTTTAGGGATTATATTTGAACACTAAAAATTAATCCCATATGGTTTTGTATTACCGATTAAGGTTGTGCTCTCACAATTCACACAATTCCCGACCTCACGTGATTTGTGTTAATTGTTCAATTTCTTTATTAGTTTAAATTAAATTAAAAAAATAAATTAATAGATCATATTATGTGAATTAAAGTATATAATTTATTCAAAATAAATTAATGAAGAAGGATAGAGGTCGATCTATTAATAAAAAAACTACTCTTCCATGGGTGGTGTAGTCATCGTAGAAAAGTTATGCAAGTGAAAATGTTTAGAAAGGGTATAACCCAATCTTCTTTTTAATCTTAATTCCAGACTAAATAGTAAGAATAGTGAGGAAGATAAATGAACAAAATAGAGGAAAACAAAAGAAATTAAATAAGAACTAATGAGTTTATTATGCAAAAAAAAGTATTACAACATAAGAAGAATAAGAAGGAGAAGAAGAAGTCTTCGTCGAACATATCCTTGCTTCAAGAGCTACCCTTATTGAAATGGTTGTATAATTGGATTGGATCCATTTATCCTCTTCCCTCAACTTCAAAATTCACTTCCCAACCCCTCCAAATAATAAAAACACCAATTTATAGAGTGGAGGGGTGGCTAGGTTCAAAGTAGTTTCAATTGTGAATGGGGAATCTCAGATAAATATTTTAATCCAACTTGTATAAACCATTTGACCTCCAAAACTCATGAACCAAATGTTCTTCCAGAATAATGATTTGTGTAAAACTGGGTTGGAGAGCTCATCTCAAAATTTGTGCCCAATCAAAACTTGGATGTAGAAGTTATGACCCAAATACAGAACTAATGTCCAATCTATTGGGTCCAGACCACCTTTGACTTCATGGTCCATTTAATCCAACAAAATGTGCTATTTAGCTTCAATGTACTGAACAAAAGTTATATCCCATTAAGTTAGGAACACAGTTACAAAATTTCAAGTACAAATAATAAATATAAAAATATTTATCTCTGAAATACTACAGTGCACTATAAAGGATAAAACTGGAATTTCCATCAATTTTTCAAATGAATGATCTAATCCCAAATATTTTATAAATAAAAATATTTAACACAATGTGAGAAAATTTTATAATTTATTATCAATAAAATATTCAATAAAAATTTGTTTTTTCAGAGATCCCCAGGAATGCCAACTGATATGGAATCAAACGCTCGAGCTGACCAAACCACAATGATCACAGCTATGGGTAAGGCCACTGGCAGGGTGGAACTAGAACTTATCGAGGTAGGATCCATCGATGAAGATCAGCCACATAATATGGAGCCTATCCATTTTTATAGGATACTAGAGTAGGATCCTAATTCCAAGCTTCTATAGGTGTTCACAAAATATGAACTTGCTGACCCGAAGGAGTTAGATAAGGCTGATTCTGATGTTGAGGATAGTCAGACAGTTAATCGTCGGTCATAGAAACTGATCAAGTGCTTCATTGACAATGTCCCACAATAAGAATGGATAATATGGATGGGGAAACTTCATTCTCTTCTGTATGACCTATGTGGAAGAGGGGTGGATTCACAAAGTCTATATATGCTCACCTGAGATTACCTTGCTGAGAAGGTATAAGTGATCGACCATGATTTCAATGTCTCCTAGAAGCGGAGTAAGTTTTTCAACATTCAAAATCTTCAAGAGGATGAAAAAGAGATCCAATTCATAGAAATGTGGATGAATGAGTTCTCTTCTTTAATCAATAACTAATCATAACTCATTTCATGATTATGGGTCTAGTTAGCAGAAATCGAAGATCAGTTGAGGTGAACATCTCGTGAAGTCGCTGATATCCAAGCTGAGAAAGATCGAGTATGGATCAGAGTAGATGGAATTATTCCCATGGAAAATTATGAAGTAAGGGAGGTTAGGAGGTGACCAAAAATCCTGGGTGCTACACACCAATAGGTGGTGGAATTGACATGCTCCATTGAAGAGGCCAATCCACAAGGGCTATGTTTTCGAAACTTACAAACATATTTCATGATTTATTTCTTATTTATATTGAATACATGGAAATATTTTTACCATAATCACTGCATCTCAATCATATTCATGAAATAAATAATAATCAATCCCTAAGATCATGTGGGTCTTACTCGGTGTGAGAAACAAGGGATGAACACATAATCGTTCATCTTGGACATGAGAGTGCTAGCCAATAATTGAATACTCGGGGTCTGAATGACCACTCAGAGCTTTCAGACTACGAGATAAGGGTCGTGAATAGAGAATAGGATCCTCAAAATATCCGAATCACCTTTCCCGACACATTTTAGTAAATGAGCAGGGTAATACCGGGGGTATTGGAATCAATTCGAACAAAGGAGAATGAGAAGTTTGAATCACGATACCCAAAATTTGTAACATAGTGAGGGTGGAATGATGATGGAGGATAACTGCTAACTGTATTCGAAACACAACATCTATATCATGTAATCCCGAAACGGGAACAAACAAATGAGGGACAACCACTGATCATATTTGAAACATAGGGCCATACTCAAAAATGTCATCCAATGTCTTCTAAAATGTTGGCCCAGGATGGTAGGTGAGCCAAAATATAATGGGAACAGGATGTTAGGGGGTTCCCTAAGACATAAATGAGGACGAGGATCTAAATAAAGGGAACACATGAAGCGTGTTGATAGAGCGATGAACTATTCGAATAGATCCCAATACTCTTGAAATTACACCACCATGACGAAAGCACATTAGTGTAAGTGTATCAGTCTGAACCAAGGTAAAACCTACTCCTAGATAGGACCTCTATAGTGAGAACCTTTAATATCTTTCAATTTTATCTCATGAAAATGAGGATGATAATTATGCAGTTTAACATCATATGGTGAGGGAGATGCATGGAATAGTTTAACATCATATGACCAGAATGTTGCACATAGTTTAAGTTCATACTGCCTAGACCCTGGTCAATAGTTTAAAGTCATGTTAGATATACTAGGTGATCCAAGTTTAGGGTTATAGAGTTTGGATTGAAATTGGGGCTAAAGGACTAGAAGAGTTAATGAACCTGTGGCTGGGCCCTGAGACAACATGTTAGGGCATTGCTACATGTCCCATAAGGATGGGAATCAAGATGAATGTAGTTCTAAAATTACATGCATTTTAATTTCATGTGTTAAGGATGTATGTTGAAACATAGTTTATTGTCATATAGATATGACATATACCCCCAAATGGGGAATGTGTGACATGGTACATAACTCGACTTGAATGATGATAGAGGAGAACCATGCCACATCATACATTCTCAAAGGGGAACCCATGCAAAAATGGACAAAATAGGGGGTTTTACACTCCTGTGCTTCGATCCAAGGATATGATACATAGATGTCACTAAGTATCCTGCAATTGAAGGAATCAATCCATACATAGTTATTGAAGGATAGTGTGATTAGAGACCAACACTGGTGGTGGAAATAATCTTTGATAGTGAGGAAGCTGAAGCATCCAGAAATTTTCATGGAACATCCTGAACTTGTTCTGGGTATGGTTTCAGTTTAGCACCATGCATTGAGGATGAAGAAAAAGGGGAAATAATACTGAGGTTGTGCCCAAGATTGATAATCCAAGCGTCTATAAATATCTTGTAGGGTTAGGAATCAAGTCATATGTAGTTCTTGAGGGCCTACAGGTTTGAACCATGCACATGAAGAAGCGACATTAGATATTTCTTGTTTGTATTTTTGGTGTGGTGTAAATACATTTTTTGAGAGGAAAGATCCAGATGAAGATTCTCAATGTCACTATAGGAATCAAGCCATATGTGGGTCTTGAAAAGTGGTATGTTGGATGACCTTTACCAAAGGTGATTCCATCTTGAGTGAGAACACCACAATGTAGTGCCGTTTTTCATCACGTGGCTAGGACAATGTTGTCATAGTTTAAGGTTGTATGAAAGGACTGACCCATGCATTTTAACATAATAAAGTAAGGATGAAATAGTTTAATTTCATGAGGGATGAGGAAACATAGTTTAAAATCATATCTCTTGGATGAAAATAAATCTTAGTTTATGGTTGTAGAACTCAAACTATAAGGTTTCAAAACTTTTGTATGTGGGTATAACCCTACGAAGACTTATAATCCCATGTGAGCCATGCTCGGTTTGGGAAACAAGGAGAGATATCAGGATTTCCCCATCACATGAGAGTTTACAACATAGGAAAGGAAGTGTTGGGTGGGAGAATTCAACTATACTATCATTCCTACTCGACATGCATGAATGTGTGAAGGGACAACACCATGGGTGTTGAAAATTCACAAGAACATGAAAGGGTAGGAAGATGTGAATCACAACACCTGATATTTGGGGCACGATGGGTGTGGTGTAATGATGGAGGATAACTTTTAACTTTGTTCTAAACATAGTATCCATATCATGTGTCTTGATATGGGAACAAACAACTAAGGGTTGGCTGCTGACCATATTCGAAATGTAGGCAGAACCTATCTCAAGATTCCATTCAAGATCCTCCAGGACGTTGGCCTAGAATGGTAGGTGAGCCTTAAGTCCAAGAATACATACCATTTGGGGGTACTTTCAGATATGAAAGATGATAATGGCCCAAATAAAGAGATATGTAAAGTGTGGAGGTGAAGCTGGGAAAATGTCCCTTTTGAATCCAACACTCTGGGTCTTATACCACCGCACATTCAAGCATGCCGGTGTGGAACATCTGTAGGTAGAATCAGACCCACCCTTAAGGATCAGGCCCCTGATGGGAATTGAGATTAGTTTAAAGGTCATGTATCTTAGACTTTAAGCTCTCAATATAATTTCATAGAGTGTGGACCATAGGTGCTAAGTTTAATGTTATGTGCATGGGATATACCTGTGCAATTTAACCTCATGTGGTGAGGATGATGGCGTTGTGTAGTTTATTGTCATATGATTGAGACAAGAGATAAATGATGTGTTTAGTAAACAAATCCAATGTGAATGAGGAAAAAGGAATCTCACACCACACCCCACACATCCTCAATATGAAACAAAGATCGGGAGGGGCCGGAAAGGGAGAATGGGTGACTCTGCGGTTGGGCTTGGGGACAAGGTGTCCAACCATTTCTACGTATCCTGAAAGGGCAAGAATCAAGCCACACATAGTTCTTGAAGGCAGTTGTGGTAAGTGTCCAACTCCAAAGGGGGTGATATTCTCTAAAATGAGGACAATTGAGGTTGTTACACAGTTTAATGTCATGCAAAGTTAGACACTAAAGATCTTAGTTTAAGGTCATAAAGTTAGACCATGATAAGGAAGTTCCAAAAGATGAAATATATAATGTGGTGTTAGAAATAAACCCGATGTGAATGAGGATAAATAATTACACATCACATCACACATTCCTGGGGGAAAACCTACACAAAGTTTAAGGTCAAGAGGTTTGGACCATAGGGTGTGGGACTCTTCTATACAAGTATAAACATTATCAAGAACCACTAAGCCCATGTGATCCATGCTCAGTATGGGAAATAAGGGGTAGAGAAGATCTTTACAACACATGGAAGCACACAATAGGGGAATGGAGGGGTGAAGTCAAGGAAAACCCTGCGATGCTAGTCCGCCCACTCAACGTGTAAAGGTGCATAGAGGGATGACACTGAGATTATAGAATTTCCATCTGGACATAAGGATGTGAGAAGGAATGTGAATCATGAGACCAATATTTGGGATGCAAGGGGATTAGAAGGATGATGGAGGATAACTACTGACTGTGTTTGAAACATAGTATTCATATCGTGTGGCTTGATATGGGAACAAAAAACTAAGGGTCGGTTGCTAACCATATTCAAAATGTGGGAAGAACCTATCTCAAGATGCTGTTCAAGATCCTTTAGGATGTTATCCCAAAATGGAAAGAGAGACTTAAGGCTAATAATTCACACCATTTGGGGGTCCTTTTGGATATGAAAGATAATTAAGACCCAAAAAAGGGCATGAAAATCATGGTGGTGGAATGGGAGAATGGCTATAAGGAGTCCAAGACTCTAAGTCCCATACCACAATGCATATGAGCATGATAATGAGGAAAATTAGATGGATGGATCCAATTAGGGGTAGGTGAATCAAGAGGACGAGTGGAGGAGAGAGGCAGAATAGGTGAATGAACCAAAAGTTGGACCTAAAGACAAATGTATGGACGTTCCTATGTATCCTACAAGGGTATGAATCAAGCCATACATAGTTCTAGAATGCCATTCAGTTTAAAATTATGTGGTAAGGATGTAAGTTGCGATGTAGTTTATTGTCACAAGTCTAGGACATAGGGGGAAATAATGTTATAATGGGGATTCACATGGCGTGGTAAAATAAACCTGATGTGAATGAGGAAAAGGAATTACACACTATGCCACACACACCCAGAGAGGACTCAGGCCATAGGTTTGGGAGAAGGGGACTACAACTGAGTGTCGTGTAGTTTAACATCATGTGGTATGGAGGAAGAAGTTTAATTTCATGTGGGATGGATAAGATTTTAGTTTAAGGTCTTAGAACTCATACCATAAAGGATAGTTTGGAGAACCTGATCACATAACGATTCATTATTCAAATCCACCCTTACACCATTATTTTAAACTGGTTTTGTAATGAATATTAAAAATATAATAATAAATTTCACTTTATTTTTGAATCAATGAATTAATTTTTATCAATTTTTAATAGAGAAATTTTACTTGATTTCGTGTTTACATTGTAGGAGGAGGTGATTTGGAGAGCTCGTGATGGAATTCAAGCAAAATGGGCCAAACTGCGTGAGAGCCCAATCATGCATGTGGACAATTATTTGTACTGTGGATAATACTTGCATCCAATTGGGATAAAAATGGGTGTATGGGTGAAAAAAATGTGGGATACATTTTCTAGAAGACCATGAAGCCCAATTCATCCACTTGAAGGCCTAAAATAGGCTCACAATGTGAACAAATTTTGGGCTGGCTAGATTGGACCACTCTTCTGTATTTGAGCCATAACTTAGGACTTAGGGATCCAATTGGTCTGATTCTACCTCCTAAGGACATATAACTTGAATCCATGACTCTCCACCGAATTTCACTTCATTTTAATGAATTTTTGTCAGTCAACTATCTGGATAAATATGGATTAAAAAATCTTCCTTGAATAGTCACCTAGACTTTTAGATACTTGGACACTTTATGTGAAAATATGGATGTAATTTCCCATAAAATCACTCCTCCCCCTCATTATCTATGTTTCACGACTAGGGGTGAAGGTTAGTCGAATTGGAGAGCTCTCTTCACCCATTTTATTTCTCTTCTCCCTCATGTACTTCTAAACCTCTTAGTGATCAATTTGGGGAGTGTCCTTCGTTGTAATCCCAAGCTCCACACTTATAATCTTCATAAGGTAATTTATTTTCAGGTTTTTTGTCAATTGTTCTTCATTTATACCTTATAAATTTGTGTTTATTCTGTTACGATGAAATACAAATCAAAGGAACAAGAATCCACATGCTTCCATGCATAACCCGGATCTTGTGATGATTTAAGTGCAGTTGCCTCTTTTCTCACCCTTCCCTTTCATGAGTGTGCAAATGGATTGTGTCGATTGATAAAATCCAGGAGCTCTAACCCATGAATATGAATTTTATTTTCTTTTGGAATATTTTTATCATTGAAATAAATCTGGTCATCTCATCATGTTGTTGATGTGATTCCTTGATTGAGTTCCATTTTTTACATCGATTCATGTTTGTTGATTTTGAGCAGTTTTTGATAATCAATATTGTTGATAGATAAAATAATAGGTGGTAACCTAGTAAGAACTCATGTACCATTAATAGTTTCATTATGTATAAAATCAAGGAATCAATGATCCTTCACTTTCCCTTGAGAGAGATGACGAATTGAGCATCAAGTGACACTTACCCGGGTTGATCATGATTTCTCCAACCGTTTTCTCTCAGTAGTAATATAATTTCAATTTCTGTAATTATAGAAAAAAACCCAAGTTTTATAAAACCCCATTCCCTTATAGTTTCTTAATTAAAACCTCATTTTGTAATTAATGATCTGAGGCTCCTTCGAGAGACGACCTGAGGTTGCTGCTATACTGCAGAAATTCTTGTTAAAAATAAACATCTAATTTGACGTGATCAAAAACACAATTAGAACCTAGGATATACTCAAATACAAAAGGTTTGGGCATTCCTACATATCCTATGAGAGAAATAATCAATAAATACATAGTTCTGGAATGGCCCATAGTTTAACATCATGCGGTGATGATGTAAGAAGAAGAATGATATCTCAAAGAGGAGTGAACAAAGTGGTAGAATAAAACCAACATGAATGAGGACAGAAGAATTCCACACCACATCATGAAAACCTAAGAGAAAACTCAGACCAAAGGGCTGAAAGGAATGAGTCACGACTAAATACCATGTAGTTTTAATGTCATGCAGGACAGAGGGGAATTTTCCTTTCTTAGGTTATGTAGAAAGGACCATAAATGCTATGTAGTTTAATGTCTTGCAAGAAGGAAATAACGATTTAATGTCACACAAGATGGGTGAGATATTAGTTTAAGGTTGTAGAACTCAGACCATAATGGAAAGGCTGAAATGCATAGAAAGTTCAAGGGACATGGGGATGGACCTGAAGAAAAAATGTTCGGGTGTTCCTACATATCCTGTAAGGGTAGAAATCAAGGCACACATAGTTCTAAAATGCCATGCAGTTTAACATCATGAGGTAAGGACATAGGATGGGGAAGTGATATCAAAGGGGGTCATGGGGAGGCTAATATAAATCTTATGTGAATAAGGACAAAGGAAGTCCACACCCCACCATGTGCATTCCCAGAGAGAACCCAGTCCAGGAGTCTAGAATGAAATGGAAAGATTTATGGTATATGGGACTGGACCTGAAGAAAAAGTGTATGGGAATTCCTACATATCCTACAAGGGAAAGAATCAATCCACATGTAGTTCTTTAATTCCGTGCAGTTTAACATCATACGGTAAGGACATAATAAGACAAATACTGGGGAAGGTATATGGTGTGGTAGTTTTAAACCTAATGTAGATGAGGATAAAATAAGTCTCACCACACCATGAACTTTTAGGGGGAACTTTGTAAAGGAGTGATTCACTCTCAGATGAAGATTCCAAGATGTTTCGTAGTTTATCATTGTATGAATAGAATGAAATGACAGTTTAACATCATATAGGATGGGGTAGTTTAACATCATGCAGGACAAAGGTACTGGGTAGTTTTATGTCCTGCAGCTCGGATGGGGGTGAGTAGTTTAACAACTTGAAGGATTCTTCCATACAGTTTAACATCATGCAAGATGATAATGATAGGAAATTTTACATCTTGTATCTCAGATGAGGGGAATCTTCATGAGAATTAATTCTTGAGGAATTTGGCATTAGTGGGAGGAGTAATTCGCTCACCATCCATGGTGACCAAAAAGTACACACCATTGGGATACACCTTATGAATAATGTAGGGTCCCTCCCATTTAGTCTCCAACATTGGTGGATTTTTGTTAGGTATCATTGGAATCCTCAAATCCAATACTGTGTCACCTTAGAGGAAGGAGAAGAGATAAACTTTCTTGTTCAAAGCTCTGGATACCTTGTTCTGGTGCCTCTCTAGAATGTGTAAGGCCCGAAGCCTATTCTCATTGAGGGCCTCTAGCTTATCCATATGGACTTCTGCTACCTTTTATAACTTCTTCTGATCATAAACATACATACCAATTGATGATAACTAAATCTATATGGAAAGGACTGCCTATATTCTATACACTAGGGAATATGGGGTCACCTGGGTGGAATTGAAATTCATCATCTGGTAATCCTAGAGTTCATTAGGGATATTTTTCGGAAAAATCTTCTTGTTCTAACCAACCATATTATAAAAAATGTTATATATAGTCTTGTTGAATGCCTCAATCTACCCATTTTCTTGTGCATGATAGCAAGAAGTGTGGTTATACCAGATTTTGTACTTGGCGTACAATTTATTCAGCTCGATCACGTGAAAGTTGGTGTCATTATCAGTGAGAATGATGTGAGGGACTCTAAATCGGTGAATGATATTGGAGATCATGAAATAGACAATAGAATGAGATTTTAATTCCTTGAGTCGTATCATTTTTTCCCACTTGTAAAAGAAAATTGTGGCGGTTAGGATAAACCTGCACTGGCGAGATGTTGCTAGTGGGTATGGTCCCACAAAATTGAGTTCCCAGAATGAAAAATACCAAGAGTACTTGGTTGTATGGAGGGGCTCCTATGGACTATGCACAAAGTTGACATGGATTTGGTACATGTGAAACCTCTTGGAGAACTTGATACAATCATGGACCATTGTGAGATAAAATTAGCCTAATATTCAGATATGATAAGAGAGATTTGACTCGACCTAATGAACTCTGCAGGATCTATCATGTAATTTTTTTATAACCTGGGAAATATCATCTTTGTGGATGTAGTAGAGAATAACTCCAATGAAGCCACATTTGTAGAAGATCTGCTCAAGGATGAGATCACTCTAGAGGGTGAAATATACTGCATGCTGAAAAATTATCTCACATTCAGATCTGTCTGTCAAGAGATGACTGTGTTGGAGATACTCAACAAAAGGAATCATCTAACCGGGGGTCTCTTATACTATGGATGGGGGATTTGGTGTTCCTGAGGTGAAGGCATAATCAGTGATATGTCTTACCTCCTAGTTATCATCATTTTCTAAACTAATGGGAGTGATGACCCTTTGATGCGCCACATGGATAATCAGATTGTCCTGGTTAGGATCTGTGAGATAAGTGAAAAGGCTATCCAAGGCATCAGTTCGACTATTCTGTTATTAGGGGACATGAGTGACCATTGGTAGAGAAGGGAACTGGTCTATCAGCTAGAGAGTGTGCTCTAAGAGGGGAACGAGTTCTGAATTCTTGATGAAATAGTCACCCTTGATCTACTTGATGACCAACTCAGAGCCCCTTTCACATGTAGGTGGGGAACATAAATCTCGAGGGCCAACTCTAGACTAGTGATGAGGTATTGATACTTTTCCTCATTGTTGGTGTAGCCATATGAAAACAAGAATTACTAGGGAAAGACATCCTATGTAGGCATGATGAAGACGGTACCCAAGACTACTTTGTTGAGTCTGGGGTCATTGAGCCTTCTACCGGTTGGACTTCAAAAAGTGCCATCGAAGTGAGTCTGCCAACACGACATGGTCTAGTCTACTGATAGAATGGAATCGTCTAGAAATTCAAGATCTAGAGACTTCTCTATAGGGTTTGTATGGGTGGCTAGAAAATTTTCTAGCGCTTGACCCTTGACATCTTTCTATAGGATAAACTTGATGTTGAACTATTGAAGGATCACTGCCCACTGAGCTAGAAGGCCTATCAACATAGGGAAGTTCAAAATATATTTTAGCAGATCCACATAGGATACCATCTATATCTCATGATTCTTTAGATAATGAAGAAACTTATACATTGCAAAGACCAGCGTGAGGAATCTCTTCTCAATAGAAGTAAATTTGGTCTCAATATCGATGATCATGTGAATGAGATAATACAAACTATTCTCTATCCCTTCATTATTATTATGGGAGATAAGTTAGCCAAGGGATCATTTCAGGGTGTTCACATAGAGTACTAGTGGATTGCTAGTGATGGGTGGCATCAGAACCAGAGGTTAGAGAAGATACCACTTAATCTCCTCAAAAGAAGTATGGAATTCTTTATCCCACTGGTAAATGACACCATTCTTTACGAGTCAAGAAAAGGGTTTACACTTTCTATATAGTTTCACAATTAATTGAATTATATAGTCTAAGTTTCCTTGAAAGACTCATATCTCTCACATGTTTCTCGGAGGAGACATCTGACTGATATCCTTGATCTTCTCTAGATTGATCTCAATGCCTCTGTATCTAACAATGAAGCTAAGAAACTTCATAGAGGTAACCCCAAAAGCACACTTCAAGGGGTTAATATTTAGATGATGGGAGCAGAGGAAGTCAAAAACCTTCTCAATGTCTCTTATATGGCACTGATTCTAGTGGTATTTGATCACCAAATCATCCACATAGCATTCCACTAGTGTCCTAAGGATCGAATTAAATATGAAATGCATAGTATGCTGATAGGTTGCTCCTGTATTATTAAAACTAAAAGGCATTACCTGGTAATAAAAAGTACCTTTTGGTTCTCTTAAGGTGGTGGTATCTTCATCCTTATGGGCTATTCAAATTTGATTGTATCCAGAATACCCATCCATGAAGGAGAGAGCCAGGAATCCTGCGGTGACATTGAGCAACATCTCTATCATGGGAAGGGGAAATTTGTCCTTTGGAAAATGACAGTTGAGGTCCCAAAAGTCAATGTAGATTTTGATCTACCCTTTCTTCTTCCTGATAGGAATTATGTTTTCCAAACACCTAGGGTATTGTACTTCCTTTACAAAGTTGGCTTTGATGAGCTTATCAACTTCTGCATCAACCCTAGTTCCGCGAGAAGGGTGCATCTTTCTGGGAGGCTGTATAAACCCATAATGACTTACCAGGAGACCAAGGTGGTGGACAGAGACCTGAGGATCTAGTACTAGAATCATGTCATAGCTCCAAGCAAATACATCATGATGCTTCTTCAGGAAATCCACATACTGCTGCTACTCTTCCACATGCATAGTTGTACTGATCAGTGTCAGTCTCAGATCTTCCTCAGAACCAAGATTCACTTGGACCAATTCATCAATAGTGGTGGATACACCTTCCTCAAATATAGGAGGGTAATCCTATAAATCCTCTTCATAATCCATTATGAGAGGGTCATCGACATGAAACTGTTTTGAATTGGTTGACCCTGACAGAATGTTTGTGCTGGCCTGAGTAGTGGTGGACTCTTCATTAGGTGACTACCACACTGTTGAAATCATGGTGAAAAGTCTATTGATCTGATTCTATTGGGCCTTTGACCAAGGGGTCCATGCTTTATAATATCAAATAAATAGTGGTGCATTATCTTGATTCGGTTCAACCTAGCCCGATGAAGCATACAAATATGGCATATTGTCATTTTTATGGTGCGAACATCTTGATATCTAATAGGGGTAAGGGGATCTGGTATCACTCAAGACTAATTAATGTTAGAGTACGAAGTGATATTTTGGTGCTCCTTGTACCTGGGAATGTTTTTCTTACTCCTTCCAAAGATAATAAAGTAGTTCCCTATGTTTGGGGTTGTGGCCTCCAGCCAGTGAATTGAGAGGATGAAAGCATCATCCAAATCTATCCACAGGTCGACCACATCAAGAGTTGTCTCAATCTCATTAGCCTAAAACTTCTTGTATTTTCTCTTATAATAGTTTAAATCTAAGTAGTGGGATTAACAAGAAGAAAATGGAGACACATCACCCTAGAGTACACTCACTCAGCCATTAAGGGAGTACTTGAGAAACTAGTGATATGAGGAGGGCACTGCTGAATGCAGATGGATCAGGGTCTACCCATCAGTGTATTGTAGGTAGTGTCCTATGAAATGACCATGAAATCAATGTTAGATATTAGGCCACAAAATTGGGTCTTTATATGGATCTTTCCAAGTGGAGTTTTCTCTATCATATCATAACCTTGAATCTTTAGGTCAAAGGGACTCAAATCTACTTTAGTTAGTCCTAGTTTGCAGATCTTCTAGGTCGGGATGAGATTTATCCCAGAACCTGTGTTGAAAAGAAAATGGTGGAATTACACACCATTAAACTGGATGGTGGTATAAAACAATTGGATGTGCCCCTAAATTAGGGAACATTCTTCTTCCCCTAAAAATGATATGATGTTCTAACATTCTGCATGCTCAAGTTCTTTAGCATGAAAGGCATCTGCACCCTCTACCTTTGTTTCAAATTGGAGGGGGATTCTCAAAGCCTATGTAAGGGATTAATGTATATCTTAGGATAGGAATAGAGCCTTGAAAATTGAGAGCTTGGAAGGAATTATGGAGAGGTTATTAAGCACATCATACTTCCTCACCAGGTGCACATTTCTTCCGATAGGATATTGCTCTGTGGTAGGAGGTATAATATGTACTGCTGGTTGAAATGATAGATTCTGGATGGTGCTGGGATATCCTGCAACTCATAGGTCAAACCATGTAAAATTACTATCATTTGATGACTAGATGGATAAGGTATGTCCACAACAGAATGTGGTTGATCATAGCATGGTTGTGGCTACTCTGCCTGATCAAGCAGCACAAACAGTGGTGGTAGTGATCCCAATGAGATAGGGTGAGAGGACTGCGTATGCTATGCTCTGAGTTGAGGCTGATTTCTGGTCCCAGTGGCATTGAAGGCTTGGCTAGAGGCACTGGATGGCTTATTATGACGATTCAAATACCCATGGTTCTATCAATGATTGCGTCAATTGGGAACATTAGGAGGAGTTTTTTTGGAATTCCATGTCGTTGGGAACCATGCAAGGGTCCACCATCTCGACTGTGTTTACTGAGACTTAATCCTAATAATTTCTTGAAGAATATTTCATTTCTGGGAGAAATTTGTGGTTAATCCCCATATTTGGGGTCATAAAGTCACCAAGAGTGTGGGATTGTTTTGGCACCGATGGGGGGATTTTCTTTACCTTGCACTATCAGTGTCTACTCTTCCAGGAGGTGGAAGAATGAGAAAAAGATGTAGAAATGGTGGTGGGAGGAGGTGCGGTGACTTCAAAAGGATCAAAATGATTTAGATAGGCATGAATGATACCATGATCATGAAAAACTGCCTTACAAACCATCCAGTCATCATAATTTTGAGACCCATGGATAGAGACTTGCTACCATTCAACCTGATTGTCGTTGTCTATATTTTCAGAAACACATTCCACTTATTCCAGGGAATGACCCAATCTGACTATGTTATTGTTAACTTGATCCTAGAGCCAGTCCTTGAACATATAACACTACTTGAGGGTATTTCCAAGGAATTGGTGATAGGGTAAATAGTTGAAGAGATCAATGAGATCATCCTCTTCAGGCCTTCTACATGCCAGAAGCCTCAAGATTCCCATATTTAAAGCGCTCTAGAAATATATTGGGACCTAAAAATCTTGAAAGGATTAGGTATGATTTCTCCTTTCTGGGAAAGGGACTCTAAGATCCTGGCCCTAACGAGTGTTTAGATCCTGATGGGGGGATAATGTTTGATCATATCACCTAGGCAGCAGTGGTTGATGGGGCGGTGTTGACCGATTTTGAGGCTGGAAATGATGACCCTGAGGCTGAGCCTGAAGTTGTTTTCCTTAGTGAGGCTGTAGATGAGGCTCCACTAGTAACAACTCTAGAGGCCTGGTGCCTTCAACCTATGCAAAGAATACTGCCTCATCCTTGGAGGCTCTTCTTGAAGGTTTTGTGGGAGGTAATGAACGTGCCTGCTTGGCTTGCTGTAAGGCTTCCTTCAGGCATTGATCCTTGTTAGAGAAGTCCCAGAATCCACTAGGGAAATTATGAGTGATGATGTAGGGGAAAAATTTAGTCTTTATGTTCCCCACACAAATAATTAGTAGCTTATCTTGAGTTAGGGGAATATCGAGTGAATATGTGAGGCCTTTCCACCGGGTGATGAAGTCTTCGAGTCGCTCATCTGGCCTTTGCTTGCACTTGAAGAGGTCATCAATACTGGTATTCTGAGTGGTGGAGCTTAATTAATACAATAATTTCTTGTATAGATCCTCTCAACTGTCTATGAAATAAATGGGTAACTTAATTTACTTGAAGAATGTGGTTTCTTCTAATACATGTACGAAGAACTGGAGATTTGTGGCTTCCTATTTCACTGGAGGTCCTAGCATGGGTCTACACCTGGAGATGAAGTGGTCTAGATGCTGCAGTGGGTCTGCCATCCCATTAAAGGGGGAGAAATTAGGATTTATAAAATCTAGGGGTACTGGTATGCTGTCTACCCATGCCGGATATGACTTTCCATTAGGAAGAATTACCACCTATCATGTCTCAAGAGCCTCAAGGCAGGAAATAAGAGCATCCATCTGATCATTCAGAGGGGGATTCCTCTCTTGGTGAGGATTCATAACAACCATAATGTTGGTGGGTTCTTCAACATGATAAGAAGGCCCAACAACTTGAGGATCAGCTGGTGGAACAACCCTAGGAACTGATAGAGGATTGAAATATGAAGCAGCTGGAGGAATAATCTGAAGAGAAGTCTAAGGATGATGCTCGTGCAGTTCAGGCAGGTTTGGTGATGCATACCATGGCCACTTTCCATAGGCTCTAACTTATACCATGTCTAGGTGAGTAGGGTTGGTGGAATCAATGGGATGTAGCTCATTGATAAGAACCTGTGGTCACCCCTACTTCCTCAGTAAAGGATGGATGAGATCATATCAGGGATCACCATAATCTGGACTTCACTCCGCAACATGCTGAGCAAGAATCTCATCAATGACCTTTTTCTATTCTGCAAGCTGTTGAAGAAAAACATATTTTTCAAGGTCATCTTCCATCTTCTGTACTAAACTAGATAGATTAGAGGGATTAACTATCCTAGGGGGTCCTTTACCCTTTTTGGGATCCTGACCGAAAGGCAATGAATCATTGGGCATAATGAGGCCAAGCAAGTGTCTCTATTGGAGAGTGACAATGCCCGAGGGATCCAATAGAGGTCTTAATGACTTAGAGGATAGATTCTCTTCAATGATCCCTATCTTGACATCCTTATTTACGAGATCAACCATGTTTACTGCAACTTCACCTAGAGGTATATCCTCTATATCACCCAGCAGATCAGGTTGACGTTGGATCAGGCTGAATTGGAGAGCTTCATACTGCCCCAACCATAGATCTAAATGTGTGGGGATGCATCAACAATAATTCTACAGAGAAAAGTGAATCTTTGGATGCATCATTGCTAGAGGATCCAGTGATAGCTGGATGACACAGGGTGTTGAGCGACGGGAAGCGCGACTATGTCAACCATGAGACATTGCTGAATGATATCATCATAATGCTTCTGGATCTTCGGATAAACCAACTGATGATGATAGAGATGGAAATGTTTCATATATAGATTTTATAAAAAACATGTTACTTCATCCTAGTCAAGGGACTTTGGAGAATCGAAGTATGGAATAACAATCAGCCAGACCATCTCAAGGAATTGGTCTTCTACAAGGATATCTCATAATATTCTCCATTAAAAAGTGGTATATGAAATTTGGTTACCCCATTCCTCAACTGGTGGTGGATGCAGAACCTTAAAGGGAATTGATATAGACCATTGCAGTGGTGGAATGTCTGGTGGAGATAACGGTGCACAAGCTGACAAGCCGTTGCATATTGGGCTATCTCTCGGAGATGGTACTGACTACATCACTACATCCCTGTAGGATGGGGTATCAACTGCTTTTGGTAAAAGGGTGAAAATCATTGATGGTGGATCCATATGGTGTTCATCATCCTCCAAACCTGAGAACAACTCCCCGTGATCTCGTGTTGAGGTAGAGAGTACGTTTGGCAATGGTAGAGAAGATTGAATAGTAAGACCTTGGAAGGGAGCCAAATATACCTCCTTCTGCATATACCTATGGAGGGATTCAGAGATCTGGTGCATCTTACTTTTTGGGAGAATGAAGTTTATGTGTCGGGTTCCTACCCTAAACCCTGATATAGAGGATCAGGGTGATGACTCCAACATCGAGTCACATTCTGCTACATAATATGAAAAGTAGACTGGGTTAACTACGACCTGGTGATTCTTAGGCATGTTCCTTCAATGGAAGTGGTTCACCATCCTTCCCTGAGATAGTTCTTCAGGTAAAGGGAGATCATCGACATGGGGAGGACCTCCATGTCGGTTGATGTTGGAGTGGGAATGACCTCCACTTTGATGAGTTGGGGTGCGAGGAGAACTCAAGCATATTTTTAATGGAACACAGGGAGGGCCTCGATGTCTGTTTCCTAGTGTGTGGGGAGGAACTCCATAGTAGGGAGTGTTAGAGTGGGGAGGTCCTCCATTGGAGCTGATGAGACATGGGGATGACCTCCATGCTGATTATATATGGTAGCATGAGGAAGGACCTCATACTGGTTGAACTAGACATGGGGAGTACCTCCTTATTGAATGTTGACGAAGCGGGGAGGACCTCTGCTAAATCTGGTGATTACACAAGGAGACCTTCATGTTGATAACCTAAAATATAGGAAAACCTCCATACCTAGGATCATGGTCATGGGGAGGACCTTTGTGCTGGGCGTCAATAAGATGCAGAAAGCTTCCACCTGGACCAGTGTTGGTGGCATGGGGAGGACCTCCATGCTGAGTGTGGAAGTAGGGAGGACTTATGCTCTGGCCAAAAATGGTACGAGGAGGACCTATATACTGAATTTCATCATCACAGGTCGGCCCATGATGTTTTCTGCTCATGCTAGTGACTGGAATAGTCGGCCAGCCTAACCATGGGGTGGCTGGGGTCATGATCCCTATTGGGCATAGATGTTTTCATGCTCTATAATAATAGAGAACTGATAGTATGCACCGGTGGTGTCCTATTACACTGAATCTATAGGAAACAATGCCCCCTGATGAGAATCCTCCTGAGCCTATGCCTAGCGTTGGCGTTGAGTCAGACAGACTGAGGCTGATAGAAAAGGGATGAAAAAAAACCGCTCCTTGGCCCGGGGGACTAGACGACATTGAAGTGGCCTAGAGAGAGCCCTCCTTGGTAGATCCCTAGATGAAGTTGAAGTCGAGATGTCTCAAACATCCCTTACCTCTTTAGTGTAGGGGTGTGAATCAAATGACCATTCTGGGGAGAGGCTCCTGAAATGGTTGGATGTCGGAGTGGGGAGCAGCGGCTCCCTGCACGACTCTTGGGGGTAGTAGTGATGATGAGGCATAAAAGCCTACAAATCTTGGTAGGCCATATCCATCATTAAGATAACCCCCTCCTTTTTCATACCGTCGAATAAGAGTATCAATCACCCTCCTCTGGATGATCTTGGAGGGTGAGACGGGGTGTGGTCACCCAACAACTATGGTTGTGGAAGGTATCGTGGCAGAGGCGAAGCCATGCAGAGTTTCCATTTTGGCATTTCCCCTGAAAATACATATGTGGGTGGGAAGTTACTAGTTTCCTATAGTTGTATCTTGGGTCCTGAAAATTAGAAAGATTCATCCATAATCACATATGTTTGAAAAGCAATAACCAATTCCCCAACATCATTCAGTCTTCCATGGTTGGAGAGAAAGATCCACGCTGATAGTGCCATAGACTGAAATGACCCCATGATCAACTCCCTTAAATTATAGTGATCTTCACACCAGGACCAATATTTTCTTAGTGGTACCTGGAACCAGATATATGAATCCGGTGACATGATTATATACTGATGTCTCAATCATTACTAATTCCCATAATTGGAGGAGAAATAGTTCATATTGGGTTCACTATTTCTATTTCCAACACTTTTGTTGGGGCACACCGCACCACATCATCTCATCTACACCCATGCTAGCGGTCGCATTGTACCCCACATTCCCACTTTCCATAGGCGGGTGACATCCATATCCTCTTTGAATACATTTTCTCCTTGATCAAAATAGGATGATGGGATGTCAATGTCTCCTTCTATGGATTCCTCCTTAGAACTTATCACCTAGTTTGGGTCTCCCTCATAAATTAAGACATTTTTCATGAACTCATTCCTAATTCCATCTCTTTATGGACACCAGTTAATTATACTTATTCAATTAGAACATTCCAAGGGGTAAAGTCAAGGTAGCAACCTTTGGATAGGGGAATAGTCATGCTGAGGAATCTGTGGCATTTATTGACGTGGGAACACTGAAATACCTGTATTCTTCCTCATCAGAGGGATTCTCAAGGGCATGGAAAATAAAGGCTTCCCAAAAAGATCATGGGATATCCTATTCTAGAGGCATGTATCCAAGGTTTTCCTCATCTTACCATGTTTAACATGGGGTATTCCGTGAGTTTAATGTTTAGTAGTGAAGGATCAGATTGATCGGAACACTAATAAGAGTAGATCATATGGGTACATCCCTAGGAGGGGGGCACCTGGAAGGTTACTATATGGGGGGATCAAAATGCCCAATGAGGATGGATCCAGGATGGTGTGTCTCATAAAGAGAAGTTTTCACAACATGAAGGATGATATAGACACCACAAAGGGAGGATCATAAGAGGTGGTCCCTATAAATGGAGACACCAAGGTTTCCCTTTGGTTGGGATTAAACCTTAGGGAGGCTTCCAACATATCCTATGTAGAGGTCAGGGATCAAAACCCATGTAGTTCAAAAGGGTGGTTTGGGGCTTATGCATGGTTAGATTCTCATATCAATGGCGTGATCCCACTAGGATGTGGCGTCTCGAGTAATAATCAGGATGGATATGGAGGAAGTGTTTAAGGATGAGGTAGATGGCGAATGAGATGGAACTGATGTGAAGATGAAGATTGTGTTGGGATTGAACCTCAGGGAGGATTCCTATGTATCTAGGTGGATGGGAATAAAAGTCCACATCATTTGGTGGGGGTGATGGGACACCTAAGGAGGCAGCTCATGAGGATGGATGCATGGATGACGACCCAGAGGAAGTATAACCTCTAGGTTGGTGTATGATATTCCCGAAACATAAAGGCTCAAGGGAGAGACTAGGATGAGACATGGGTGGTGGTATTGAACATCAGGGAGGATTCCAATGTATCCCTGTGGTAGGGAATCAAAGTCCATGTAGTTCAGGATGGGGTATAGAATCAGGGTGTACATAAAGGACAACGACCCGAAGACAAGCTGGGGCTTACATATGGTTAATATCCCACCACAAGAGGGAAACTATTGGTTAGAAGAGTATGGAGAAGTATGGGGCTTACGCATGATTAGCTTATCGAGAAAATTGGACATGTGGTTTGGGTATACACAAAGGAAAATAACCCTATACATGGTGGGGCTTATGCATGGTTAACGACCCAAAATGGATCAGTCAAAACACCCCAGGGATGAAAATCTGGGTGATGTGTCCCAAAAAGAGAATATGTCACATTAGGAGGGTACATCCCTAGGAGGGAGTACCAAATTTTACGATCAGTTGGGATTGAGCCTCAGAGAGGCATCCTACATACCCTATGTAGAATATAGGGATAAAAAACCACATAGTTTAGAAGGAGAAAGGGGGATATAGTTTAACATCAAGGAGGATGAAAGTGAACCAATGTGAAGTGGTTAGGAAAGATGGATATTGGGCGAAAACCTTGGGGAGGCTTCCTACGTACCCTGTGAAAGACAAGGATCAAAGTCCACATAGTTCTAGAAAAGAAAGGGTCATGAGGCTTATGCACGGTTAGAGAATCAAAGATATGATGGGGCTTACACATGTTTATCAGCCCATCACAAGAGGGACACTCTTGGATGGAGAATTATGGTGAATTGAGGGGCTTATTCATGGTCAAATGGGACATGTGGTTGGGGTGTAAACAAAGGATAACAACCCTATGCCATGCTGGGGATTATGCATGGTTAGCGACCCAAATAGATGGATCAAAACACCCCAAGGAGTCGGATCCAGGTGATGTGTCCCAAAAAGGGAATATGTCACATTAGGAGGGTACATCCCTAGGAGGGAGCTATAAATTTTACCATCAGTCAGGATTGAACCTCAGAGAGGAGTCCTACATACCCTATGTAGAATATAGGGATCAAAACCAACGTAGTTCAGAAGGAGAAAAGGGCCTATATTTTAACGTCATATAGGATGAAAGTGAACCAACGTGAAGTGGCCAGGATATATGGATGTTGGGCTTGAACCTCAGGGAGGATTCTTACGTACCCTATGGAAGATAGGGATCAAAGTCCAAATAGTTCTGGAAAAGAAAGGGGCATGGGTTGATAACCATGCATAAGCCCCAACATGTCTTTGGGATGCTAACCATGAGTAATTCCCATGCCCCTTTATTTTTTTGGAACTATGTGGAATTTGATCCCTATATTCCATAGGGTATGAAGGAAGACTCCTCAAGGTTCAATCCAAAAATCCATATGTCCCGAACACTTCATGTTGGTTCACTTTTGTCCTGGATGATGTTAAACTATAGACCCATTTCTCCTTCTGAAATACGCGAGTTTTTATCCTTGTCTTATACAATGGGTATATAGGATGAATCTCTGAGGATTAATCACAATCGATGGTAAAATTTGGTTCTCCCTCCTAGGTATGTACCCTCCTGATGTGACATATTCCCTTTTTAGGACACATCACCCAGATTTTCATCCCTAGGGTGTTTTGATCTATCCATTTGGACCGTTAAACCTGCATAATGTAACACCCCAGAATGATAAAGGGTTAAATGACTAAAGGATATGATTCATATCAACAAGGTATACCTTTATTTTAGGGAGAAAACCTGATTAGAACTCCACAATTAAGCATGCTTGGCCTGGAGTAGTGATCAGAATGGGTGACCTTCTGGGATGTTTCCCAGGGTGTGTGCAAGTAAGAACAAAGAACACTGGAAAGTAAATGTGTTGGCCTGTGGGGACAGTCATTAGTCAGATGAACCGCTTGGGAATGTGGGTGGTCCCCATGGTGGGGACCATGTGTCTGTGAGGAAACTGGTGGTACCTGGTGGGATAGGACCCGACGAACAAGTTAATGTGGGGTGACTGTGCTTTCACTAGGACCCAGTTATTACATTTGGTATCAGAGGTGGTAACCAGCCTTAAGTGATTTTCACTTCCTGGGTTGAGATGTAGGTACCACAGAGGACTTTCTGCTCTAGGGGGGGTGTGAATGTAACACCACATAATGATAAAGGTTTAATGATTAAATTATATGACTCATGTCAACAAGGTGCACCTTTTTTTGGGAGCCTACCTGATTAGATCTCCACAGTTAAGTGTGCTTTTCCTGGAGTAGTAATTAGGATAAGTGGCCTTCTAGGAAGTTTCCCAGGGTGTGTGTGAGTGAGGAAAAAGAACACTATTAAGGCATGGAAACTGTGCTATCACCGGGACCCAGTTATTACATTTGGTATAAGAGGTGGTACCCAGCCTTAAGTGTGGTGCATTGCCTAGGTTGAGATGTAGGGTCCACAATAAGGACGTTTTGAAATAGGGGGGGGGGGTGAATGTAACACCCCATAATGATAAAGGTTTAATGATTAAATGATATAAATCATTTCAATAAGGTGCATCTTCCTTTTCGGGAGCCTACCTGATTAGATCTCCATAGTTAAGCGTGCTTTTCCTGGAGTAGTGATTATGATGGGTGGCCTTTTGGGAAGTTTCATAAGGTGTGTGTGAGTGAGGAAAAAGCACACAAAAAAGGACATGTGTTGTCTTGTGAGGATATTCATTAGCCAAATGACCTGTTCTGGCATGCGGGTGGGGGACCATGTGTCTGCGGGGAAACTGGTGGTGCCTGGTGGGCCAGGACCTGACGACCATGTTAAGGCGGGGTGGCTATTCTGTCACCAGGACCCAATTTTTACACATAATCCCCAACATAGTGTAGGGTTGTTTTCCTTTATGTACACCCCAACCACACGTTCCATTTTCCTAGGAATCTAACCATTCATAATCCCCACACTTCATCATAATCCTCCAACCAAGGGCATCCCTCTTGCAATGAGATGCTAACCATGCATAATCCCCATCATGTATTTGGGCCTCTAACCATGCATAAGCCCCATTCCCCTTTCTTTTTTTTTTCAGAATTACATGGAATTTGATCCCTATCTTCCATAGGGTATGTAGGAAGCCTCCCTGAGACTCAAACATAATATCCATCTATCCTGATCACTTCACATCGGTTCACTTTCATCCCGCATGACGTTAAACTACAATCCCTTTTCTCCTTCCAAATTACATGGGTTTTGATCCCTTTCTTCTACACATGGTAGGTAGGACGCCTCCCTGAGACTCAATACTAACAAATGGTAAACTTTGGTACTACCTCCTTGGGATGTACCCTCCTGATGTGACATATTTACTTTTTGGGACACATCACTCGGATCATACTCCCTAGGGTGTTTTGATCCATCCATTTGGGACTCTAACCATGCATAAGACCCACCATGTGTAGGGTTGTTTTCCTTTGTGTACACCCCAAACACATGTCCCATTTTATCGGGTAGCTAACCATAAATAAGCCTTGAACTTCACCATACTCCACCAACCAAGAGAATCCCTATTTTGATGGGATTATAACCATGCATATGCCTCAACATGTCTTTGGGTCACTATCCTTAGTGTACACCTCGATTCTATGCCCCATCCTGAACTTCGTGGACTTTTATTCCCTGCCATGGGGATACATAGGAAGCCTCCCTATGGTTTAATCCCATCACCCATGTACCATCCTAGTCTATCCCTTGAGCCTTTATGTTTTAGGAAGATCATGCCCCAACCCGAAGGTTCTACTTCCTTTGGGTCCTTATCCATGCATCCATCCTCACGAGCCACCTCATTAGGTATCCCATCACCCCACCAAACTACATAGACTTTAACTTCCATCCACAAGGATACATAAGAATCCTCCTTAAGGTTCAATCCCAACACAACCATCATCTTAACATCAGTTCCATATCATTCATCATCCACCTAATCCTTCAACACTTCCTCCATATCCATCCTGATTCTTACATGGGCCACCACATCCCAGTGGGATCACGCCATTCACATGGGTAGCTAACCATGCATAATAACAAAACCACACTTTCAAACTATGTATGTTTTGATCCCTGTCCTCTACATAGGGTACATAAGAAACCTCCCTAAGGTTCAATCCCAACCAAAGGAAAACCTTAGTGTCCCCCTTTATGGGGACCACCTCTTCTGAGACATGCATCTAACATAGGATACCCTATAATATCCATGGGAAACCTTGGATTTTTTCACCCTTGAGAATCCATTTGACGAAGAATAATGCGCTTGTTTCAGTGTTCCAGCATCAAGACATATTATAGAAGCCTCATCATGACTACTCCCATGACTTAAGGTTGCTACCCTGACTTGACCCCTTGGAATGTCCTGATATAAGTAGTGTAATTAACTATAATCTATAAAGATATGTAACTGATAATGAGTTCATGAACAACATCTTAATCTATGAGTGAGACCTGGACTGGGCAAAAAGTTCTGAGGAGGAATCCACGAAAGGAGGAACTGACATCCCATCATCCCATTTCAATCAAGGAGTAAATGTCACCAAAGAGGTGTTGGATGCCACCCACCTTTGGAAAGCATGAATGCAAGGTAAAATGAAACTACTATAATGGGCGTTGACTAGATGATGTGGTTCAGTGCGCCTAGGATAAAGCATCGAAAACATTATCCTTAAGAGAGAATTTTTCCATTGAAAATATCACAGAACATGTGGATTCCCAAAATTCTGTAGATTCTAATTTCATGTGGGAAGAAGTGGTAAAATATGATTTCTTTAATGATATTTTAAATGATGAGGAAGATGATATGGTTTTTTTGTATAGAAGGTTCAAACTTTGGAAGTGGGGAATGTGAGTTTAATTCCATCCCTTGAGCAACCTCCAAATTTGGAATTAAAACCACTCCCCACTAATTTTGAAATATGTGTACCGTAGGGAGGGAGATAAATTACCATTGATAATTTCTAATAATATATCTAAAACATAATAAAATAATTTATTGACATTTTGAGAGAGAATATACAAGAAATAGGGTAGTTCTTAGGTGATATCATAGGAATAAACCAAAAAATATGCTCACATAGAATTATTCTTTTGGGAGATTCCATACATGTTAGAAAAACCTAAAGGAGTCAAAATACCACATTAATAGAGGTTTTGAAGAATTATATTAATAAGATCTTAGAATCTTGGATCATCTATCCTATTTCAGATTCACAATGGTTTAGCCTCATTCATGTAGTTCCAAAAAAACCGACCTAACCACAGTAAGGAATAAAAAGAATGAATTAATCCCTATGAGAATTCAGAACTATTGGAGAGTGTGCATTGATTTTAGGAAGTTGAATCAGGCCAATTAGAAAGATCATATACTTATTCCCTTCATTGATCATATGTTAGAGAGATTGGAAGGTAGAAGTCATTATTGATTTTTGGATGGATTTTCAGGTACCTATTTCTCCCTAGGTTCAATAGAAGACAAAATTTACTTATCACTTCATATATTTGCATATAAAAGGATTCCATTTGTATTATTTAATGATCTATATACATTTTAGAGGTTCATGGTAAGTTTTTTTTATTAAATTAAATATTTATTAGAGGATTTATTAGATGATTTCACAGTTTTTGGAAATTTATGTGACTATTGTTTGAAAAATTTGGAAAAAGTTTTGAAAACATGAATTGAAAAGAATCTGGTTTTAAATTTTTGAAAGTTTAATTTCATGGTTGAGAGATGAATTTTTATTGGGAATTTAATTTAAAAAAATGAAATTGAAGTGGATAAATTAAAAATCTAAGTGATAAATTCATTTCCTTACCCAACTTGTGTGAAGAATGTTTGATCATTTTTAGGACATACAAGATTATACAGGAGGTTTATCAAATATTTTAGTAATTGTGCTCCCCCATCTCTAGATTTATTTTTAAAGATTATGATTTTGATTTCAATGGTGTATGTTGGGAATCCTTTGATGATATGAAGAGAATATGGATTACACCACCAGTGATGAAACATACAAATTGGGAAGATCCATTTGAGCTACTTTGTAATGCTTTCAACTAAGCAGTTGAAGCAGTACTTTATTAGTGAATTGAGTACAAGAAAAAAGTCGTTATATATTCCTTAAGAAACTTATATGTGGATCAGTTCAATAACACAACCATAGAAAAAAAGTTTTTACTAGTTTTTTTTGCTTTAGAAATATTTAGATCATATCTTCTTGTAACTAAAGTCACTTTTTTTGTGATCATGAAACTCTTAAGTAATTTATGAAGAAGGTTAAAGATAAATTGAGGCTATTGAGATGGATGTTACTGCTACATGAGTTCAACATAGATATCATGTAAAATAATGGAGCTGAGAACCATGTGGATGATCATTTAAGAAGACTTCCCAACACTGCTGAAGCTAAAAATCCAGAAAAAGAACCATTGAAAAATCACCTTCCGGGAGAGAAGTTGTACTTGATTGAAGGAGTAGTGACTTGGTATGATGATATTTTCAATTATCTGGTAACATCTTAGGTCCTATCTCATTTCAATTCCCACCAAATTAAAAAACTGAAATATGAATCTAGATATTATATTTGGTATGATTCATTTATTTGGAAGATTTTCAATGACCAAGTGATAAGAAGATGTTTTCCTCGAAGTGAAATTGGTTATATCTTTGATTTTTTTCACACATTATCTTATGGAGGTAACTTTAGAAATCAAAATATATCAAGGAAGGTTTTAGAATCTAGACTTTATTGGCCCACCCTTTTTAAATATTCTCATGAATTTTTCAAAAGGTGTGAAAAATGTTAGTTTTATATAAATATTTCAAAGATAAAATAAATACCCTAAATGAAACTTAATTTTGGTGAGTTTTTTGATGTTTAGGGGGTAGATTTTATGGTTATTTTTCCAATGTCATTTGTAAAATCTTATATATTTCTTGAAATTGATTATGTTTCCAAATGAGTGGAAGAAAAGGCCACCATGACTGACGATGCTAAATTTATTTGTGATTTTTTCATGGATAACTTATTTTGTAGGTTTGGAGTTCCTAGAGCCATCAACAATGATCAAGTGGATCACTTTTTCAATAGGATAATATAGGATTTTCTGAATAAGTATGGGGTAATCATAAAACATAAACTCCCTATCATCCACAAACTAATGGTCAAGATAAAGTTTCCAATAAGGAAATTAAGGGAATTTTAGAGAAGTATGTTAAACCAAATAGGAAGGATTGGAGACAAATGTTGGAAGAAAATTTATGGGCTTAAATGATAGCATACAAAACTCCGATTGGAATGAGTCCATATAGGCTGATTTATGGGAAAAGTTGTCACCTACATGTAGAATTGGAGCATAAGGCGTATTGAGAAATGATGAAGATGGATCTGGATCTTGAAAGTGCTGGTAAAGAGAGAAGATTGTAGTTTCAGGAGATGGATAAAATTATATGAGAATATTTTGAAAATTCCAAGATTTACAAAGGGAGAACAAGAGTGGCTCATGACAAGCTAATCCAACTGAAAGAATTCCATACTAGTCACAAAGTGTTGTTATTCAACTCAAGACTCAAGTTGATGATATGTAAAATTCATTATATATGGGAAGGTCCATTTATAGTTAGTCAAGTATATCCTTTCATTTTTTTGCACATTGTAAAATATGAATACCAAGAGTTATTCACTATTAATGGATACAGGATGAAGAAATTCCATGTGACCATTCCATCAGATATAGTGGAAGAGATCAAACTCCTCCGACCTGTTTATCAATAAAATCCATCAGGTTTTAGCTCTCCTTTACACTTCCTTGCTTGTTGTGATTCATTTTCAAATCTGATTACATGATAAAATATACTTGAATTCATTAAGTACACTGCATCATTTAAGTGTGGGGGAGGGAACCTTTTTATTTTTATATTTTCAATTTTTTTCTTCTTTTCAAAAACAAAATTGTTTGTTTTTTAAATTTTAGTTTGTTAATTTTCCAATTTTTGTGTGTTTTGAAACTTTTGAGATGAAATGATTATAATTTCCATTTTTGAAACCCATTTCAATGAGTAAAACAATTTATCTCATGAAACTAGGCTTAAATGAATGCTGAAAATGAATTTGTTTCAAGTTCAAATATTTTATTATTTTAGAAAAATTAATCTTATTTTTGAATCTCATGCCACATATCATTGTCTTTATCTTTGAAATAAATTTCACATGGGGATTATGAACCATTTTTTCATATTATTTTCATCCACCTAATTTCTTAAGAGAGCCATACTATTATTTCTTTAACCACAATTTGATTTATTCCTGTCAAAACTTGAGTATTTTAGGTACTTGTGTTTTAAATGATTGTGCAATTTATTTAGTTTTAAAGCCCCCTTTTTAGGAGAATATTTTTTATTTTTTCCTTCCTGGTATATTAAATCCTTGTAACCATTAGAATCCATGAAAATCATATTAGGTTAGCCATATTACAAGACAATTTTCCCTATCCAACTTACTTTTGAGGTGAAATTACTTGATCTAGTTGAACTTAAGTGCGGAGGAATCTATTTTGTATTGGATACTTCATTTGGTGAAACTTTGGGTGGAAAATAAAATGTTTATGGGATGTGTTTTCTGCTGAAAAAAACTCATTCTATTAAAATTTTTGCCTTTATGGAGATTTCATGATAAGATAACCTATGCCTTTCTAGAGCTTCCAATGAAGAAATAAAGTTGTGGCTATATAGAGCTTTCAAGAAAAATTATGTTTGAGAAGATTAAATTTTTTTCGATTGAAATAATGAATGGTGTGTTATTTTATTGAGTTCTCATGATTATGTAGATGCTTTTCTAATAAAGGGAGTGAGGAGGAGACCATACTTGAGTGAAAATTAGAATCTTTTAATTTTTCTTCAAAAAGAGACAAACCCTCCTCATTCGGCCTCAAAATTTTATTTGAAATCTAATCCTACCAACTAAAATCCACATAACAACCTTGAAAATTCCTCATCATAAACACATGTCCTTGACTCACATCAGGTGGATATGTAAGAATTTATCAAGCCTATGGCGACCCTTGCATGAGTTTGGATGAGAAAATCCTCTTTGAAAATTGACATTTGTGAGATGATAAAAAAATTCATGTGAGGATGGTGTCTTATGTGCACAGGAGGAGAAATTAAGAGGAAATATATTGAATGATTTTTTTGAGAAAATTAAATAATAGTATTTTATGAGGCATTATATATTTTGTTTCTTTATGTGGAATTTTTGGATCTCATGGGTATGTGTTTTTAATTTTCTTTTATTTTGATGCTAACTTGTGTGGGAGTCCAAGTGCTGAGTGTGGGAGAATTGATAGAGATAATATTTTCATAATTATTAATACATGTTTATATAATTTAATCCCTTATAATTAATCAATTTGATATTATTTACATCATTTTAATATTTTTGGTAAATTTTGGGCTTAATTGTGAAAATTGGTTAATTCTTGAAATTTAATAGTTTTCCAGAGCCTCTGTTTTTCAGGCATAACTTTTATGATTGTGATCAAATTTAAGTGATTATTTTTTAGGATTATTTTTTTTGGGATTCTAATTTATCTTTTAGAGACAAATATAATTTAAGACACACTATCCCAGAAAAATTAATAAAGTGGAGAAATTTTTATAGCTGACATAATGGACCCCACCTCATTAATGGAGGAATATCTTGGTATAGGGACATCCAAATAAAGAGATTCTAGATGGATTAGATAGAGGAATAAGATAATCATGTACACAGAAAATTTCATAAATAAATCCAATCATTCATTCATACATTTAATATGAGAATGTGGAGGTAGTTGAGGAGTCTCCTCGTAAGAAAAAGCCTTCTTCAGAAATTCAAGAATAGATTTTTGACACTTGTCCAGACGAGATAAGATTTTGTGGGAGCATGTAAAAGAGAGAGGGGAACACATTTTATGAGGAAAAATTCTCAATACTCTTCCATTTATTATTCTAAGTAGAATCAATATTTTAGAGGAGTGAATCTGGAGGGAGAGGGTGTGGAGATGGGGTGCCGGTTCATCATGCTATCTACCCCATGATTTTTGGGAAAACCTATTGAATATTAGTGTAACAATCATTTATATATAGTGTGTTGGGTTTTGTATTGAAGGATTTTGGTTTGATGTTATTTATGCTCCATAATTATAGGGTGAAGGGAATTACACTATGCAATAATTGGTTTTAAAATTACTTAGTTCATCCATTTTCAAGATCGTTATACCATGGTAGTTGTGATACACAATGTTCTTCCTTATATTGAAATAGGTAGAATATGGGAAGGAAGAGAATTATGGAATGGTGATGATCATTGCACAATATTTTTTCCATGGGTTCTTTAAAGAATAATGAAACATTTTACAGTGGGTGGATGACCGACCAATCATTGTGACATTATGAGACACATCACAATGTATTGGGGTAGTTGTTTAATAATCATTTTTCGGGTCATAGGGGGTGGGGTGGGGGTTGGGGTTTGAAATAATTCACTCTATTAGATTTAACTCAAACCTTGGTGACTCCAAGGGAATATTTGGGAAATTTATCACCCTCTCTTGGATGATTTTGACCATAGAATTATTTATTTATCATTAGATATTAGTAAGCCTCATATTTAGAATTTTTGAATTCCACTCCCATAATTCCATTGACCAAGAATAAATGAAAGGGTCATGTGATATATGAATTTAGGTTTTTTATTTATAAATTTATGTTTCTCTTGATAGGTAATTGGGTGACCTGAGGTTTAGGTCTTGCATTGTCGGTGTTATGTTGTGGAATCATTAAGACACTTCACAATTAGGTAGGTGGATTTGAACTAACCCTTAAAACGAAATTAGATATGGGTTGGTCACCCATCCCATACCCCAAAAATTTTATTAAAGAAATAAAGAGTTACATTTAACACTCTATGTGTAATGAGACTACACCAACAAAAAAAGAAGGAAAAAATGGAATATTGATAATTTATTTTTTTTGTAAAAATTGGTAATTTAAAAGATTGTTCTTAAACGGGGATTATGAAAGTGGTTTTTCAAAATTGTGGGATTTTTTTGTTTCTTTATTTTTATTATTTAAATAAATGTATTTGATAATCATATAATGTAAAATCTTTGTATTTTGACACTAATTAGATTTATTGTTTCCATGTGTTGTGTGTTGGATTCATTATCGATACTATCATTGTCAACCCTAGTGAGTTGGTGTGTTGGATGTAGTGTTTCCATTGACATGGTGTGGTGAAGAACATTAGATTTTTTGTTCACCATGTCAAAGAATACATGATACAATTATGTTCCTGATAACATGAAAGTGGCTAAGTACATAAATAAATGTGCAAGTCTATAATGTTGATCATTATAATAATGAGAGAGGGGTTGAAACTATAAAATAAATATAAGTACCTAGACAATTATGGATCATGAAAATGTAAGTTGTAAAGTTCCAATGTTATTGTTGACTAGGTATGTTAAAAAAGATTTAAGATATAGGTATGGAAGATATAGAAATGGTACAAAAAATGGTGTGTACATGGTGGCATCATTTACTAATGTTTGATAAATTTTTGGGTTCCAAAATTTTTAGGAAGGGAAAAGTTTCTTGAAAGATGGATTCTCAAGGATTCCTCATGAACTTATATAAAATAAATAGAATTCAATTTTTTTAGTGTTTCAGATTTTTGGAGATTCATGAAAAAATGTTTCATGAAGGACTGTGGAGTCACGAATGGAAAAAAGGTGGTATGTTACATGATTACAAGAAGTTTCATGAATGGAAAATGGAAATAAGTTTTGTGATTACCAAAATTTTCACGTAATGGAAAATTCCCCTGACATTTTTCAAAGACATATATTTTCAAAAATAGGTATGAATAGTTTTGTGAAAAGGCAGTGGTGAGTGAGAAAGTTTCATAAAGGGGAAGGAAAGGTCTATAAATAGGTCACTGCCCATATCATTTGAATAAACCATACTTATTGAAGATCCAAATTCTATAAATCATGAAAGATTTTCATGAATGTTTTTCTTGCGTGAATGATTCATATGAACATATATTCCATGAGTAAAAGACATGTTTCAATCAGACCAAGGTGTTTCACTATTGTTTATAAATATTTTTGAAAGGTTGTGAGTTTCAAAAAATACTACGAGTTTCATGAAATTATGAAGTTTCATGAATAGGAGAAAAAGTTTTATGAAAGTGGTGAAATGGTTCTAAAAAGGTGTTAAGTTTCGTGACATATAAATTTATTGGCACTTCTTGAAGACTTTTACAAAAGAAATTTGTATTCCTTGACGAGTAGTTCAATATGGAAAGTGAATCTACTATAATGGTGATATTCAGAACCATTTTGGGAAAGAGCATATGAAATATCAATGGTAACTAATTAGTACATCAACTATCAGACAATGAAGATGTGTATTATCTTGTGATCCAAAAATAATTCTATTTTGAAGTAGTGAGTAAAGGGAGAGGATAAAGAGAGTGACCCTTGGGTGTTAGTGAGCCAGACCCTAAATTTTATAAAGGATTTGATCATGTCATAGAGTAAATATATTTGTATCATTTTATCCACAATAATAGTAAAGATTATTGTATTTTGAAACATTGACATAACATTAGTGTGTGCTCTATGGACATATCCTAGTGTAGGTGGACCAAGTAAAATTCATGTGTCTTGTGTAATTACATTACTTACATTCTACAAGATGAAAATTAGTGTATATAGAATGAGTGATCATCAATATTATCTGAATAGGTCCATGGTAATCACACAAGTGAATCAGATCATCAATTGAAAGATGAACACAAGAGTGACCCTACTAACAAGTGAGGTATAGATCAGTTAGGATAGTGAGAGTTTCAAATTTAAGTGGGGAAAATTGAATGAGTTTCATACCCTGATTCACCCCCCTTAGGGTATCTATCACTAAATTTTCATGTGGGTCCAATAATTGGTATCAAATGAGAGGTTTCTCTTATTAAATTTGTTTTGAACTGATTTAATTTGATTGGTTTTTGGATTTGAAATATTTTCTGTCTGTATAATATGGGAAATATAAATAATCTAAAGAAGAAGATGAAGTCCAAAAGAATTTTATATAATGGAATAGTTTTTGAGAAGTGTGTGATCAAGCTAACAGATCCTAGTAGCTCACAAATAGAAGGTACAGATGAATCTAACTGTGTATCTACTTGTTTATATAATGATGTTTTTTGACTATCCATGGATCCAAATATTCCAAGTGATGTCAGAACTACTTAGGATGATTATATATCAAGATATTAAAATTTGATATCTATGAACACATTAGAGAATCTTTATTAGTGGATAAAGGATGAAAACATAGAGTTGGGAAAGAAGAATGAATCTCAAGTGATCCATGTTGACATTTTTGAAAAATAAATTTAACAAATTGAAAAGCCTAAATTAAAGACTAATTGATGTGGCCATAAATATGAGTGAGAAAAATGATACTTAGGTCAAGGAATTATAGGAGATGTATTCCAAAGTTCAAGAGTGTATATCTAGTTCATAGAATACAGACTTGAATCAAATTAGGTTCAAAATATGAGGGCCAAGAATGATGAATTTATTGAACATATGAAAGAGTTTATTGTGTAGAACCAAAGGATGAGAAAATTAAAGTTGGATTGTAATGATGATATTGTAAATATGGGTGAAAATATGAAGAGTAAAAGTGACTTACATAATGAACTTGCATATGAAGTGGACAATAGATTCCCACTTAGAAGGAACTGAAATCTACCATTATCTATCTTAAAAAAAACTAGAAGATAATTTAAAATATGAAACATAAGAATGATCATGTATAAGGAAAATGACTTTTCAACTAATGGAGAAGGATGGGAATATCACAGTGCTCGAAAGGAGGTTAAAAACCTCAAATGAGAAGAAAAAAATCCCTCTTATGGGAGAATCAACAAGTGGAGTCCAAAAATGTATAAATAAAGAGTCAAAAAGTAAGCTAAATGACCATGTAAAACTTGTAAAATATGCCAATCAGTGGAAGTTATCCACTAAGTACTACTATGGAATCATGGGACATACCATGAGTGTCTATCTAGAATCCCAAGGGCTTAAAGGAAGGATAACATCTATTGTAACAACATATCAATCAAGGATATACTAAATGAGGTATAGTTTTTATGGGTGATTATTTATCTATAATAATCATGGTAATATGGTTAGGAACTATAGTAGAAATATAAAATAAATTTATGTAAGGAATTCCTCCATTACTACAACTAATGAGAAGAACACTTTCACTAAAAAATCTTTTAATATGGAGAACATATTTACTATTCTGGAGGAAAATAATGGATCTCAAAAAAAGGTGAATTTGTAATCAACATCAATTTACTCAAAATATCCCTATTAGAAATAAATAAAAAAATCTAAAGGAAAAAAGAAGGAATCTTCTCCATCTATGAGCATGGTGGATGAACATGCAATGAATGATCCACCATGGAAGAAAACATCTAAGGCGGCTCTATTACCTATTAGAGGGGATATATGTGAGGTTTTCTTAAGTGGGATTGAAAATTTTACCATAAGATGAAATAATAAGAGAATAATGGTAATTCCCTAAAAAATTAAAAATAATAGTTTTAAGTGGAGTTCCAAATTCGATATTCGATAGGAAGGTCCCTAGAAATAAAATAAAAATATTTAGAAAAATGAATGGATTCCAAAATTATCTCATGTGGAAGAGACATCCAAAAAATTAACATGGGATATGAGAGATGATAAATCAGGTAGGGATAAATAAATATACAAGAATATGCAGAGAAGAAGGATACAATCAGTAATATGTGAAGAGTTCCCTATTGGTATAAGAGTTATCAAGGAATAAGAGTTTATGAGTTGGGCTATGATGAGTATGAAATTTCAAAGTTGGAAAAGGGTAAGTCCAATAAAATTTTTTTAAATAAAGTTTATGTAAGTGGAATCACTCAAATAATATCTTATTTCATGTTATTGAAGAATATTACAACAAATAATGATTAGGAAGTAGAATAAGTTGATGAGGTGATGGAATTCCTATCCTCAAATCTGAAAAGGGGAAAAAGAAAGTTTAATACTGAATGGGTAATCCACCATGACCAGACACATTCCTCAAAATTGAATAAGAAAAACATCCCCTCTTTCTATGTGTTTAAATCCTATTAACTATGATTGAAGTGTTTTAGGTTTTAGGAGAGATACAATCCATGTGGAAGATGGATTAGAATATGAAAATTGGTAGTGGTATTTGCTCTAAAATTTCAACTGATTCAAATAAATACAAGATAAATTTTTACTATATCTAAAATCTCAATGAATGATAATATAAGAATAATCAATGCTATAATGAGGGGTTATAATTATTGGAATCAATAATTGAGATTTTATATTTTAATTGATGTAAATTGGTGTTAAGATCTATGAAGCATTGATTTCTAGAGCATTTGATCTATCCTATATTGGATCATGAATATTGAAAAATAGGGAAGAATAAAAAATATGAGATCTCATGTTTTATTTATTCTTGATCTAACATGTGATATCATATAACTATTATCAAGATATCATAGGCTGATATGGATGGATAACTCCCATTCTGAATTTTAGTGCTAATTCAGTAAGTGAGAAAGTCAAGAGGAGTTTTGAGATGGAAATACGACAAATGGTATTCCCAAAAAACAAGGAAATATAGCTTGTGGATAATATAAGAAACCAGTTACCAAGTACAATTAAATAAGTAATATACAAATTTGAACAAACAAGTCATCATTTGATAATTTGGCATCAAGAAATATTCAATAAATGGTATAATCCATCATATTGGTATATGTGGGAGTTGTTATCAGTTTCAACAATTAGTATTGGCTTAGTGACTAGATATAAAGAAGATATCTAGAATAATTCATTAAAAGAATATAATAATATATGGATGCTATAAATATTTGGAAGTAAGTGAGTATAATGAATAGTGATGGTGTTATTAACATTATCTCTCATTTCCTTCACTGAGTCCCAACTTAGTAAGAATAAAGGTTTTATTGATGGATCTTTTCTAAGTGGTAAGTTCACCCACTAAAAATATTATTGAAGGTAGCTACAATTAGAATATGTTTTTGATCAAGAAGGTTTTCTTAAACCTATATTCACATATAAAGAAATGATGAAAGAGAAAAAGTAAGTTTGTGGGTATAACTAATGGGCCTATCAAAAGGAAGAGTCATATATCATAGAGGGATAATTATTTCTTCTTATCAGATGCAAGGACCATATTGAAAAATGGGGAGAAGTATAAATACTCATATGCACATCATTGATAAAGGAGATAGAGTTAAATGATGTAATCCATGGTCTCAATGGTTTAGAAAGAATAAAATCTTATGTTGTTTAACATCAAGAAGACATAGGAGGAATCATAACAATGCTGAAAATGATACCCCTGTTTCCCAAGGTATAGGTATAAAAGGATTTTATATTCTGTACATATAGTACTATGTGTACTTTGGATTTGATTTCAAATGGGGATAATGAAGGATCATGAATCCATGTGCTGTTACTTTCCATAAAATAAAGGATCGTGAATCTATGGGTATTTATACCAATACCTTCATAGGGGGAGTGGGAAGTGAAATATATAAATATGAAGATTCTAAATATTTTCATTCAATAAAGATAAATTATAAAAGGATTTTGTGATGAAAGCAGTTTCCAAGGGGGTTGAAGAAGTGCTCTTATCATAAGCCACATGACACATTGTATGAAATAATGGATATTAGTCACCAAAAATAATCTAAAAGTGGTATTGGAATTCATTTATAGTTGGTTTCAACAAAGTTATGTTGGTTAGTATTGAGATATAGGTAAAGGATTCATGAAAGTGTTTCCAACAAATCCAAAGGGGGAGATTGCTGGACACTAATGAGAATTGGTGTTTCCATGTGTTTTGTATTGGATTCATTATCAACACTATCACTGTCAACCATGGTGAGTTGGTGTGTTGGATGTGGTGTTTCTATTAACATTGTGTGATGAAGCACATTTGGTTTTTTTAGTCACCATAACAAATACTACATGAGATAACGATGTACCTGATAGAGGTAAAGTGGCAGAGTGTATGAAGTAATGTGAGATCCTGGAATATCGATCATGATAATATTGAGAGATGGGTTGAACCTATCAAATAAATAGGAGGACCTAGATAGGGATTCATCATGAAAAATCTAGTTCTGTATTTTCAACATGATTATTAATTAGCTTTGTTGGAAAATCTTAAAGATAGAGGTGTGTAATCTATGTATGTGGTACAAAAAATTGCGTGTATAGGGTGGTGTTGTTTCCTAGTGTTTTTCAAATTTTTGGTGTCCAAAATTTGGGAGAAGGGACAAGTTTCAAAAAATATGTATTTACAGGACTAACTCATGAAAATATTCAAGAGGAATGGAATTCATGAAAGTTTGGTGTCACAAAGGTATGTAGATTCTTGAAAGAATGTTTCACAAAAGACTGTTAAGTCATGAATGGAAAAATAGTGGTATGTTACACGATTATGAGATGTTTTGTGAATAGAAAAAAGTGGTAAGTTACATGATTACAATAAGTTTCATGAAATGGAAAATTTCTCTAATGTTTTATTATGACAGGGATTTTCATGAACAAGAGTGAAGAGTTTCATAAAAAAGTAGTGTTGAGCAAGAAAGTTTCAGGAAGGGGCAGACAATGTCTACAAATAGGCCATTACCCCTCTCATTTGAAGAATCCAGACTTGTTGAAGATCCAAAGGCTATGAATTCGTGAATGATTTTTTGAAGGTTTTTCTTGTGCGAAGGATTCATATGAACATATGTCCTATGAAGAAATGAATCTTTTCAATCTAGCCAAGGGGTTTCACAAAGTTTTATAAAGATTTGATAAAGGATTCCAGTTTTGAAAAATACTATGAGTTTCGTGAAAGTATGAATTTTCATGAATAGGGGGAAAGTTTCACAAAAGTGGGGCAATGGATCTACAAAAGTGTTAAGTTTTCTAACACATAAATTCATTGGCACTCATTGAAGACTGCCAAAGGAAGTTGGTATTCCTTGATGACTAGTTCAATGGGGAATGTGAAGCTACTATAATGGTGACATTCACAACCATTTTTGAAAGATAAGAGTGAAGATCAAAGGGAACATATCAATGCATCAACTATCAGATAGTGACTATGTATATTAGCTTTACTACCACAAATAAGTGAAAGGGAAGCACCTCCTTTTATCAGTGCTAAATAGAAAGCACTGATAAAAGCCTCACCTTTATCAGTGCTATTCCCAGTGATGATAAATTTTTTTAATAAAAAATATTATTAATATATTTATATATATATAATTAGATATTTATATCCAAAAATAATGTTTATTTATATAGATTAATTAAAAAATTCATGTTTATAATTAATATAAATATGATATATTAATATATATTTTTTAATAATTCAAATATATATATATATAACATTTAAAAAAAGGTATTTATAATATTATAAAAAAATAAATATATTAATTATATTTATAATT